>JAPWDM010000002.1:22628035-22685245 GCA_035578155.1 Brachynemurus nebulosus
CGGCCAATTGCCTTTGGGTTTTATTTTTAAATATTAAAAAAGGACCCTAAATATATAGTAAACTGGAAAGCCTTTATGAAGATATTTTTTCTTTCCAAAAAATCCAAAATATTTATTTTATAAATAATAAAAATCCAAAATTCGTACTTTATAAATAAACAGTGACTTTAATAACATTTTTAAATTACTTAATATTTGTGTATTGCATTTGTAATAAAAGTAAATTGATTTTTTTTTTAAATTTTTTAAAATTACCATTCGCCTACTTTGTATTAGAAAAAAATTAGGGCATTTAAAACACATTTAACAATACCATTGAATTCCGTTGTAAAAATGGGAGAGGTTGGGGGAAAAGTAAGGTGGAATCCCTAAAAGGCACTAGCTGGATACTAACTCAATACACGTACAAAATTTCAGCCCTCTAGGTTTGCTTAGAAAGTCTCTAAACCTATTAAAAAAAGCAAAAATCAAGGAAATATTGGCGTAAGAATCGTGGGGGTAAGGGTTAAAAGTTGAAACCTCCAAAAAGCAGTGGCTAGCTATTAGCCTAACCTGTACACAAAATTTCAGCCCTCTAGGTTTATTTGGGGAGATTTTGACCCGAACGAAACTGTTAAAAAACAAAAAAATCATATTCTTTTTGGTATAAAAATGGTGGGGATAAGGGATAAAAGCTGAGACCCCCAAAAGACACCCCATTGATACTAACTCAATCCGAATACAAAATTTCAGGCCTCTAGGTTTATTTGGGTGACCTGTGCGAGTGGTAAAAACTTCGAAAACGTCTAAAAAGCATGAAATTGTAGCTTAAAAATGAGCGGGGTGGGGGTGAAATACTAAAACGTCTAAGAAGCACAACCTAGGTACGAACTCTATCAACACACCAAATTTCAACCCTCTACGTTAATTCTGTGGGGCTGTGGGCGTGTTAGATCGAGCCAAAATAGTTTTTTCCCCCTCTACTCGGTTTTAGTATTTATTTTGGTACCAAATCCACATGCCTATGTATGCCTAACACAGACATTGTTATAAAGCTATCCTCTCAATAGGGAGTCTCAAACCTTTTTCTTTAGATAAATTTTATTTTATTTTATTTTTGAGTTCTGTAGAGGGCTAAATGCATCTTTATTGAATATAATGTGTATAATTTTATTGTCAAATATTTAAAAAAAGTAAATTGTTTTAATTTCACAAAATTGAATGGTATATTTAGGAAGCTAAATATATCCTAATTGAAAATTGTATATACAATATAGGTTTTAATTTGGGGAAAAATTACACAGTACAGGATTTTTTTGTGGTTTAAAAAAAATACTTATCACAGTGCATAATGAGAATGAAATATAAAAAAAAAGAAATTTGGACCGTAATTTGCGGTAATGTTGGTTATTGATTGTCTCTAAGCCATTTGTTATCACCCTACAGAATTATATTCATCAGTGGTGCCCAAACTTTTTGGTTCGCCACTCCCCTTTACATTTAAAGAATATAAAAAACCCCCGAAATATGTAGAAATTGGTAAAAAATGTGTAGAAAATGAATGTGTGATCTATCATCAATTGTTTCTGTGACTCCCTAAACAATTTTTGCGACCCCTCTAGGGATCGCGACTCCTACTTTGGGTATCACTGATATAAATTACTGTATCATTCAGTTTCTTTACATATGTATGAATGTTATTTTTCCTTGTGTACTGTGTCTCTTTTCAGTGTTAAATTCAAATTTTTAATATAAATTACTGAAAACTACTTTTTTCGATACGGTTGACATATCTCAATCCACCGATTTACTTGAAATTTGGTACAGATCTTTTTAATAGTATCAAAATTGGTCGACATAGGGGCTTTTGGAATTTTTTTTACTATTTTTAAAAAATTTCCAAAGTTGAAAAAAGGAGACGAAAAAATGCTTTTTTTTAAATGCACGACACTTTGTGAGGGAATTTATTTTTTCAAATCGGCTATGTCCAACTAATTCTACATCCTTGTTTATTAAGAATTAACTAAAATTTTATGTTTCAGACCACCAGGAGGGTTGGAATTACGTCAACCAGGAGACACCTTTTTTTTGAGCCCCCACTTTACCGGCCTGTACCGATTTCAATTTTGAATTTTTAAGGCTAATTTAACGATTTAAATACAAGGGGCTCTAGTGACACTCAATGTTGCAGCCGCCTTAGTAGGCTTGTTTAGTCATAAAATATGGCGACGCCTTCCTCTCACCCTTAAAAAAAGCAAGCGTCTGCGATTAAGACTCGTTACCAGTGTTTTCATCAGTATGAAAAGTTCTCACAATATATCGTAAATCAAAAGACATTACTTCCGTCACAAAAAGGTAAACTGAAAAGTTAAATACAAGTTATGCTTGAATTCCTACCGCAGTTATTGAACAGTTTTGTTAAGGGCACATGATTTTTAAGGTTCCTTACCCCCAAATTATCTTTATCCACACTTACCGAGCCATGCCATTGTCCAGGAGGTAGGACGAGAACCTAGTGAGGGTGTTTTTTTTTTAATTTTTGATGTTTTGCAGGACTTTTCCAGCAGGAAACACTGGTTATGAGATTTTATCACGCACAGCACACGTGTTTTACTTAAAACGACAGGAAAGCTTTGTGATTTCCTGTGGTTGGATAAAGCCATTAAAACGACTATGAAGCCGCATGTCTAGAGCTCCTTGCATTTATAGAGCATTTGCCCTGGTACAACTCGAAAATACAAAGCTAGTTTGCTTCAACATTGCCAGATATTTTTTGATATTTTTTTACTAACTCGAAACTATATTATGTCACATAGCCTATGTTTGTCAGATTAAAGTAAGAATTTAAACAATATCACCCCCATCTAAATTGTTTCAGATGCTTTTTCATGCTTTTTAGTGGCAGTGCTTGTCTGTCTACCCCACTGGTTTTTTACAACGTCACCTAGCCTATATTTCTCAGAGTAACGTAAGGATTCTAATGATACAATAGACATTTATTTAAATCGGCTCACATATAGTTGCTGCCATCTATCACCTAACAAGGGGTCGATTTTGACCAGGATATCACATTCAGCATAAAAATGTTGAGTAACTTGTTGTAAACGACTACTTCAATAACAGTTCAACTAAAAAGACATTAATACAGTCGTTTAGGGGTTTTTGATAGGGTTCTCATCATATCAGTGTAAAGATAAGTTGGAGGTAAGGAACCTTAAGAAGCATGTGCCCTCAACAAAACTGTTCAAGAACTGCGATAAGAATTCAAGGATAACTTGTATTTAACTTTTCAGTTTACCTTTTTGTGACGGAAGTCACGTTTTTTTGACTTATGATATTTTGTGAGACCTTTCCATATACTGATGAAAACACTGGTAATGAGCCTTAATCGCACACGCTTGCTTTTTTTAAGAGTGAAAAGAAGGCGTCACCATATTTTATGGCTAAACAAGTCCACTAAGGCGGCAGCAACACCGAGTATCACTAGAGCCCCTTGTATTTAAATCCTTAAATTAGCTTTACTTGGCCCAATTTTGAGAAATATTTTTAGACTTATATTTACTAATTCAAAGGCGTAGATTTCAAAAATCTACGTCTTATTTTGGTCCAAGATCATAAGTCATTTAGAAATTTTTGCAAATATCTTCTTCTAAACACTTTGTTTTGGAGAACTGCATGCATTATCTTATGGAGCTCTGAGAACCCTACATGCATATATATAATACTTAAACACTTGGGGGAAAGGAAAGTAAAAAATCGGGAAAAGTAAAAAATTAAACATTTTGCTACAACTCGAAATCGCAAAGCAACCTTGACCTAATATTACAGCTATGGAATACATATGCAGGGGCGAACCCTACCATGGCATCCCCGACCCATGTTTGACCATAGGCAGATTCACCTATCTTATCCGGAGAGGTTCTTTTCAGGGGTGGGTTTCACCCGCTTAAACCGCTTATGGGCACGAACGAAATATGGTTCGTGATTAGTTTTAATAAGATCTGCAATCCACCAAAATTTTAAAAATTTCTGAGAAATACAGTTGGATACCTTTCCTTGTAAGTAAATAATGAAAGTCTTTTATAAAAATATATAAATTTATTTTTGGATAGTCTTCTTTATTTCGAATATAATTTAACATTTAATATTTGATGACGTCACAGATCTGTTATTGGACGGGTATAATATAGTGGTAAGTTTTGGCTGTTGACAAAGAGTACTTGGCCGAATATTTACTACTATTCTTGATTCTCTTGAAAGTAAGTTCGGAGAAATTTGCTATATTATATAGATTAGAGCAGTGTTTTTCAATCTGTGGGTCGCGACCCCCAAGGGGCTCGCGAAGCCTTTTTAAGGGGGTCACAGTTACTTTAACAATAAAACCACTCTAGTTCAATATATAATATTTAATAAAAAAAAGGTTAATTAAAGGTTACATTAATGTGATGGTTTATTACTTTCGCTTGATAAAATTTCAAAACAAATAGCTGCAGCTTATTTTCAATAACAGTCAATCCGAGTTTTAAATAATTGTCTTTATATGGACTCTTTTTCTTTGCTTTTATTTCATTACTCTCATTGAAACTTAAAGTTGGCGGTTGCGCATGTCTTTCCAGAAACTCATCCATTTTCAATAATTACAATGAGCACAGAATTTTGGATATTACACAATAAAAGACAGTGAGCAACTACTAAACAATCAAGTCAACTCAAACACTTAAACACAATTCAAAGGGAATTAACAATTAAAAGAATTCAAAAGTGTCATCCTTTGCTCGCCTTATACTCCACGCAACGCTCATCACGTCGCGCTATGCCTCGCTCACACAAGTCACGCGTGCGTTCAAAAGCTACCAAAATTGTAAACTTCGATGTTGACATAAAAATATGCCTGTTTAAAGTTTGTTTGTTACGTATTTAATTGATACCTAACTCAAAATAATCAGTAATGATGAATGGATCCTATATTTATAACATAAAATAAAATAAAAGTTAGAAATAGCAGAGGGTAGGGGTGGCGAAATGTTTTTCTATACTAGGGGGTTCGCGAAATATTTTTCCATACTAGGGGGGTCGCGCCATGAAAATGGTTGAAAAACACTGGATTAGAGAATGTTACTACAGGGTATTTTTGTAATATTACATAATTTTTTGTTAATGTCAAATAAAACAATAATATAATTTATTAGAATTATTTATTAATTGAACATCGTTTTATCGAACAAAAAAAAGTTCTAGTTTCCAATTTTGTGTGTGGAACTGCATGGTACTAGGATATATTTATAAAATTTATTTTCATAATTTATCAGCAATATGAAGCATGTCAAATATATACCAAACAAATAAATGAAAAATATCAAATGGAACATTGATTCTCCAATATATCATTTTCATTTCATAATATGCATATATCTACTATTAAATTTTATTTGTATAACGTGACCAAATTTATGTAGGTTATATTCAACATTTTCCCGACAGATAACCACAAAAGTAATTACTAAAATTCGTCAGTGTCGGTACTAAATTTGAATCTTATTTTTTAGTTTCTCAATTTTCGGTTTAGAATTTTATTTTCTTTAACAAATTGTTTATAAGATGTAATATAATTACTTATTTAGAACTGTATAAAAAATAATGGTTTGAATGTCTCTGGTGGCTTCATATTTTATAAGTGTAATAAAAAAAATTCACCTTTTTCAGAGACCGTAACTAATTTTATAACATTTTGGTAAAATTTTTTTTATCCTTTTAATATTTTCAATATTTTTAAATTGTGTTAAAAAAAGTTCAATATGGATTTACATGTAACAAAGCAAAGAATCATAGATCCTTGATATTGCTTGCATTAAACTTTGAAACTTCAAAATGCAAGCTAGATTATGAACTTTATTTTATCGGCTGCTCATGAATTGCATCCCGCGGTTGAAAAAGGTCAATCCGACCCTAAAATTGCAACTCAACATAAAGAGAGAAACACACGAATAGCATCCCGTTGTCAATATTTTATTGTTTTTAAAAGTGTAGTTGGTTACAAATACCTACATGCACACTATTTATTCGTTATTTTAGATACCTAAAATAATTTTCAAAAATAATTTTTGAAAATTTAAAAAACTTGTCGTGGTGCGATTTGAAGCCATTTTTGAAAAATTTACATAGCAATATTTTCAAAACGGATGTGGGGCAAAATTTAATTAAAAATTTTTGATATTTTTTTAATTATATTGTTAATTAGTAGTTTGTTAATTATACATATAACTTTGTGTGCATGCTGTCTGTCTATCTGTCTGTTTGTTTGCCCCGTCTGTCTGTCCAGTCTTATCGTGTGTCTTGTCTTTATGTCAATCCTGTCCTATTAGCTGGCTGTATGTCTTGTCTGTCTGTTGAGTCCTATAGTCTGTCTGTCAGTCAGTCCTGTTGGCTTGCCCGTCTGTCTGAATTTTAATTTTATCCTGTCTGTCTGGCTGTCTTTTTTGCCTGCCCGTCAAGTCCTGTTTGCCTGTTTATCCTGTCTGTCTTGTATAATAGTCCTGTCTGTCCATCTACCAGTCCTGTCTGTCTGTTAATCTGTCTTGTCTGTTTGTCAGTCGGTCCCGTCTGTCTGTCTACTAGTCCTTTGTCTGTGAATCCATCTATGTATATCCATTTTCTCCTGTTTGTATGTTTATTTTTTCTGTCTTTTTGTCCGTCTGTCCATTAGTCTACCCAGTCTGTCTGTCTGTTTGTATTCCTCCCTGCTTATCTATTTGTTTGCCTTCTGTCATCTGTCCTGTCTAAATTAACACACTTGGCAGATTTTCATACTTGATAAGGCCTTTTAAAAGCCGCTTTTGGTAAGTGGAATAATTATTCTGTGTAATAGTTTGCAGTAATTTTTTCAATTACCTTTAGTGGCTTTTAAAAATAATAACATGCTGTATGAAAATTAGGTTCCGTACATGCACACAAAGCTATATGTATAATTAAGAAACTACTAATTAACTATATAATTAAGAAAATATCAAATATAATTAATTAAATTCTGCCCCACCCCCGTTTTGAAAATTTGACTATGTAAATTTTTCAAAAATGGCTTAAAATCGCATTACGACAAGTTTTTTAAATTTTCAAAAATTAGTTTTGAAAATTATTTTAGGTAGTTAGTTAACAGTGTTAGTTATTGAATAAGTGCGAAAGATTTTGACAGGTGATTGCTGAGGTTCTTTTATGTAAAAAAGTTCATATAAATCCAGGTCCGAAAACGCTTATTCTTGAATTATTCTTAACTTATGCTTAAAAGAATATACGTTTATATTTTACCACGTTGATTTATGTTAGAAATATGAGTAACTTTATGGTTGAGAGCCCATAATTCAATTTTCAATTCAGTTGAGAGCCCATCATTCAGTTTTAAATTTTTTAGAGAAATTAAAGGTAATAATTTTTTTTTTTTTTAATTTCAACTTTAAGGAGTTGTTTCATCCGTCAAATCGTTTTTTAGCAGCAACTAGTATTTTTTATGTTAATAGGTAATCACACTTTACAAACTGGTGAAGTTTCCGATTTTATTGGATCTTCGACTTCTTGCGATTTTCTTGTAAGTATATAGGTAGATAATAGGTATTTGGTTTTACGACTTTATTTGAAGTTTTAATTTTGATACAATAAATAGAAACAAACTAAAAAAAGCAAACAAACTAAACTAGATAAAAAAGCAAATTTTTCATATGGATATTAAAATCGTTTTAATGTGACTTTTTTTTCTTTTCTTTCAATTTTTGTTCGGGGACACTTTATAGTTTTTTTTTCTTTTAATACTTCCTTAAAAACTGCAGAACTTGTAACGAAAAGGAAATTAGATTTTAATAGTTTGCTGAAATATTATAAAAGTTTTTGGAAAACGGTGTGGGAGTGCGTGTACGTGAAGAATAATTATCTTCGTATAAATGTCAATTTAAAAAAAAAAATGGAATTAGAAAATAAAAAGTTAAATACAGAATGAAAGTTAAGAATATTTCATAAAGCTAATCTTAATTTAACAATTGAAAGTATTTTCAATCTAAAGTATCCAATGTTATGTACAATTTTTTCTTTTTTGCTGTAAAAATCTGTTCTAACTTTTTTCCATGGTAAAAATGAAACAACTACAATATTCTTATGGCAGTTGATACACATGAGTTAAATTGCCACTTATTATTACACGAGAGGTTTGTATTGTTTCGAATAAATTAGGGTTTGTCTAACGAAACTTTGTTGCCTAGCAATTTAACGAGAAGAACTGTCAACTAACAAAAATGCGACAGCGAAGCTCAGGCGTTTTGGGTTGACAGTTTTTCGAGTTAAATTGCTTTATTATGCAAGAAATACACATGAAATTCATGTGTAGGGGAGACAGGGGCATGTACTAACAGATTTTACTTTTTTACATATTAAACGGAAATGAAACCAGTTAGCGATTTTTTTTTGTAAACGTTATGAAGCATCAACTATCTGTCTATAATTATTGATAAAAAAAACTTACCCATGGGAAAAACCCATTTTCTTAAAAAATGTGTTTGTTAACACTTACCCCACTTTTGGGGCAAGGTTTAACAACGTTAGGGTAAGTATTAATATTAGAGTTTTAATATGATTATGATATTTTGTACATATGTACTTATAGGAAATAAAACAAAGTATCATATTTAACGTGTTTATTATTAGAAAGGAATTAATTTGACATAGAAAATTCTTATTTTAGATTTATCTTTACTTAATTAGTTAAGGTTATTCATTATTTCAATTTTTTTCTGAGGCAATAGTTAGTCAGTCCTTATTAAGTAGCAAATTACGTCACTTTGACCTTGATAGCGAAACAAAAATTGGTAAATTTTCAGTCTTTGATAGACAACCACAGTCGTTTAATATCTTCTATATTAAAAATAAAAAATATTTACTTATTAAAAAATTAGTCTTCGTCTTATTTAACATTATTATATTTCTTGAAATATATGATAACTCAGATCAAGCAAAACTCTTCCTCTACTTCACTGCAGAAAAGATATAAAAATTAAAACCATTTAAATTTAACACTCACATATGTACACACACATACATGCAAACATATTTGGCAATGTCACGAAAAAAATTTCGATATTTGGATTTTGAAATCGGGATGAATACAATAACCTCCTTATAGGGAAGTTAAAAACATAGTCTTTGTTGCATAAAATTTAAACGAGGTAAATGTTAACATGTTAATACTTACCCCATGCATTTTGTTAATACTTGCCCCGAAGGTAAATTTTTTACAAATTTAAATTTTTAAAAAGAATACGTTGATAATGCGGTAAAATTTAAACAAAATACAATACCAGATGGAATATGCTACCGTTTGAAATAAATTTAGTCTCTTTTAGGTATACAATCATGCTTCAAATCAAAAAACCGTCGACTTAAAAATGTTCTTTTACCTAATAAAATCTATGCCTTACTCACAACTTTGTTTTGCGGCAACCGGCCGAAGACTGATTGGTCACAACGTGTCCGTGGTCATCTACTGATGACAGCAACCGGACGTACTTAATTTTTTCGTCCGTAGTTTGGCGGAAAATGGCCTGTTAATACTTACCCCCGTTAAAACTAGCCCCTGTCTCCCCTACTGAAAAAACACATGAATCATTATCCGAAAGTAAAAATTTATGTTTCATGATGAAATAAACATAAAAATAAAAACAAATATAGAATGTATTTGCAATCAATAATAATGCAATATAAACTACCCTATTTTTATCCTCCTTATACGTTTTGGATACTACACATATTTCGGAAAAACACAAAAGTACGTATCCCTTAATTTTTGGTACTCTTTCTATTTATGATGGTAACAATTTGATACACTGCACCACTCAGGCTGTACGAGAAAATTAACCTACATTCTCATCCCTCCAACCCATCCTATGAACCCGACCCTGGCTTAACCTGTACAGGTGAAAACGTCTTTCAGAGTAACATTTCGTCAATTTCTTAAGATATCTCTTATAGTTTTCGAGATATCTTAAGAAATTTGATTTGAAGCCCCAACTTTAGGGGCTGGTTTTATCCCGTAAACGTGGGAAATGGCCGATAAAAAAAAACCGGCCCCTAATTTTTGCCTATTCTACACACCAGCGAAGTTTCATAAAAATTGCGAATTTCACTCTGGGTCTGGCATCTCCTTGTCAGCATAATCTTATTTAGAACTATATAGAACGCAGAAATCAACTGTAACAACTGAAAGTAAATACGTGAATTATGATTTTTAATCATATTTGATAAATAAAAGGTCTTGATTTGGTAACTACTTGTTGTTAGTGTAGTCGAATGGTAGACTAGCTCTATATATTCTTGATCAAAATTAACGGTATTAGACCGGCCGTATACATTCCGGTTTTAAGCGGGCCGGGCTTTCGGTCCGGGTACCTGAAGGTGCAAATAACATAGTAACTCCATTTACTGCCGCACACTTTTCTTATTCTTACCGGTCAGAACGGCCGGTTAGGATGCAACCGGCGACGCTCGGACCGGGCAATCAGAAGCAGAGGAAACACGCCAAATAAAAGAATAAAATATGTCAGAAACATTAATACGTCGTCGTCCATTTTATTTCATGAAATCGACAATAATGCAGTAGATACAATAATACCGAACTTTCAAATAAAACTGATATATTTTTTTAAGAATTCAATTAATCGGCATGTGTGCGTTAATACGACCAGTTGTATGCGGCCGGCCTTAAAAGTAGTCTGACTGTAAGTTCAGAAGACACTAGTTAATAACAGTATTTAGTGTATCAAACCCAATGTATAAAAACTGTACAAGAGAATTAAATCTGAAGTATGTAGTCATAACTATTTAGATAAATTGTCAAAACAAAATTTTTTACTATTTTGGTAAAATTTCAACATAATCAATAATTTCACCATGTTCTTTACACGCTAAATGAATTAATTTATTATTAATCAGCTTAAAATATATTCTGCATTAGGTATATTGCAATAATTTCTCGTTACGTTATATTACACATATAAACCGTATATCCACATAATTTTTTTTTTTTTTTTGATCGTCATAATATATGCAAAATTTTTGAAGAGAAACTATTGTTTTAATGAAAGTTATCAATGACCAAAGAAAATTTTTATTGTAGTTACGACCGTTCACTGTGTGCCTGCTGTATTAAAAACGAAAGTAACGTGTGCATTATGGTATACAATTTAAATTGTTTTACACACTAATTTTATACTGTTTTAATTTTCCATTAATTAAACCATTAATTTTAATATAAAATATTTAATAAATATAGATGTATATATAAGATATTTATAAAATTTTCAACATACTTTTTTGATTATTATTTAAATTATTTTATATCGATTACAATTTATTATAATTTACATTTTTTTTTTTTTAATCAGTTAATTCAAGTTTAGGTAAAATGAAATTGGTAGTTCGTCCATTAAAACCCTCGATTTCTGATGTTTTTTCGAAAAGTAAATTTAATGATGACAATTTAACTCATGTGTATCAACTGCCATAAGAATATTGTAGTTTTTTCACCTTTACCATGAAAAAAAATTAGCACAGATTTTTACAGATACAAATGGTAAAAAATGGTACAAAATATTCTACTGGTCATTTTGTCGTAGGTAAACACGATAAAAATAATGCAAAAATTCGTATTGGTAAATTTAACTGATTTCAGAACCATAGTAACAATGTATTAAATAATAATATGAACTACTTATACTAATTTATTTTGCTCGTTAAATTGTTTTACCGTATTACATTTGAGTTTTATATTTTTTCTAAATAAATTTGTGTTTTCTACAAATCAAATTTCTTGTCTAAAAGCAATTAAACTCGAAGAACTGTCAACTCAAAAACGCTTCAGCTTCGCTGTCACGTTTTTGTTAGTTGACAGTTCTTGTTAAATTGCTAGGCAACAAAATTTCGTTAAGCGAATCAAAATTTATTCAAAAAAATACAAACCTCTCGTGTAATAAGAAGTGATAAAATCATATAAAATACAAATTAAGGGTATAATTACCAATGAAAAAAACATCAAGAATAGGCGGTTTTACTTTTCTATTTTCTCAGCGTAGAATTAACGTATGAACTTCAAATTTTCAGTGAGTAAAGAAAATGGTAATGAAAAATGTTATTAGCAAGTAGAATTTCAAATTTCCATTTTTAAGTAGGTGAAAAACGAGTTTGAAAAGCATCAAATATAGCCTTAGTTTCAGTGCAATTTACCAACGATTGGAAAATTTAAAAAAAATCTAATTCCTAATAACATATTTTATATGTTTTAAGAATGCAATTTTGAAATAAAAATTAGTCTGGATCTACTCATTAGCGCGTAAATTAAAAAGTAAACTTAGTATTTGCAACCTCTTTTCTGATCTATTTGTGTTTAAAAAAATTTTCCCTCTTTATTCTCGTTTAGACCATATATGAGTGAAACACAACAAATATATTTGAACCTTCTTTAAATATGGTGGTGATCTTTCATTTATGTGTGTTAACAAATCTCACAAGAGCCACAGTAAAATTATAATTTATGGGCATAGACAACTTTGAACAATAGACTTGCAGGCAAAATACATGCAGTAAATTATACAAATAAGTAGGTATAGTTAATATTTTATATCTTATATGTATTATTTGTATTAAAAAAAATTCATAAATGCATAAATTAATGAATTTCTTCAGGTTTATTTAGGCTAGAAAAATGATACCAGATTCAAGAACTTTTTATCTCTTTAATTACGTTAACGGTTTACTTTTTTAGATCAATAAAATATATATAATGGTTTAATTAAATCAAGTAATATTATAAATACGAAAATTATTCAAAAGTGACCTAATTTTATTTTTCTGTTTTCTCAGTCTTGACATATCGTATAAACTTCAAATTTGAAATTTATTAAAGATAATAATTTTAAAAGGAATTATTAGGAAGTAATTTTCTGATTTTAAATTGATTTTAAAAATAATTCGATAAGCACAATAATTTGTAGAAATAGTGGGTCTCAACAATAAGCTATGCATGTTCTTTTTAAAAAAATGTGATTTTAAGCGAAAGTTCACTATGAGTATATATTCATTAGCAGACAATTATTAAAGTTGGTAACTGTTTTCGAACCAATATGAATTTAAAAATATTTTTTGATTCCAATGAAATATTTTTTAGGAAAAATTAATTGCTAATAATAATTTCCACTTAATCATTTTCTTATACCAAGTTAGAGTTCATTTCAAATGGGTTGACTACTGTTACTATTGAATTTACATAAGAAAAGGGGTCAAGTTATTTGAAATGAATTCTAAATTCCAATTAGTCATTTTCTTAAACACTTCCTGGTGTAAGTAAGCAGATACGTAAGTAAGGGACAGCTAAATAGATCCAGAGCCGGCCCTAGGAATATCATTCCAGAGAGTGAGGTGTGCTGTGGATGACTGGGCTAAAAGACAGCACGTCCATCTCTAGAAAGTGTGTACAACGGCCAGACAGGCCCGAGAGCTTATAGTACTGCCCAGTTGAAAACGGAGAAAGGAACTACTATCTCTAAGCAGGGTACATCTGAGCCGGTTAACAGGTATACTCACAACGTACTGACAAAGCGCACCTGCATAACATGGGATTAGTGGAAAGTCCTCTCTGCCGAAGGTACGACTTGGAGGACTAATCTTCGTCCCATGTTCTATGCTCTTGTGAAGCATTGTCATCCTTGAGATGCAAGTATCTGGGATCTCCAATACTGAGTTCCGAGGACATCAGGACTGCAGATTGTAGTGCAATCCTGAGTTTCTATGAGGGACTGGGTATTAGCTAGTCCCTCCTGGATGCCGTGGAGTACAATGGGCCCGTATTTGGTGGCCTATACGCAACGGGAGCTCTGAATCCCGACCCACTTACAGCATTCATTCATTCAAGGAAAAGCTAATAAATGAAATTTGTAATGCTTATTTTCATGTTCTGGTGTTTTGAAAATCAGTATTTATTTATTATCGCTATTGTCGTCCACCCACATATCACAACTACTGAATAATAAAAATTGTATATACAATATTAGACTTTTTTTACTGGACAAGTGGGGTTCACGAAAGTATTATTTCTTTTGTTATTGCTAACTTTCACGTTGGTAATAAACATCTTATTTTCAGTCAAGTAAAGCTACACCCCACTAATACGAGCAAACGTATCATTCTCCATGACGATTGTAAAATTTAATTGCACTACTTAACTCATATATGAATTTCTACAAAAAAGAATTTCATAGGTGTTTGGTTAATGTCCTGTTTTCTTGTATGGATAATTGTACTGGCTGTCCTGGTACTTAAGTATCACAGAAATAAGAAATATTGAAATGATGTTTTGTGGTTGAATGCTTAGAGCTACCCTGCTGTGAAGGCCTATTATTTATGTATTAGGGACGCAAAACATCACATAATGTATGAGATCCGTGAAGTTGCCCCCCCCCCCCCCCATTCCAGCACTAACGATGAAAATTTTATAGTCGTTAGTGCTACCTTAGTGATGCTGAGTGCTCAAATTTTAGCGTTAGTGCTCTGTCGGTTCAGATTTTATAGCATAAAATTTGTGGGGGGGGCAACTTCCGTGAAGTTGCCCCCCCACATGAGCTATGGTGATGAAAATGGTATCGTTGGTTAGGGCTACGTTAGTGCTGGTTAGTGCTCGGGTTGTAGCGCTAACACTCAATTCGTTCGGATCTTAGAGCTGAAAATGTTTTAAGCACACAATTCAACAATTACTTTTGCGCGGCAAATTTAAAATTAATTGTTTTAGGGCGAAAAATTTAAATTAGAGCACGGTTCAACTTTCTAAAATTAGACAAGATTTTAAACGATTTTTAATGAGCTGCGTCTGCGCGTTACTCTAAATTGACAAAAATATTTATTTTTCACGCTGAAACAATACAAGTTGTTTCCACGTGGACAATTTAAAATAGTACGGAGGCGCAGCTCATTAATTATCATTTGAATTTATAGATCCATGAAGCTTGCGCCCCGATTTCAGCACTAAAGACAGAATTTTTATAAATAATTAATACTAGACAGGTTTACTTTGTGAAAATCCATATTAAAACATGGGATCGTTGCTTTGTCACTTTTCACAGCAAAAACATAGAAAAACACGAGTCGACTTTCGGCTTCTACACCATCCTCAGGTGAAAAACATAACTTAAAATTGTTCTTTTAGGCGAAAACTATTTATAGTATAAATTGGAGTAAATAATGTATTGGTGGGGGATGTTAGAGATAGAGGCAGATATAATCACAGTAAATGTAAGGAAACACCCAAGTTGACCAATTTTTGGTCAACTTGGGTGTTAGAATCAGTTCTGTGAGGTTTTATCAAAGCAACCTTGATACATCATCTAAACGTAACATAACAGTCACAAATGTGACATTTTATTACAGTTACAATGGCATGTACATTTTGGTGGCTTCAAAACTGATGATGAGGGTCCGGTTGATCGGGGTTTTAAAAAAAGGTTTTAAGTTTTTAAGGGTTGAATCTTAGTAAATTTCAATTTTGTGCTGATAACAGTTAGCAGGGAAAAAGCCAACACAATTCGTACGAGGGCATTCCTACCCATGCTTATCTGCCAATTGCCTTTGTGCTTTATTTTTAAATATTAAAAAAAAGGAACTTAAATAGTAAACTGGAAGGCCATTATGAAGATATTTTTTCTTTCCAAAAAAAATCCAAAATTTCTATTTTATAAATAATAAAAATCCAAAATTCCTAATTTATAAATAAACAGTGACTTTAATAACATTTTTAAATTACTTAATATGTATGTATTTCATTTGTCACAAAAGTAAGTTCTCTTTTTTTTAAATTTTTTAAAATTACTATTCGCCTACTTGTATTTAGAATAAAAATAATGCATTTAAAACACATTTAACAATAGCATTCAATTCCGATGTAATAATGGGAGAAGTGGGGGGAAAAGTAATGTGGACTCCCTAAAAGGTACTAGCTGGATACTAACTGAATACACGTACAAAATTTCAGCCCTCTAGGTTTCCTAAGAGAGTCTCTAGACGTGTTAGAAAAGAAGCAAACAATTAAGGAAATATTGGCGTAAAAATCGTGGGGGTAAGGGTTAAAAGTTGAAACCTCCAAAAAACAGTGTCTGGCTATTAGCTTAACCTGTTACGAAACTGTTAAAAAACAAGAAAAATCATGTTCTTTTTGGTATAAAAATGGTGGTGGTAGGGGTTAAAAGTCGAGACCCCCCAAAAGGCACTCCCTTGATACTAATTCAATCCGAATACAAAATTTCAGCCCTCTAGGTTTATTTGGGTGACCTGTGCGAGTGGTACAAACTTCGAAAACGTCGAAAAAGCATGAAATTGTAGCTTAAAAATGAGGGGGGTGGGGGAAAATATTAAAACCTCCAAAAAGCGCAACCTAGGTACGAACTTTATCAACACACCAAATTTCAACCCTCTACGTTAATTCTGGGCGGCTGGGGCCTGTTAGATCCAGCTAAAATAGATTTTTCCCCTGTACTCCCTCCAAATCATCTTAGGAAGCTGAATTTTGGATATGTTGTAGAAAATTCACCGAAACATTATTTCCAACTGGTTTGGAAAAGTTTTATTGTTTTACCGCCCCCCACCACCCCCTTAAAAGTTGGGTCGGATCAAGAATTTTCCCAAAATTTGACCCCACTTTAATAGTATGAGGTGCCTCGAAAATGAGCCGCACTTACCAAATTTTATCTCTTAACTTCCATAGGGGGGCCTACACAAAATAAAAGGTGGCGGGAATATATATATATATATATATATATATATATATATATATATATATATATATATATATATATCAGACTTTTTTTCTACATATTCGTGTTCTACGGGTCCGAAAATGGATAGCGCCCCTGCTCTCGCCTCTCGCCACTCGCCGTTCTTGTCGTATAGACTGTATAAGTCTAATTTTTTCAAGGAAAAATTCGACTAAAAATTGTTCAAAAAGTGAATTTTGCTAAATTTTGATATGCAAGTTTTCTTATGGAAAGGACGAAAGGAGGTTAAAAATATGGTCATCACTTAAAATAAAAAGACAATTATTACCTTTAAAATGGTCTTTATTTCAACCTTTTAGGATTGATACGGTAAAATTAAAATTTTTTCTCACAAAAATTTACATACAAGATTTTCCTTTTGGAGAATGTTTAGGAGTATCTCATGAGTGCAAATTCAAATTGGCGGGATGGTGGAGGTTGTGCTTCAACCGCCATCTTGAATTTCAGTTTTTGCCAAATATCTCAAACACTGTGCATTTTATGAGAAAATTGCCCAGAATCAATTGTATGGAAAATTAAATTTTGCGTTACTTTTGTTGGAAACATTTTTCGATGAAATTCGCATTTTTCGATGTATAACCTGCCAAAATTTCGTGGATCTAATTTTCCCCCAATATCTCATTAACGATACTTCTAACATTGAAAGTAGGTATTATCGCATTTTTAGAACGTAAAATCCTCTACAAGTTTCATTCGAAACTTTTTGACGTATTTCTAATAGCTTAGAAGTTAAAGACCTTTAAACGTCAAAATTATGTCAGCCAATCTTCAATATGAGTTGCTACTGTTAACATTAATGAGATATGCAATAGTGAAAACTTGGTCTGTAAAATTTGAACCCTAGATTTTGTTTCCGGGAAATGTTTAGAAGTATCCCAAGGCCTGAATAAAGATTGGCGGGATGGTGGAAGTTGTTCTTCAGCCGCCATCTTGGATTTCAGTTTTCGCCAAATATCTCGACAGCGGTGCATCTAATGAGGAAAATTCTCAGAATCAATTTTATAGAAAATTAAATTTTGTGTTACTTTTGTTGGAAACATTTTTCGATAAAATTCGTATTTTTCGATGGATAACCTGCCAAAGTTTTGTGGATCTAATTTTTCCCCAATATCTCGTTAACGATACTTTGGACATTGAAAGTAGCTATTATCGCATTTTTAGAACGTAAAATCCTCTACAATTTTCATTCGAAAGGGCATAGCCTGGTAAGATAGGGAAAACGGCCCTGGGCGCAAAATTGATTGTTTCTATAGGAAATAATACTTCTTAGCCCCAGATACATTCCCGCCAAATTTTAACCCTCCGAGGCTAATAGTTTATGAATACACAAAAAGACAAAAATTTTCAAAAGAAATTTTTTTTGACGAAATTACTGAGCCGATTTATTTGAGTTTAATATATAGTGTGTACCCACCCTAGGCGAAGTAATAAAAAAAAAATTAACGTTATATCCCTTTATTATACTAATTTTTTTAAATTTTTAAATTTAAGAAAATTTTTTTTGGCACTTACGCGTTAGCGACACCCACCATTTTTTGTTCAATAATTTGTCTCTTAGTACTCTATAACATATATTTTTATGAAAAAATTTTAGTTGGTAGTTCAATACAAATGCATGCCGTATGTAATTATATTATTTTAGAAATAGGGTAGATATTTTACTTTATAGCCCTTTTTATACATAAGTAATATATGTAGTACCGAACATGGCATGCATTTGTATTGAAATATTACTATGTTCTACCAACTAAAATTTTTCCATAAAAATATATGTTATAGAGTACTAAGAGACAAATTATTGAATAAAAAATGGTGGGTGTCGCTAACGCGTAAGTGCCAAAAAAAATTTTCTTAAATTTAAAAATTAAAAAAAAATTAGTATAATAAAGGGATATAACGTTAATTTTTTTTTTATTACTTCGTCTAAGGTGGGTACACAATATATATTAAACTCAAATAAATCGGCTCAGTGATTTCGTCAAAAAAAATTTTTTTTGAAAATTTTTTTCTAGTTGTGTATTCATAAACTATTAGCCTCAGAGGGTTGAAATTTGGCAGGAATGTATCTGGGGCTAATAAGTATTATTTCCTATAAAAACAATCAATTTTGAGTCAAGGGCCGTTTTCCCTATCTTACCCGGCTATGCCCTTTTTGATGTATTTTTAATAGCTTGGAAGTTATAGACCTTTAAACGTTAAAATTATATCATCAAATTTTCGGTAAGTGACTACTGTTGACACTAATGAGATATAATATAGTGCTAAAAACTTGGGCTGCAAAATTTAGACCCTAGATTTTTCTTTCGGAAAATCTTTAGGAGAATGAGCTAAATACGAGTTGGCGGGATGGTGGAAGCTGTGCTTCAGCTGCCATCTTGGGTTCAAGTTTTTACACAATATTTCAAAAACGGTATATCTAACAAACAAACTGGTAAGAACTAATTTTACAGAAAAATAAGTTTGGCACAATTTTCAACAGTCTAAACAGTGAGTAAATCGCTTCTTTTGTTATTATTTTTGTTTTTTACCGTTTCCCGAAAGTTGTGTTTTTCCCGACAAGGAAAATCATATCTCAAGTTCTAGAAAAGATAGGGAGTTAATTTTTTTTAAAATTTTGTTCATAAATATATTGCGCATAAAGTGGAGTATGCTTTTTCCATTTGAACAATTGTAACTATTTTTAAACATTTATTTAAACTAAAAAATTGGGTTTTATAATTTTTACAAATTTGGGATTACAATTTTATAGTTAATTTTTAACATTACCTGAAACCCATACTCAGCTTTATGAACAGGTTCTTTAGGAATAAAATAATGAAAAAATATTTTAAAAATATTCATTACTTTTTGAGATATGGCGTTCCTTGTAAAGGCTTAAAAACCTGTTAAAAAGGGTCCCCTCCCCGCACAGAGAAGAGTAATGAATGTTTCAAAAACAAAATTTTCTAATTGAAACCCTCCCTAATTTGAAAAAAAATTCAACAAGCAAAATAATCACAAATAAAAAAGTTGCTTTTTTATTTGAACCCCTCCCTTAAGGAAATTTGTATCTTTTTTATGAAAAGTTCTAAATTTGGTGAAAATATGCATATTTATGTAAAAAACTTGAAAATATGCAGAATTTTGTCAAATATGCAAAATATGTAAATTTTAAATAGTCTTAATCAATTCTAAAAGTGAAGATTCGGATACATCCGAAGTTTTATTGATATATGACCAGAACTTATCGATATTTAATTATAAAATGGTTATATTAGAACCATTGTTGTAAAATGATTATATTATAACCGTTAATGGTTATATTGTAACTAGAAGTTTAAAATATGTTGCAAAATGGTTCTATTGTGATTAGAAGTTTAAAATACGTTGCATAATAATGGTTGAATGTAGGTAAAATTTTAAACTATTAATTTCATTCTGTATAATTATGAAACCTATATAAATTTTTTAGATTAATCTAAGATTAATGATACAAACAATTTACAAAAATTATTCATACTTTTGTGTACATAAATAAAGAAATCCTTATTGTTGAATTTCGATAGCAAAAAAATAAAATCTAAAATTTGTTATAACAATTTAAAATAAGATATAAGGCGGTTCTAGTATAACTTTCAGTTTATAACGGCTATACCTATTATAATCAGTTTCATGTAAATTAGAAAACGGTTGTACATAAACTTTAACTGAAAACAAGTTATAAAATTTCTATATTATAACTTAATCATGTCCCTGCCAGTTGTTTTCAAGGACGGACCTTTTCATGTCACAGTTTCCTACGTTTGCTACGTGGCGCTAATGGTATAGGGGGTAAACTAAATAGAGTTGGGACATGTGAGCATTTTTCATCAAATAGATGTCAAAATTAGCATATGATTGAGCACAAAAGTATCGTCACCAAGTTCTGTGTTAACGAGAAATTAAAATTTTTTAATTTAATTAATCTTTCTAGGTTGAATTAAAGTATTTTTTAAATATTTAATTTATTTCCAATTTATTTTAGATGAAAAAGAGCGAACTATTAAACCTCATGTCTCGACTCTAATTTTATCCCCTAGTAAATCAACGCCATCTGGTATATTAGTTACAGCGTCAAAAAGCGGTCCATTTTTTTATAATAGACTAAATGGAAAGTGACAGGGACATGAACTTAATTCAAAATAAGGTACAAAATGACTGTAATATAACTTTTAGTTTAGAACGGTTATATTGTAATTAATAGTTTAATATGAACTACAAAACGGTTGTATATAAACTTTAGCTAAAAATAAGTCATAAAATTGCTATATCGTAAGCTTTAATCTAAAATAAGCTATAAAATGGTTGTATTATACCTTTAAACTTGGAATAGGTTATGAAGTTACAAGTTCCTCTTCAACTGCAAAATAACCAAATGTTATGAATCCGTTCTTAAAACGGTGTTAAGAAACTTTTGTATACTTGTTAAATTATAGTTTTAAATAAACGTTAAAAAAACGACGGAAGATAACTAATTTATTGTAAAGTTTAAGTCTAACTTGTGATTAACTCTTCAATACCTACAAGGAATTTTCTAACCTATTTAAAACTAATTTATTATTATCGGCAAAAGTTAGGATCTAACCTGGGTTATAAATTGTGTATTTGGGTGGTGAGGTTGGTTTTGATTAGGTTAGTTTAGTTAGTTTTGACAATATATTTCGATTTTTGATATATAAACTAGGTGGTGAGGTTGGTTTTGGTTAGGTTAGTTTAGTTAGTTTTGACAATATACTTCGATTTTTAACGGACGATTAATTTAATTTATTCATCCGTTTAGCGGACGACTAGCATCACCCTTTTCATTTTCATAAAAGAATGCTAGCGATACATCTTTATTATAATAATTCTCCAATTTTCTTTCCCTACACCATGTAATATATACTTTATATTGCTCTTCATATATTTTTTTTGATTTTTTTGGTAGCCGTTCTTCCACAGCCTTATTAGCAACTTTTTCTATATAAAATTGATGGAAGTTAGTCATTTTCTTCTTTTTTTCAAAAATTTAAATCAAAAATTAATAATTTGAAGTTTTACATGCCAAATTTCTAATTGAAATGGCATTAGTAAATAAATTTTGTTGACAAAGGTTGCTACGCAATTTAAATATTTTATACGTATAATATGGTTCATTCCTTCAAAGTATACTTGATTCATATAATTTTATCATATAATATAAACGATGTTATAAGATTTTTTATTTTTTTTAATTTTTATGTGGTATTTATAACTTTAAATAATCTGGAATTGCAAAAAATAGTATATACTCCACGGGACTAAAGTGTAGTACTTGCTAGACTTACAGGTTTTATGGGTGTTTTTTTTTTTTTTTTTTTTTAGTAAGATAACTTTTTATAGGTATGTGTGGTGACTAGGGTTGCCAACGTTTTTTAAGAAAATAAAGTAATATTAATAGATTTGAGTGTTACTTTCTGGTATTCCATATTTGTAAATAATAAACAAATATTTTACTTCGCAAAAATACCACTTTTATTTCGAAACTGTGACAATATTGTTTCGAACCGTCAGCGTCAGTTCATTTTCAAACAGAATAAATATTACATTCTTTACATGCCTTAGGCTACGGTTACAGTGCAAGCGACTTCGCGCGAACTGATGTTCGCGCGTATTCGCGCGAATTCGCGCTATCGATGAATTGGTTACAGTACAAGCAACTATATACGCGATTTTGCGCAAATAAAAGTTCCCGCTTAATTTAATATTAACAATTTTACAATGGATATTTTAGAAGAGTATTATTTATTGGAAAATTCTGTACTCTTAGCAAGTTTATTTGAAGAAAACAGAGAATACTGGGTGAACAGTATTTTTAAAAATAAAAATTTAAGTGAATATAATCAACTTTTTGAAGAATTAACCCAACAACCTGAAAAATTTTTTGAGTACTATCGTATGAACGTTAACACGTATAATTACATACTAGCTGAAATAGAAAACGAAATAAAAAAACAATCTAATTTTAGAGTCTGTATTTCGCCATCCGAAAAATTAACACTAACATTAAGGTAAGTGTATTAAAAAAATTATTTTTATATTTGAAAATTTGAAACGTATGTAGCTATGCTGCAGTGTTCTTTGTTGATTTCTTGGCTTTGATTACTACCGGTAAAATTATTATCACTCCTGTTGGAAACTGTAGAGACAGGCGAAACACAAGTAGAATATTCTGTACATTGACTGTTAACTAAATTTAAATTCTCATACGGTGTATTTATTTCATCAAGAATTACTTGTTGTAATTTCATTTGCGCAAACAATTTTCTTTCTTTAGGTATACTTTTAAAATGAGGTAGCAGACTCATCAGAAAATGGTAATTGTAGTCTTCATTTTTTGCAACCTCATCTGTTTTCTTTTGCTTAAAAAAATTTAGTTTGTCTTCTTCTATCTGGAGTAATTTTTCCTGAATAGCCTCACGCTTACGCTTATTCAGTACAATTTTCTTCTCTACGGTCTTAACTGGCAATTCTGATATTTTTTCCGTATCAGTTTTCTCTGGGATAGATTGAGTATTTTGTAAAGTTGGTTCATGTGACACAATTTCTTCTTGAAATTCTGAATTTTGGTAATTTATTTCATTTTCTGTGTCCTCTGTCTGGCTAGACTTTACCAAAGGGATATTACCAGAAGCATTCCGAGGAATCATTTGGTCTGTTAAAAAATGTAAAGTATTATAATAGCACCACGATGACTTTTTTTCTTCGTCTGCACCATCTCCAGAACGTTTTGTTGTAATCTTTTGTAGTTCTCTTCGGAAAGTATCTCTTAAACCTTTCCATTTCGCTTTAGCAACTTCACCTAAAAATTAAATTAACTTATAAATACTTTTTTTTTAGATATCTGTCGACTGGGCTTGGATTTCGTTCTTTAGCGTTTACGTTTAGAATGTCACATACTACGATTAGGAAAGCAATTTATGAAACCTGTGCTGCTATTTGGAATAAATTTCAACCGCGACATCTTCCATTTCCGACAAAAGAATTATTAATTAAAAATAAAAAAGAATTTAATGAAAAGTGGAATTTTCCAAATTGTATTGGTTCTGTTGATTCTAAGCATATCCGTATCAAATGCCCGTCTAAATCAGGTACAATGTTTTACAACTATAAGCAGTATTTCTCCATAGTATTACAAGCTGTCGCGGATGCAAATTATAAGTTGGTTTGTATAGATGTTGGAGGTTACGGTAAACAAAGCGACGGAGGAACTTTTATGTATTCCACTCTATTCCAAAATCTTGAAAATGGAACATTACCTTTACCTGACGACAAAAATTTACCAAATTCAGAAGTTAAACTTCCTCATGTTATCTTAGGTGATGACGCATATCCATTAAAGTCTTATTTGATGAAACCTTATTCTAAGAGAAATCTTTCACCTGAAGAAGAAGTATTTAACTATCGACTCTCCCGTAGTCGAAGAACAATTGAATGTGTATTCGGGATAATGGCAGCAAAATGGAGGCTTTTAAATAAAAGTATTGAAACAGATCCTACTAAAGCTGATTTAATTGTAAAATGCATTTGCATTTTACATAATATTATTATTGATTGTGAAGGGGTATCTTTGCAAAATATACTTGAATCAGATTTACAAATTAATAAAAACGAAAATCAGATTCAAAAGTCTCGTTCAAATAATAGAGCTAGTAACAATGCATATGAAATAAGAGAAACATTTAAATTGTATTTTAACAGTGAAATAGGAGAAATTCCACAACAATATTTAGTACACAAATATTAATACCAAGAATTTAAAAATATTTGTTATGGTACCTTCCTTGTATTTTTATATATGAATAATTAATAAAAAAAATTATAACTTACTATTAACGTTTAATTCTTTTCCCACTTCATCCCATAATTTCCTACTCTTATCACGATTATGGAACGCTTTACTTTTTTGATCCCACAAAGATCTTCTTTCAAAAACCGCATTTATTAATTTTTCAGCATCCATTTTTTATTAAATATCTATGTAATAACCGTAATAACAGTTTCTAAATAGGTACTTATATGTAAATAACAAATGAACCATAAAAGATGAATCATGTTTACCTATACATATGTATAATTTTAAATTTGTGTCTTTAAATTCGCTTAAAAAAACAAACTTGTTTGAACTACAAGCGACCAACGGCGATTTTCAGCTATTCGCGCTACAAAGTAGTTTATACTGTAACCAGTTACACTTATTTGTATATGTTTGTTTTAATCGCGCGAATATCTGTGAAGTCGCTTGCACTGACTGTAACCGTAGCCTTATATACTAATTTTATCTATTAATACTAATTTTAGGGGGAGTGGTCTGTGATGTGAAAGTGGAAAGGGTGGGAGTGATAGGAGAATCCAAAAATCAAGAAAAACAAGATTACATTACATGTGACAAGAGGCAAACAAACACGTGGTAAAAGATTGAACTTGAAAATGACAAAAAGACAATATTACAGTGAATACAATTTTAAACTAAAATTTAAATAAGTTATAATATTGAAAATAAAGTTGAACTGTAAATATCGGTGTAATCATTTAAAAGGTGATCGGAGCTATTTTTATTTATTTCTATTGCTTCTAGGATTGTTAACTTCTGTCTTTTGCTTGCCTCGTGTAACACAGTAATTTCCCGTTCCGGTGTGTGTCCGGTGTCTATTAAGTGCCTCGTAAAAGCAGAGTCGGATTTCTTATTTCTATATGATCTAAAATGCTCTGCTCTCCGGGTTTCAAAGTTTCTGCCAGTTTGACCGATGTAAAAACCATTACAATCTTGGCAGTTTAATTTGTAGATACCCGATTTTTTAAGCTTATCAATTTTTGTTTTATTGTTATATATTAAATTTCCTAGATTAAAGCCTGATTTAAATGCTATAATTATGTTTGATTTTGCTAGAACTTTTTTTAATTTTATCTGATATTTTACCAAAATATGTTATAGTTTTAAAGTTAGTTTTTGGCTCTGGTTTAACGGAGGGGTAAATTTCTTTTAAGATTTGTTTAAATTCTTTCTTAGCTATTAATTTATCGATTAGGTTTGAATTATATCCGTTATTATTCGCTATTATTTTAATACTATTTATTTCTTTTTTAAAATTTTCTTCCGACAAAGGTATATTAAACGCACGGTGGATCATTGAATTGTAGGCTGCGACTTTATGTTGATCGGGACTTATTGAACCATTTGGAATTGTAATACTTGAGTAAGATGGTTTTCTATATATATTGAAATCAAGCTTATTGTTAATTTTGGTTATAGTCAAATCTAAAAAGTTTATACTATTATTTTTTTCTACCTCTAAGTCAAATTTAATTTTTGGATCTAATGAATTTAATGACTCTACTAATTTTTCTACCTGGCGGATCGATCCATCGAAGCCTATAATTATGTCATCCACGTATCTATACCAAAATTTTACATGTTTGGTTAGTGTATTATTCATTATTATTTCTTCTAAGTTTGACATATAAATTTCTGCCAACAGAGGGCTCAGAGGTGACCCCATTGAAAAGCCACTTGTCTGTCGGAAGAATTTATTGCCGAACTCAAAGTAATTTTGTTTTAAAATTGTACTAAAGGTATTTATTAACTCGGATTGTTTTACTGGATTTTTTATCTTATTGTTTATTATTTCGCTAATCAAGTTTAGACACTCCTTGGTAGAAATATTGGTGAACATACTACGTACGTCCAGGGACGCCAATTTGTACCGACTGGGAAAGGATATGTTATTTAACTGATTTACAAGTTGGAAAGAGTTTTTGATGCTATGTTTGGAGGTGAATTGGGTTTCGGTTTTAAAAAGGGAGTCTAAGTGTTGTGATAATTTATGTGATGGACATTCAATATGGGAAACTACTGGTTTCTCATAGGCTTCGATGTATCGATCCGCCAGCTGGAAAAATTTGTAGAGTCATTAAATTCATTAGATCCAAAAATTCAATTTGACTTAGAGATAGAAAAAGATAATAGTATAAACTTTTTAGATTTGACTTTAACCAAAATTAACAATAAGCTTGATTTCAATAAAAGCAACAACGAGACGTCGTGTTCATATATTTGAAGACCGCGCATACGGAACTGCTGTCTCAACTCCATTACCTAGAATTCTGCCAGTTTGACGGTCAAGTCCGGGAAAGGGTAAGCGAAAAAATTCACAAAAAATATTTAACTCAGTTAAAAAAATTAAACAAATTATGTTTTAAACAAATTTCTTTAAACGTCAATCGGAACCCAAAAAAATTAACAACTAATTCAATAACGTCTAATCAACGCGTAATAAACTTGACTAATACGGAATTTAATGCAGCAGAAATAAACCTCTTAAATAAAGGACCTAAATATATACCTAATTTAAACCATAAAAATCTTAAAGAAACTTTAATAGTAGACTCGGAACTCGCGATAAAAAATTCTGATGTTAATTTAGCTAAAGAATCAATTAAAAATATATTAAAAGAAGGCATAAAAATTAAAATAAATAACAAAAACACTATTAAATCTTTAAAAAATAAAATTAATGACAACAATTTAATACTTACTAAAGCAGATAAAAGTAATCCTACCGTAATCCTTAACAAACAAGATTATTCAAATAAAATAAGCGCTTTTGTTAAAAAAGGAAAAAAGATACGCCTAAAAACAGACCCTACTAACAAATATATCGAAGAAATTAAAAAATTAATTAATAATAATAAAAGTATTTTTACTGACAAGGATAGACACTATTTGGTGGAGATGAACCTGAGAGCTCCTAGATTGTATGGATGGGTGAAAACGCACAAACCCGACAACCCAATAAGACCAGTAGTTTCCCATATTGGATGTCCATCACATAAATTATCACAACACCTAGACTCCCATTTTAAGACCGAAACCCAATTCACCTCCAAACATAGCATCAAAAACTCCTTCCAACTTGTAAATCTGTTAAATAACACATCCTTTCCCAGTCGGTACAAACTGGCGTCCCCCGACGTACGTAGTATGTTCACCAATATTTCTGCCAAGGAGTATCTAAACTTGATTAGCGAAATAATAAACAATAAGATAAAAAATCCAGTAAAACAATCCAAGTTAATAAATACCTTTAATACAATTTTAAAACAAAATTACTTTTAGTTCGGCAATAAATTCTTCCGACAGACAAGTGGCCTTTCAATGGGGTCACCTCTGAGCCCTCTGTTGGCAGCAATTTATATGTCAAACTTAGAAGAAATAATAATGAATAATACACTAACCAAACAACATGTAAAATTTTGGTATAGATACCTGGATGACATAATTATAGGCTTCGATGGATCGATCCGCCAGTTAGAAAAATTAGTAGTCATTAAATTCATTAGATCCAAAAATTCAATTTGACTTAGAGGTAGAAAAAGATAATAGTATAAACTTTTTAGATTTGACTATAACCAAAATTGACAATAAGCTTGATTTCAATATATATAGAAAATCATCTTACTCAAGTATTACAATTCCAAATGATTCAATAAGTCCTTATCAACATAAAGTCGCAGCCTACAATTCAATGATCCACCGCGCGTTTAATATACCTTTGTCGGAAGAAAATTTTAAAAAAGAAATAAATAATATTAAAATAATAGCGAATAATAACGGATATAATTCAAACCTAATCGATAAATTAATAGCTAAGAAAGAATTTAAACAAATCTTAAAAGAAATTTACCCCTCCGTTAAACCAGAACCAAAAGCTAACTTTAAAACTATAACATATTTTGGTAAAATATCAGATAAAATTAAAAAAGTTCTAGCAAAATCAAACATAAATATAGCATTTAAATCAGGCTTTAATCTAGGAAATTTAATATATAACAACAAAACAAAAATTGATAAACTTAAAAAATCGGGTATCTACAAATTAAACTGCCAAGATTGTAATGGTTTTTACATCGGTCAAACGGGCGAAACTTTGAAACCCGGAGAGCAGAGCATTTTAGATCATATAGAAATAAGAAATTCGACTCTGCTTTTGCGAAGCACTTAATAGACACCGGACACACACCGGAACGGGAAATTACTGTGTTACACGAGGCAAGCAAAGGAAAGAAGTTAACAATCCTAGAAGCAATAGAAATAAATAAAAATAGCTCCGATCACCTTTTAAATGATTACACCGATATTTACAGTTCAACTTTATTTTCAATATTATAACTTATTTAAATTTTAGTTTAAAACTGTATTCACTGTAATATTGTCTTTTTGTCATTTTCAAGTTCAATCTTTTGCCACGTGTTTGTTTGCCTCTTGTCACATGTAATGTAATCTTGTTTTCCTTGATTTTTGGATTCTCCTATCACTCCCACCCTTTCCACTTCCACATCACAGACCACTCCCCCTTAATAAGTATAGGTAGATAAAATTAGTATATAAGGCATGTAAAGAATGTTATATTTATTCTGTTTGAAAATGAACTGACGGTTCGAAACAATATTGTCACAGTTTCAAAATAAAAGTGGTATTTTTGCGAAGTAAAATATTTGTTTATTATTTACAAAATAAAGTAATTTTAAAATTTTATGTAAAAAAACAAATTACAATTAACTAAAAACAAGTAGGCATTCTCACTTTTTTGTATTTTGTAGTACAAGAAAATCCTTATAAATTCGGATTTATCAGCTTACTCCCACTTGACCACTTTTAACGAGTCAGAGTCAGATCTCACGCAACTTAATAAACAATGTAGTTCTGATTCTTTTAAACTCATTTAAGATTAGGATTGCCAACTCTACCAAAATATTTCGGGATTTATTGGGAAAAATATCGGGACGGGACAAATAAAACCGGGACTGTTTAAAAAAAAAAAAAAAAACGTTTTTAATGAGCCAATAGGAAAGATATTCTTTTTATTTAAACAAAACAATTTCTTGAAGATAATATTACAATAATATTTCTTTATTTTATTTTATTAAATTAAAAATCTTTTTTTAATTTTCAGATTTTTAATTATTTTTTGCTTATCAATTGTATTATTTTTGAAAAAAAAAAAAACCATTTTTCATAAAGTTGACCGTCTTTGGCATTAATTATTTTTAGGCTACTTGAACGCCGATTACGTATTTCATGTACGTCAAATAATTTCTCTCATTTTTTGGAGGGATTTTAATGAGTTAATCTGATAACATTCTAAACTGTATAATTTATAAATCAGTAGACAGAGTACACTTTATCAGTAGATACAGCAAGTATACTTAGTTCCTTGGCCGTCATGACATGCAAGTGCAATAATTTGGAAACAACAATAGCGAGACTAAAAATGTAAAAAAATTGTAGATGTTAAACATCGGGACAATTACACTCCCGCCACTACTGCTGTCGGGACGCACATAGTCCTAAAATCGGGACAGTTGGCAACCCTATTTAAGATATTTATTGTTAGTGATATTTGAATTGCATAAATATCTCATAAATTAAATTCTGTAGACTGATGATTTTGTAGATAAAAAAATAATCCTAAGTGGCGCCTGTATTAGACAAAAGTCTGAAAAACGGACGTAGAATCTCACTGTTATTAATTATTATGTCCTGTAATCTTTTGAAAAATTATTTTTTAAACTAAATAAGTTAATAGGAGGAAATTCGCTATGTTATGCAGATGCTGCGACAGGGGTATTTTAATTACAACCTGTATTAAAAGTGTCATGTAAATAAACAATTTTACTCAATTTTTTATTATAAAAGTAAATTATTAAAGTGACAAAATTATTTTAAAAAAATTAAGTCAGGGCTGGGCTCCTTAAACTATGGGTTGCGACCCCATTTGGAGTCGCTTAGCGTAATAGCGAAAATTTTTTTATATGTATATACGAGGGTGAATCAAAAAACCAACCTTTAATTATACTTTTTATTAAGTGACTATTTTATTAGACAAACAGCATATTATTTTTAGTCGAATTTCTCAACTTATACAGCCTATACGATAAGAACAACGAGAGGCGAGAGTAGGGGCGCTATCCGTTTTCGGACCCGTAGAACACGATTCTGTAAAAAAATATGATATATATATATATATATATATATATATATATATATATATATATATATATATATGTATATGTATATGTATATATATGTATATTTATATGTATATATGTATATGTCTGATATATATATATATATATATATATATATATATATATATATATATATATATATATATATATATATATTAACCAAATTTTTTTGATAGAAATGGTACTGGAAATGGTTCTTTTCTTGGATGTAATGAGCAAAACACTATCGGTTGAAGTAGCCTCAAGTACATATGCATGTTTTTACCGTCTAACTGATAAATTAAAGAAAATTAAAAAATTAAACTTTGGTAAAATAAATTTTTTTGCCCATTATTGTTGTTAATTAATGCATTAGATCAGTTGTATCGAAATATATATATATATATATATATATATATATATATATATATATATATATATATATATACATATATATATATATATATATATATATATATATATTATATACATATATATATATACATACATATATATATATATATATATATATATATATATATATATATATATATATATATATATATATATATGTATGTATAGTCTCATTTAAAAATCTATAAGTTTGTATAATAGCTCGAAAACCATAAGAGTTATAAAGCTCCTGGCGCAATCGGTTGCCCGCGTCGATATCTATAACTCCAATTTGAACAATTTTTCGACTAAATCAACTGTTTGGCCGTAATGAAAAAGGCAACTCTCGAAAAACTCACACAGTATATATTCCCGCCACCTTTCAGTATGTGTAGGGTTCCCATAAGGAAGTTAAGAGCTAAAATTTGGTAAGTGGGGCTCATTTTCGAGGCACCTCATACTATCAAATTGGGGTCATGGGCAAATTTTGAATCCGACCCAAATTTAAGGGGTTGGTGGGGGGGGGGGGTACAAAACAATAAAACTTTTCTAAACCGCTTGGAAATAATGTTTTTGTCAATTACCTACAACATATCCAAAATTCAAATTCCTAGGATGATTTGGAGGGAACAGAGGGAGGAAAAATAATTTTTGCTGAATCTAACACGCCCACAGCCCCCCAGAATTAACGCAGAGGGTTGAAATTGGGTGTGTTGATAATGTTCGTACCTAGGTTGTGCTTTTTGGAGGTTTTAATATTTTACTCCCCCCCCCCCCCCATTTTTAAGCTACAATTTCATGCTTTTTTGAGGTTTTCGAAGTTTGTACCACTCGCACAGGTCCCCCAAATAAACATATAGGGCTGAAAATTAAAGACCGATTCTTATGGAACTTGGTGAGTAGCACAAAAAAGAAAGAATGAAGTTTTTCGATATTTTGCTTAGTTTTCGTGATATTACGTGTCAAATTTGTAGAACTTACTATATTGGAAAGACAATTATTGTAGGTATATTACGGCTTGTATTGATAGAAGTAAGTGGAAAATGGACCGGACGTCATCAGTGAAACCTCATTTTCAGGGAAAGGGTAATTAAATAATTTTGAAGTGATTACACGCCGAGACACATTTATAAATAATTAGCCTTTGCCCAACAATGAGGTTTCATTGGTGATGTCCCGTTCATTTTTCACTAATTTCTATGAATAAAAACCAAAATATACCATTCAAAAATTATATTTAAAACTGAGTTTATATTCGTGAAAATTGATATTACGTACGTGTGTGTGTATGTGTGTAATATACAATCCATTATCTTATAGTAAGTTTTAGAAATACAACACATATTATCTCGAAAACTAAACAGGATAACAAAAAAAATTGTTCTTCCTTTTTTGTTCCACTGATCAAATTCTATAAGAATCTGCCACTATTTTTTATTACCATAATAAAGGAAACCTTTTTTTAGTCCTCAGATATGCACCTTCCGGTTCGCGTCCCAAAAAATCCGTTCTTAAGCTAAAAAAATTATACAAAATTCAATCGGTGGTACGCGAGAAATTCGTTATTATTAGAATCGATAAATTTGTTATTATAAGTTATTTTACTGTCACCAGTGGAAAAGTCCATTTTAATACGCGCACCACGAAATTTGGACGATATTTTTGGTGCTCAATGTGCGCAGTATACATCAGAAATTACGGTAATTCTGAATAAGTAGTCAACTGTGTATACATACTGCATGTTTAAACAAAATATTTCATATACATACTCTATGTATAAATAAATAGCCAATGTCGTATACATACTGTATGTATAAATAGCCAATTGCGTATACATACTGTATGTATAAATAGCCAATTGCATATACATACTGTATGTATAAATAGCCACATCCATAAATTATATATGGATTCCGCAATAAGCACTGCATCGTCTGCGTAAAATAAACAAGAAATTTTACTGTTTTGCATCTTGTACCCCTTCAGCTTTTTAAGTCTAATATAATTTCATCCATATTTATTTGAAAAGAAGAGGGCTTAGAAAATTACCTTGTCGTATAGCTTTTGCCGTTTTCACCTAGGTATATGAAAGTAATCATGGTAATATAACATTTTAAGTAAATAAAGAAAAAACGCCGTGAGCAGTGCGGCCCCATCACGTAAGTCGAATTTTTTCTTTCATCTTCGGTATTGAATGTCTACAAGCGAAATGTAATTAAAAGTCTACAAGCGATTTGTCATTTTGGTGGTTTCAAAACTGATGAAGAATGTCCGGTTGATCGGGGATTTAAAAAAAATGTTTTAAGTTTTTAAGGGCTGAATCTCAGTAAATTTCAATTTTGTGCCGATAGCAGTTAGCAGGGCATTCCTACCCATGCTTATCCGCCAATTGCTCTTTGTGTTTTATTTTTAAATATTAAAAAAGGAACTTAAATAGTAAACTGGAAGGCCTTTATGAAGATATTTTCCTTTCCAAAAAAATCCAAAATTTCTATTTTATAAATAATAACAATCCAAAATTCCTACTTTATAAATAAACAGTGACTTTAATAACATTTTTAAATTACTTAATATTTGTGTATTGCATTTGCTATAATAGTAAGTTCATTTTATTTTAAATTTTTTAAAATTACTATTCGCCTACTTGTATTTAGAATAAAAATAATGCATTTAAAACACATTTAACAACACCATTGAATTCCGATGTAAAAATGGGAGAAGTGGGGGGAAAAGTAATGTGGAATCCCTAAAATTCACTAGCCGGATACTAACTCAATACAGGTACAAAATTTCAGCCCTCCAGGTTTCTTTAGAGAGTCTCTAGACGTGTTAGAAAAAAAGCAAAAAAATTAAGGAAATATTGGCGTAAAAATCGTGAAGGTAAGGGTTAAAAGTTAAAACTGCCAAAAAGCAGTGGCTGGCTGCTAGCTTAACCTGTACACAAAATTTCAGCCCTCTAGGTTTATTTGGGGAAATTTTGACCCGAACGAAACTGTTAAAAAACAAGAAAAGTCATGTTCTTTTTGGTATAAAAATGGTGGCGGTAAGGGTTAAAAGCTGAGACCCTCATAAGACACCCCTTTGATACTGACTCAATCCGAATACAAAATTTCAGCCCTTTAGATTTATTTGTGTGACCTGTGCGAGTGGTACAAACTTCGAAAACGTTAAAGAACATGAAATTGTAGTTTAAAACTGAGGGGGTGGGGGTAAAACATTAAAACCTCCAAAAAGCACAACCTAGGTACGAACTTTATCAGCACACCAAATTTCAACCCTCTGCGTTAATTCTGGGGGCTGTGGGCGTGTTAGATCCGGCCAAAATACTTTTTTACCCCTCTACTCCCTCCAAATCATCCTAAGAAGCTGAATTTTGGATATGTTGTAGATAATTGACCGAAACATTATTTCCAACCGGTTTGGAAAGTTTTATTGTTTTAGCACTCCCACCACCTCCTTAAAGGTTGGGTCGGATCCAAAATTTGCCCAAAATTTGACCCCACTTTGGTAGTATTGTTGTGCATCGGAATAAGCCCAACTTACCAAATTTCAGCTCTTAACTTCCATAGGGGGCCCTACACATATTAAAAGGTAGCGGGATATATATATATATATATATATATATATATATATATATATATATATATATATATATATATATATATATATATATATATATATATATATATATTAAACATTCTTTTTTTCTACAGAATCGTATTCTACGGGTCCGAAAACGGATAGCGCCTCCGACTCTCGCCGTTCTTATCGTATAGGCTGTATGGGTCTAATTTTTTCAAAGAAAAATTCGACTAAAAATTGCATGAAAGACGGTCGGTGCTCAACTATGACACTTTAATTACAAGCGAGTCGGGACAACTGAGATACAGTAGCGACGCGTAATAACGTTTAAAAGACTTTACCAAATCCCTAGTATACATCATGTTGACAATGAAATTTAATTGATTAGTTCATTAATTAGTTATAAATTCCATGATACTGTGGCGATAAATAAATAATGAATAATTATAATAATCAGTATTTCAGACATATTATAATAACTAGTACCCTGACGTTTATTGATGTCATAAGACCTTCAAACCTTAATAACTCAAACACAATAGCGTACGACGTCAACAATTAAATTTAAAGTGTATATTTACTGTCAAAATGGTATACCAGTTGACCGTTTTGTTATTATAGGTTATGACCGTTATTTTCCATAGTCCAAGTAATATCAATATCTTAAAAAAATTGGAATAATATAATTTAAACATAGATGAAATTCATGTTGATAATTTTCGAAAATAAATTCTTAATACATATATGTACATCTTTTCTCTCAGGTAGGTAGGGGAGAAGTGGTATGAAAGGGACACGTATTGAAAGGGACAATTCAAATTACGCGCTAAATACAAATCGCGCCAAATTAAACGTATTGGTGTTGTGCGGCGGCACCAATGCATATATATTTGTTCCTGATTTCAAGCCTCTGTTATTTAAAACATTTTAAAATTTTCGGAACGTTTTCTGATATACTGTAAGTATTTTTTGAAATGTTTGTAATTATATACAATTAGTTATTCCTTAAGTTAGAGGAAAGCAACAGATTAAATATCTTTTAAATTAAATTGCCGATTTAAAGGTTAAATTTTTAATTTGGGTTTGATATTTATGAAAGGGACAGAGCAAACAAGTTATGAAAGGGACTACCTTTAAAACTAGTAATTTCAAATTAGTTTCATTTGAATATCCGCATGTCACAATTTTTTCTTTATTATCGTGTATCTTAGTGTTAATAATTAATTTTTTTAAACTTTCTTCTTGTTTAAAAATTTCGAACAAAAATAATCAAATGAAAAACAATGATTTTAATTATCGGTTACTAAAACCATGCAATTAATAGTCATCGATTACTGAAATCATTTGGTTATTTTCATTATTGAATGAAATTTTTTAATATGAAGTTCAGTAAGATGACCTGCGCAATAGTATGAACTGTATGCCTTATGTACATAAGGTGGAAATTTGAACAACATGAATGATATTTAGTATTGTCCCTTTCATAAATTATTATGTCCCTTTTAATACAGTCTATTGATGAAAGGGACAAAATGCATTTTTTAACAACTGAGAAAACTTACAACTAATAACAAAGAAATGTTTATTATTGGAATTTATTTCAAGAGTAAGATAACCGAAGTTTCTGATTCCGTTCGTAAATATTTAATTTGTTATCTCGTTTATTTACTAGAACGCTTAAAACAAATACGTCTTTTTCATGCCACTTCTCCCCTACACGTAAAATTTTTGACTAAAAGTGCCATTTATTCAATTTTCAAAATAAAGTTAAAACTAAAATCAGGATGTTAGGATATAGGAACACAGTCATATTTAATCGAATCACTGTAAATAAATCCGATAGACTTAGTAAGTGAGAGGACACTTTGCGCATACCAAAATGTATATTTTTAGCCCTTTTTGTTTTTCGTTTTTCTTTATAAATTTTCATTCTAAAAATCATGCAAAGAAAGTATTAGGTAAATCGGTAGATAGTACCTGCCTGCTATTTGTAGTTATAATTTTATTGAACCCGTAAATCATTGTTTGTATGACATAGAAATTCAAGTTTATAGTGTATCGCTAGTGAATATTTTGTGACATTCGCTGACTTGCACCATGCCATCAATGTATTGACTTTTTTAAGGATAATACTGTCCTTGTTTTAACATATAAATATTTATTACATAATTTTTTAGGTAAATGATAATACGTAAAGTAATAATATACCATTAAATTTTGCCATTAAAAAAATAAATAAAATAATGTTAGTAATAATTGACTACCTACCAACCTACCTCAACATTGCCCATCAATAATTTTTATTGATCAAATAATTCAATTAATTTATGACATTTTTTTTCTATTGTTTAGATGCGCCACAACTAAGGTGATATGCATCGTTTTTAGATAGTACTATTGTTTTTGACGATAGGAGAATGATTACTGATAATAATTAAAGTGTGAGGTATGGTAATGTAGGAGATGAAGAATCTCCCCGGTTGGTTTCGAACACACGATCTACCCGACAAGACCGCAGATGCTAACCACATGACCAACTCGGGGTATTTATGACATTCATTTTTAAAACAATATTAATAAATAGTTATTACTCACGAAGATGAAATCGCAACGAGGCGAGTGTCTTAATGTATCTAACAATAAGTGAGTAATAGCCATTGCAAGCGAGTAGAATACTATACTTTTTCGACCACTTTTTCCTTTTTGTTTTAAATAAAATTGAATGGAAATTTTAAATTAAAAGAATAAAATTTATTTTTTAATCTATCTCTAATGTTATTAAATAATGTTTGTATATGTATCTATAGATACGATCAAAATAAAATTCAAAATTTTTAGACGTAAATTTAAACAGTCTAATCGAGGAGTGTATGTATTTTAACGAATTACACACTTACTCACTCTATTTGCTATTGACATTTCAATTTAATGATGACGATGATATCAGCAAAGTTATAGACAACGCAATACAACTTATATAATAAAAACGCCGTGAGCAGCGGGGTCCCATCACGGAAGTCGAATTTTTCCCTTCATCTTCGGTATTAATTGTCTACAAGCGAAACGTGATTGAAAGTGTACAAGCGATTTCTCATTTCGGTGGTTTCAAAACTGATGATGAGTGTCCGACTGATCGGGGTTTTAAAAACAGGTTTTAAGTTTTTAAGGGCTAAATCTTAATAAATTTCAATTTTATGCCGATAGCAGTTAGCAGGAAAAAAGTCAACAAAATTCGTACGAGGGTATTCCAACCCATGCTTATCGGCCAGTTGCCTTTGTGTTTTATTTTTAAATATTACAACAGGATCTTAAATAGTAAACTGGAAGACCTTTATGAAGATATTTTTCTTTCCAAAAAAATCCAAAATTAATATTTTATAAATAAAAAGTGATTTTAATAACATTTTTAAATTATTTCGTAGTTATGTATTATATTTGTTATAAAAGTAAGTTCATTTTTTTTTTTAATTTTTAAATTTACTATACGCCTACTTGTATTAGTACGTAAATAAAGCAATTTAAAAACATTTAATAATACCATTGAATTCCGATGTAAAAATGGGAGAAGTGGGGGCGGAGTAATGTGGAATCCCTAAAAGGCACTAACTGGATACTAACTAAATACTCGTACAAAATTTCAGCCCTCTAGGTTTCCTCAGAGGGTCTCTAGACGTGTTAGAATAAAAGCAAAAAAATCAAGGAAATATTGGCGTAAAAATCCTGGGGGTAAGGGTTAAAAGTTGAAACTTCCAAAAAGCAGTGGCTGACTATTAACTTAACCTATACACAAAATTTCAGCCCTCTAGGTTTATTTGAGGAGATTTTGACCCGAACGAAACTGTTAAAAAACAAGAAAAATCATGTCCTTTTTTGTATAAAAATGGTGGGGTAAGGGTCAAAAGTGGAAACCCTCTAAAGGCACGCCCTTGATACTAACTTAATACAAACTTTAATAAATTATCGAAATATTGTAAATTTAAAAAAAATTGCTTAAAACAAGGTCAGTTTTTCTTTACCATTTAATGATATTCTGCGTTTTCTTAATTCATTTTTTTAATTAGTTACATTCCAGGTAGATAAATTTTAGTTGTAAATCAATATAAACACAAAATATTGAATAAAAACTAATAAAATTTTGGTATTTAAAGAGCTGATATTTTGAATTAGTCATTTGTATTGTATACGCTAAAGCCATCTACATCCATCTATGTAGCATATACACAATTACTGTTTAGCTGTACAATTATTTAACGTCAATAACGATGGTTGTTTGAATAAAGCACTCTTAAATTCCACAAAGTTAACTTAAATAAATCACTTTTAAGCGCGAAAGTTGCAAAATTTGAAAAAAAAATTAAGATACAAATTTTTATTTTTTTATTTTTTATTTCTGTTGCTTTATTGAATAATTTTTATGAACAAATAAGTATACTATTCCATTGAAAAAAAGGTAAGTTTGTATCATAGCTCGAAAACAATAAGAGCTATAAGGCTCCTGATTATCGCAATTAGTTGCCCCCCACGTCGATATCTACAACTCTTATTTGGACAATTTTTCGATTAAATCAACGGTTTGGCTGTAATAAAAACTCCCGAAAAACTCACACAGTATATATATATATATATATATATATATATATATATATATATATATATATAGAGAGAGAGAGAGAGAGAGAGAGAGAGAGAGAATCATGTAACCATTACATCCGCCCTAATACTTAATTAACACATATTATATTTTTATATGTTTAATCAGCATTCTTTGTAATATTAAGAATGTACGATGTATGTAGATAATAAGTAAGAATTCAATCTATAATATTGCATCAACAAAATCTTATAAGAAATTCATATAATTATTTTTTATATAATTTAATATAATTAATAGTTAAAAGCTTAATCATCAAAATAATTAAATACAGTGTATTAAAACAATAGAATTACATTGATATCATTTTTAATTACATCTTTTTGAATTTATCTCATTTTTGTCTATTCAGCAATCTCTTTGTCTAAATTATGTATAAATAATGTAACGCTGTAACTTATCTGATTTTGTTCGATCTAGCTAATGGTGAAACATCTTTGTAACAAAATTTGTAATTTTAAACTTAAATAATTTTTTTTAAAACTAAGTTTAATTGTTACGAAACGTAAATGGCGCAGTCGATAGGATTGTTGTAAGCATTATTACCGATATTAGTGTTATCGTGAGTTGTGGAATTGACGGTTTCTCAAGGAAACAATTCAATCTTAACGGCATATTAAGAGTTGTAGTACACTCTGGTCAGTAGTGCGTGAATTTAAATCCTTCAATCAACAACAGATCTACGAGGAATGGAAATTTACTGGAGCATTCTATAAGTAGAGTAAATTGCATATTTTTCGCTGCTTATATTTTTTGTTCCTGCTTTTTCTTTTCGTATGTCTTTCATTGTAAAATCAAAATTGTTCAAATTATCACACAGACCATATCCTAGATCGAAAATCCCTCAACTAAGCGCAGAAAACGAAATACTTGAGTCAAACGTGAGCATATCGGAGGATACAATAGGCAACGTTAACTTAGATTTAATTAGTGATAGTAATATTGAAACAGTTCATTCTAATAATTTAAATACAAATATAGATAATTTATTTAGTTTAGAAAGTTTAGATTTTAATAAATACTACAATACAAAAATGCAAGTCAACGAAAATGCAGTCACTGGCTTCTCACAAGTGCTCGAAGCATTTAGAATACCGGATCCAATCAAATTCCTACCTGAAATTAATAGAAATCCTAGAACATTGGATGATTTTATTGAAAATGTAGATGAAATCATAGCATGTGTAAGTGTCGATTGGACACAAGGCTACGGTAAATTATGGATACGGGTTATCCGTAATAAAATTGTAGGAGAAGCAAACGAAATTTTAAATATGTATGGTACTCTCGCAGATTGGCAATCAATTAAATCAAATTTAATTTCACATTATGCGGACAAACGAAACGAAACAAATTTAATTAGGGAACTTTATAGTCTAAAACAAAATCAAAATCAGAAAATGGAGGAATTCTATGCGAAAGTAATCGAAATACTTTTTTCATTAGTTAATTTTATTAAATTAAACGAAAATGATTCAATTGCAATAAATTCTAAATTACAATTATTTAAAAATTTGGCCAAAGACGTATTTTTAGCTGGACTTAGAGAACCTATCGGGTCAGTCGTCCGTGCACGAAACCCAGACACAATTCAGAACGCATTTGAATACGCTATTAAAGAGCAAAATATCCATTACCATCAAAAATCATATCAACAAATTACAGTTAAACCTCCAATATCTGCACCTGTACCGATTAGATCACATAATTTTCATAATCCCATACAATACCAAAAACATTTTATTACACATACACAATTTAATACACAAAATAATATACAACAAACACGACCATTTTACACTCAAAATAATAATCAACAAACACGACAATTTAACACACAAAAAAATAAAAAACAATTACCGCGACCAATACCTATGGACATAGGCAGTAATAGGTTAAACATTAGACAACCTAACACACAACAGTAACAATCACGCCCTAACTTTCAACCACAAAACCATTTAGACGTAACTTTTTCCAATCCCAAAGTAGACCGACTTTTGCTTCAAACCAACTTTTTAATACAGAAGCATCAGGATTTAGTTCACTAGACGAATACGTAGTCGAGGAAAATTATGACGAAAACAGTTATTTGGTAGACGAATACGAACAGACAGACTAAAATAATCAAAATGAGATTGATGATCAAAATTTTCGATTAATCTCGGACAACAATTTGGATACATAGACTTAAATCTTCACGAATCTACTTTACCTTACATTCATATTACTGACCAAAATGACTGTACCCCGTTAAAATTTTTAATTGATACTGGTTCTTCAATTCTTTCTTTAATCCTGAATTAGTTCATCCAGACCTTACAACCGAAATTAAACCTACCACTATTAAATCACTTTTAGGAGCATATAATGTTACAAAAAAGGCACAATTACCCATTTTTAGTGAATTCAATCAAACTGGTACAATAGATTTTCTTTTTTTACGATTTCACGGTTATTTTGACGGATTTATTGAACTTGACATACTTAACCAACTTCAAGCTCAAATTGATATTCCCAGTAAACGATTGCTAACACCATTTTCTATAAACAGATTGTTGTTCAAACCCAACATCACAAGTGGCATACACATAATTGAACCAAATTGCAAACAATTAGTCAAAATTCCAACAGACGTACAATCAGGCGACGTATTAGTACATGACATAAAAATTCAAAATAAATTTTCGATTCCTTCTGGCGTATACAATGTTAAAGATTGGCATATACTCGCACCTGTTTTAAATCACACAACTAATGCACAAAAATTTTTAATTGAAGAGCCACTCAAAGTAGAAATTTTAAATCATGAAATTATTGACTGTAACTTTAACCAATTTCAAACTGCTAACGACACGGAATTACCCCCGATCGAATCCCTTATTAGGACCAAAGATTTAAATAGTGAAGAAAGACATTCATTTACTAATAAAATAAAACATGAAATAAAAACCACCGATGATTTACCCGTTTATACCAAATCCTATCGGTATCCTTATATTCATAAGGATGAGGTTAAGAAGCAAATTGATAAGATGCTTCATCAAGGCATCATAAGACCGAGCTATTCTCCGTGGAATAGTCCAATTTGGATAGTAGTCCAATGCAATTAGGTTTATACCTCGGAATACAGTTATAATGAATGGATTTGAATGATTTTGGATTTTTTGAATTTCTTATACTCAAAAGTAAAAAGTTTACCTCTTTAAATCTTCCGCTTTTTTCTTCTTTTTTTTAACGGTAGTTTAATGAAAATGACGTTACTTTTAGTATAATATATTCTTTCTGCAGCTATATTTTTCTTTTCTTTTGAGAATTATTTAAATTCTATATAAAGTATACAAAGGGATAGCAAACGTCCTTGAAAGGTAGGTATTGCATGTACAGTAAGACCTCGATAATCCGATTTACGACGGATTTACGAAAAAGCCGGATCATCGAGAGACCGTTTAAAATGTAATAAATTCGAGACCCCTTATAGCTACTCTAAGAAGTTAACAGCAAGCACAGCTGTTCTATGTACTAGGTTTGTAGGCAGTTCTGCGTATCGCATGATTAATTACTCCACAATACAATTCTGTTTTGTACTGTACTAAGTGACTGTAAATATAGAATGTAAATGTGTCTAAAATTGGATCTACTATTTGTTAAATCGGGCAATTTTTCTGAAGGGTCCGGATTTTCCAAGGCTGAATTATCGAGGTACTATTGTATAAGAAGAATGGAAATATAGTGAGAAAGTAGTGATAGCGAAGAGTTCGAGGGACAGCTGATACTCTACTAGGAATACAGTCAGGGTTGCCAGATTGGGCGTATTTCCGCAATTTGGGTGGATTTCAAACATGTCTTGCGCTCATAATTTGTATTACGCGATTTTCTACAATTTGGACTATTTTGAAAGTAGTCCATATGATAACTAAACAATATCTTCACTAATGAAAATGCTGTCGTCTCCGATATTTTGCAATCGGGTATTTTATGCATTTTAGCATTATATGGTGCTCCTAAAAATGAATGTAACATAAATAATTATCGATACCGATCCTTTCTTAAAGCTACTAGTAAAAATACTAGTGTCAATTTGACTTCATTGATACCTACCCACGATGCTAGCTTAGAACATATAAAAAGAGTATATTTGCAAGTACAGTTGTGGATGGGATATGAAAAGTTGCCAGAAGAATGGGGATGGCAAAAAAAGATAATTTTTTAGTACCAGTCATAATGAACTAACCACCGGCATCTGAATATTTATTAAAAATGATTTTTTGTTCTTGTAAAACTGGTTGTAGCTCTGCTTGTGGATGTAGAAAGAGTGGCTTACATTGTTCAGTAGCGTGTTTACAATGTAAAGGAGTTAGCTGCTTGAATGCTCCACCAATAATATACTCCTCAAAATAACTGTTGTTATGATATTAAGTGGTTGAGTAAATGATAACAGTTAGGTTTAAGTGATATTATTGTTGAGGGGAAGATTTAAACGTTTTTTTTGTCTCGCACAGCGTCAAGTGGTTAATTTTACTTATTTTTTTGAATTTGAATTTAAATCAGTTTGCGCTAGATTATTGATTGCTGAGGTTGTTTTTTGAAGTTTGGCGTGTTATTCAATCATTTATTTTTACAATGCCGAGAATTCGGCAGCATATGGACGAAGCTACTGCTACCAGAGCCGTAACGATGATAGAGGGTGGTCAATCTCAACGTTCCGTGGCTCTGCAGTTGGGTTGTTCACGAAGGGCTATTCAAAATGTTTGGAATCGGTATCAGCAGACCGGTAGTGTAACCCGGCGCCGTGGCTCAGGAAGAGTTCGTGCTACCACTGCCCGTGAAGACCATTACATTCGACTGTGTGCACGACGTGAGCCGACTGTTACCGCAGGTACTCTGCAAAATCGCTTACATCGATCTACTGGTACTGTTGTCAGTAATCAGACCATACGAAATCGTTTGCATGAAGATCAACAACGTTCAAGAAGACCAGTAATCCGTACCAAACTGACCGGAGAGCATCGTGCAAACCGTTTAAGATTTGCACGTGAACACCTTGAATGGGGCTTGGAGGAATGGCGTCACGTACTCTTCACGGATGAGTGCAAGGTGAAGTTTTTTAGTGATGATCGACGTGTAAGAGTGTGGAGAAGAAGTGGGGAAAGGTTTTCTGATCGTCACATTCATGAACGCGACAGATTTGGCGGTCCTAATGCCATGGTCTGTGGTGGAATTAGCTTGCAAGGCAAAAGTGAGCTTGTTTTCCTGAACGAGGGTACTGTAACGGCTCAAAGTTACATCAAACAGGTTGTCAGACCCCATGTGATCCCCTTTGCACAACGAGCGGCCGACGGATTTATCCTGATGCAGGATAATGCCCGAGCGCATACCGCTCGAGCGACGACAACTGTCCTTAGGGAGGCTAATATACAGGTTTTACCGTGGCCTGCAAATAGCCCTGACATGAACCTAATAGAACATGTTTGGGATCAATTAAAACAGCGAGTCAGAGCAGCCGGAGAGGATGTGCACACCCAACAACAACTGATTGATGTCTTGAGAAGATGTTGAGAGGAGATTCCTGATGAAACCGTTAGGCATCTTATTGAAAGCATGTCGAGGAAGCTTCAAGAATGTGTTTTAAAAAGGGGAGGGCATACTCGATATTAAATCACCGAAAAGTTGCATAATGTGTGCTTTTACTCAAAGCGTGAACGTTTGTTGATGACTGTAAAAATGACTATAAAAATGATAAAATCCTAAAAAAATGTAATTATGGATTAATTTTTTATTTAATCTTATTTAATTTTATTTAGTAAAAAATTAGTTCCTTAATTAAATGTAAGCATACCTTATACTGTAACTTATATAAAAATAAACTTATGCAGCAAAACATGAGTGGCCCTTATTTTGTTTTGAGTAGTATATTAATGGATGCCACCAAAAGTGGCAACGTCGAAGAAAATTAGTTTAAACTGTACCCGCGACGTCGTTCGCCCGACACAGTGTTATCAACTCAGTATATAAATGTAATAATTATACAGAATTTGCATAGAACAATAATTTTTGCGTAATGCATGCACATGCTCAAAATGGTTTTTTTTATTTTCCCGTGAGAATGAGACATTTTCCCGGACTAAAAAGTATCTTAGATGTTGACCCAGGTAATAAGTTATCATCACACCAAATTTCATAAAAATCCATTCAATACTTTTTACGTAGGTAATGTGTGCAGATGCTCAAAATGGTTTTTCTATTTTCCCGCGGGAATAAGATATTTCCCCGGAGTAACAAGTATCTTAAATGTTGACCCAAGTAATAAGTTATCACCAAGCCAAATTTCATCAAAATCCGTTCAGTAATTTTCCGTAGTGTGTGCACATGTTGAAAATAATTTTTCTATTTTCCCGTGGGAATGAGACATTTTCCCGGAGTAAAAAGTATCTTAGATGTTGACCCAGGTAATAAGTTATCATCATACCAAATTTCATCAAAATCCGTTCAGTAATTTCTGCGTGATGCGTGAACAGACAGACTGACCAACAGACAGAAAGACAGACAGACAGACAGACAGACAGACAGACAGACAGATAGACAGACAGACAGACAGACAGATAGACAGACAGACAGACAAGAATTTTAAAAATCGATGTTTTGATATCTACATCAATTACTGTTTACAGTACCAGTACAATTTTCAAAAAATATTCCATATACAGAAACGGTCTCGTTACAGTTTTATTATACGAGTATGTATAGATAACTGCCCTTTTAACGAAATATAACAATCATTATTTTCGTAAAAAAAATATTCAAAAAATGTCGATAATTGCATTTTTTATTGATATCTCTAATTTTTTTTTGTTTTTTCCGAAAATTTACGAATTTACAAAATTACGGTAATTTTAAATGGGTAAACTTTTTACTTTATGCCATTAGAAAACCACCCAAAAAAAAATTATTGAAATCCATTCATTATAAATGGATTCCGTCATTTTCCCTTAATAATGACTAATTGCACTACACTATAGTTCCTAAAAAAATAGACCAAAGCGGAGTACGAAAATGGCGATTAGTGGTGGATTATAGAGAACTTAATGAAAAGACTATAGGGGATAAATATCCAATCTCAAACATCACAGATATATTGGACAAACTCGGTAAATGTATGTATTTCAATACTCTGGATTTAGCATCTGGTTTCCATCAGATAGAAGTTCATCCTAGGGACATTGAGAAAACTGCTTTTACTGTAGACCACGGACATTTCGAGCACGTTCGCATACCTTTTGGATTAAAGAACGCACCATCAACTTTTCAACGAGTTATGGATACGTTCTAAAAAATCTACAGGGTACAACTTGTCTTGTATACATGGATGATATCATTATCTTTTCCACTTCGCTTCAAGAGCATACTATTAATCTCGATAAAGTTTTTAGCAGACTAAAGGACGCAAATTTGAAAATTCAGTTAGATAAGAGCGAATTTCTAAAACGGGAAGTAGCTTTTTTGGTACACATAGTATCAGAAACAGTTTATTAAAATTTATTTATTAAAATTTACAATTTAATTAAATTTATTTATTAAAATTTATTAAAATTTACAATAATTACTGACCATCAACCACTCAGATGTCTCATGTCACTTAAAGAACCAAACAGTAAATTAGTAAGATGGCGACTTCAACATGAAGAATTTGACTACAAACCAGGTCGACAAAATACTAACGCAGACGCCCTCTCACGAATTATAATTGACAGTAACCCCCATACTAATGACGATTCCACACAGGATACTTCTACACAAAGAGTACATAGTGCATCAGAGGATGATACCTCCTTAATTCGAATCTCTGAAAACCCCCTTAATGATTTCAAAAATCAATTAATCATATTAAAAGATGAAAACATTCAAACTGCTACTAAACGCAAATTCCAAATTCTTTTTAATACACGTCGACGTATTACAATTACTCTTTCTGCTGACGACGACGATATCTTAATCTCAATTATAAAAGAAAACATTCCACACAAGGTTGTTTTAGCTATTTACTGTCCTGATGATGAATTATTTATTAAAATTCAAAGAATATATTCTGATTATTTCTTTCAAGGTAAACAACACAAAATTATTCGAGCAACTAAACTATTAGAAGACATTTTAGAAGATGACCAACAAGAGGAGTTAATAAAAAATGATCATGACTTTAGACATACAGGAATCAACGAAACTTTTAATCATATTAGACGAGAACACTATTTTCCAAATTTAAAATCAAAAATTTCTTATTATGTTAATAATTGTAAATTGTGTAACGAAAATAAATATGACAGACGACCACCAAAACAAAATTTTGAGTTAACAGAAATACCGTCACAGCCCCTCGAAATTGTACACATCGATATGTTTTATTTGGACAAATTGATATATTTAACAATTATAGATAAATTCTCACGTTTTGGCCAAGCATACCCAATCGAAACAAGAAATACATCCCATATCCTCGAGGCTTTAGCACAATACATATCGCAATACGGTAGTCCTAAAAATATTGTAGTCGATTCAGAAAAAGGATTTGACTCAATACGTTTTCGACAATTTTGTGACACGTACAGTATTAACATACACACATCAGATGTTAGAAGTTCAACATCGAATTCTCCTGTCGAGCGATTTCATTCTTCTATCCTTGAAAAATATCGTATTACCCATGCAACTGATAAGACCAGTTCAGCTGATTTAAAGATGCTACATACATCTTTGTTTACAATAATTCAATTCATACCGCGATTAAATGTACACCATATGAATTATTTTTCGGACGTAAATATGATATGATATCCGATCCAGCAATAGTACAACAAGAACGCGAAAAATTTCAACAACAATCTTATCAAAAGCAAATTCAGCAAAAAGAAAACAAAATTAATCTTTTAAATAGTAATCGCGAACCTCCAATTGATTATAACGAAAATCAAACTACATATTTTCAAGAAAATAAACATAGTTCCAAATTACACCCAAAATTTAAACAGATTACAGTAAAAACTAATAATAAGGTAACCGTAACAAAAGATAAAAATCGAAAAATTCCCAAACAAAAATTAAAACGACCTTTGTTACAGGGCAATATTAACAATAATGATAATGGTGACGACACAGAAAATTGGGATACGCGACCTAACGAACAACCCGGGACTAGTGGCTATAGAAATAGGATAAGCCAAACTTAACTAAGAATTTAGCAAATTTATACTCATAATCTTTAGTTTAACAAATCGTGAACAAAACTTACTAAACTCAGTACAACACGCCTATCATATAATTTATAATATCGACCTCTTGCATTCACATTTGGTTCAACTAGCTCAAGCTCTAAATTTGGCAAAACTCAATGTACTTCCTACCTTAATATTAACTCCTGACGAATTGGACCATGCCTATAAAATCTTAAAATCCCAACGCTTACCTATTAATTCCTTACATCAAGCATACGAATTATTAACCTTCCAAGCCTATTACAATGATACCAATATTATATTCAACATTCGCATCCCTATTTTCGAAAACGATACCTATAAATTGAATCTTTTGGAACCATCACCCACTAAAAACAAATCTATAATAATTCCCTATCCTTATACCCTAAGCGGAAAATATGTAAGTTACTTTTCACAGAAAGAATGTTCACGGCTAAATAAAATCTACATTTGCGACAAAGAAAATCTAATCAAGTTACCTACATCAGATCACTGCTTAAACCATGCAATTCGTGGACAAATTGGAAGTTGCATCTACGAGGAATTCGACGAACAAACAATAGTCAAACGTCTAACACCACAGCACGTTATATTGCAAAACGTTAAAAATCAGTCAGTTTTAACTACCTGCGGTATTAACCAACGGTTCGTAAAAGGGACAATACTTATCTATTTTCACCAATGTGAAATTCTCATAAACAACGTCGTGTACAGAAACCAAGAACTCAACAAAACACAACAACTTCATATATTACCTCTACACGAACTCCAAATTAAAGAACAAAAATTGTTACCTAAAATCAACCTGCAAAAACTCAATTCCTGCCACATCGAAAATAGACAAGAAATAGAAGAATTCAAATCCAAAACAACTCTACATATATCCGGGGTATATATAGCATTCGGTATCATAATAGCAACATTTATTATATTCATTGTAATAAAATATATCAGAAATAAATGGAAATCGAAAAATTCATCACCTACAACACAAATAAATTATTTGCCGTCTGGCCATCCCAATGAACTAAAGCTCATATGGTCTAGGCCAGAAACTCAGAGGGAAGGAGTCATGTACCCATCACATCCGCCCTAATACTTAATTAACACATATTATATTTTTATATGTTTAATCAGCATTTTTTGTAATATTAAGAATGAAGGATGTATGTAGATAATAAGTAAGAATTCAATCTATAAAATTGCATCAACAAAAGCTTATAAGAAATTCATATAATTATTTTTTCATGTAGGTAACTAAATATAATTAATTAATTAACATTTAAAAGCTTAATCATCAAAATAATTAAATACAATGTATTGAGACAATAGAAATACGATGATATCATTTTAAGTTAGATACATCTTTTTGAATCTATCTCATTTTTGCCTATTCAGCAATCTCTTTGTCTAAATTATGTATAAATAATGTAACTCTGTAACTTATCTGATTTGGTTCGATCTACCTAATGGTGAAACATCTTTGTAACAAAATTTGTAATTTTAAACTTGCGACTATCTAGGAGAACTAGGCGGCCACTAGGGCGCCAGAAATGGAAACGCGTTAAAAATCTGGGGACGTAAAGATTATAAATTTTGAAAGCATTGTACGTACTTTTGTTAGCAAAATTCCCTTTCCAAACGATTTTAATATTTATGTATTTTTATGTCCGAAAAGTTGATTGGATACATTGTATCTAAAAAAACGCCGTGAGCAGCGGGACCCCATAACGGAAGTCGAATTTTTTCCTTTATCTTCGGTATTGAATGCCTACAAGCGAAATGTGATTGAAAGTCTACAAGCGATTTGTCATTCTGGTGGTTTCAAAACTGATGATGAGTGTCCGGCTGATCGGGTCTTAGAAAAAGGTTTTAAGATTTTAAGGGCTGAATTTCAGTAAATTTCAATTTGGTGCCGATAGCAGTTAGCAGGAAAAAAGCCAACACAATTCGTACGAGGGCATTCCTCCCCATGCTTATTCGCCAGTTGCCTTTGTGTTTTATTTTTAAATATTAAAAAAGGACCTTAAATAGTAAACTGGAAGGCCTTTATGAAGATATTTTTTCTTTCCAAAAAAATCCAAAATTTCTATTTTATAAATAAAAATCCAAAATTCCTACTTTATAAATAAACATTAATTTTATTAAAATTTTTAAATTACCTAATAGGAATGTATTGCATTTGTTATAAAAGTAAGTAAATTTTTTTAGCCGAATTTTTCAACTGAAAAAATTAGACTTATACAGCCTATACGATAAGAACGTAGAGAGGCGAGAGTAGGGGCACTATCCGTTTTCGGATCCGTAGAACACGATTTTGTAAAAAAAAATTTCTGATATATATATATATATATATATATATATATATATATATATATATATATATATATATATATATATATATATATATATATATACCCAGTGAGCACAAAAGTCAGAAAGATGTCTTTATGAAGTCTTTTTTCTGACATCTTTCTGAACTGTAAATATGACATCTTTAAGACATCTTTTTTAAGAAGTCAGAAATAAGAGTTCTTAAAGACATCTTAAATATGAATTCAATTTAATGATATCAAATAGACATCTTTTTTCTGACATCTTTCGGACTTCTTAAATAAGACTTCTTAAAGATGTCTTAAAGGAGTCATATTTAAGATGTCAGAAAACATTATCAGAAAGATATCTTTATGAATTCATAAAGATATCTTATGCGTCGATTTAGGAGCTGTCTAAGACTTCATAAATATGATGTCTTAAAGAATTCATATTTCTGACTTCAGAATTAGCTCATATTTCTGATGTTTTAAAAAAATATCCTATAAATATATTATTATTTTTTCTATAGAAACCACTAACAAAAACAATTTAAACAATATTAGGACATCTAAATGAATTCATAAAGAAGTCTTTTTTAAGACATCAGAAATATGATGTCTTAAACCGGTCTTATTTCTGACTACTTTATGAATTCATATTTCTGATGTCTTAAACAGTTCTTATTTCTGACTACTTTATGAATTCATATTTCTGATGTCTTAAACAGTTCTTATTTCTGACCACTTTTTGTACTCATATTTCTGATGTCTTAAATAGCTCTTAATTCTGATTGTTTTATGAACTCATATTTTGGAAGTCTTAAAAAGCTCTTATTTCTGACTACTTTATGAACTCATATTTCTGATGTCTTAAACAATTCTTATTTCTGAATACTTTATGAATTCATAATTCTGATGTCTTAAACAGTTCTTATTTCTGATTGTTTTATGAACTCATATTTTTGATGTCTTAAACAGCTCTCATTTTTGACTACTTTTTGAACTCATATTTCTGATGTCTTAAACAGCTCTTATTTCTGACTTCATTATTAAGACATCTTAAATAGTTCATATTTCGGATGTAAGGAAAAAACAAAAAACAAACGAACAATGTAATATATTTAAATTAATATTTTTATTAACAACGTTAACAGCATAATGTATAAAAGAAAACCATTTCAATATTTATTCAAAAGCCAAAAAAAAGAAGATTGAAATAGGAGAGAAATTTAGCACAAGATGGAAATGATGGTGATGGTGATACTAAACAAAAATAAAATATGGTAGCTTGAAGAAAATTATTTAAAGTGAAAATGAATTATATATATATATATATATATATATATATATATATATATATATATATATATATATATATATATATATATATGTATATATACATATATATATATATATATATATATACATATATATATATATATATATATTATATATATATATATATATATATATATATATATATATATATATATATATATATATTATATATATATGTATATATATATATATATATATATATATATATATATATATATATATATATATATATATATATATATTCCCGCTACCTTTTAATATGTGTAGGCCTCCCTATGGAAGTTAAGAGCTCAAATTTGGTAAATGGGGCTCATTCTGATGCACAACAATACTATCAAAGTGAAGTCAAATTTTGGATCCGACCAAACTTTTAAGGGGGTGCTGGGGGGCGCAAAAGCAATAAAACTTTTCCAAATCATTCCAAAATGTTTCGGTCAATTACAACATATCCAATTCAGCTTCCTAGAAGGATTTGAAGGGTGTAAAGTGGGAAAAAACGATTTAACACGCCCCCAGCCCCCCAGAATTAACGTAGAGGGTTGAAATTTGGTGTGTTGATAGAGTTCATATCTACGTAGTGCTGTTGGAAATTTTTAATATTTTACCACCACCCCCCGCATTTTTAAGCTACAATTTCATGCTTTTTCAACGTTTTTGAAGTTTGTGTCACTCGCACAGGTCACCCAAATAAAACTAGAGGGCTGATATTTTGTATTCGGATTGAGTTAGTATCAAGGAGGTGCCTTTTGGGGGTCTCGACTTTTAACCCTTGCCCCCACCATTTTTATACCAAAAAAAGAACATGATTTTTCTTGTTTTTTAACAGTTTCGTTCGTACTTTGCCCCCCAGTTCTCCCATTTTTACATCGGAATTCAGTGGTATTGTTAAATGTATTTTAAATGCTTTATCTTTATTCTAATACAAGCAGGCGTATAGTAATTTTAAAAATTAAAAAAAAATTGAACATACTTTTTTAACAAATGCAATACATAAATATTAAGTAATTTAAAAATGTTATTAATGTCGTAGATAAGATATGTTGTAGATAATTGACCGAAACATTATTTCCAACCGATTTGGAAAAGTTTTATTGTATTGTTGCCCCCCACCACCCCCTTAAAGGTTGCGTCGTATGCAAAATTGCCCAAAATTGGGCCCCACTATGATAGTATTTTTGTGCATTGGAACGAGCCCCACTTACCAAATTTCAGCTCTTAACAAATATATATATATATATATATATATATATATATATATATATATATATATATATATATATATATATATATATATATATACTGTGTGAGTTTTTCGAGAGTTGCCATTTTTATTACAGCCAAACTGTTGATTTAATCGAAAAATTGTTCAAATAAGAGGTGTAGATATCGACGGGGGCAACTGATTGCTATAGACAGGAGCTTTATAGCTCTTATGGTTTTCGAGCTATGATACAAACTTATAGATTTTTAAATGGGACTCTATATCAATTTTTCGATAAAACTGATCTAATGCAATAATTAACAACATAAATGAGCAAAAAAATTTTTTTTACTCAAGTTTTACTTCAACCGATAATGTTTTTCTTGGTTACATTTCCATTACATCCAAGAAAAGAACCATTTCCAGTACCATTTCTATCATAAAAAATTGGTTGTAATAGAAATGGCAACTCTCAAAAACCTCGCATGGTATATATATATATATATATATATATATATATATATATATATATATATATATATATATATATATATATACAATATTATATACAGGGTTAGTCAAAAGTATGGAAACGGTGAAATATTTCAGCGGGAAGGCATTTTTGGGATAAATGATGGTGACAAAAGTCCCATCATTTTTTACCGCGCATCCGATGCTGACCTTGATTTTGACCTCAAGGTCATATCAAGGTCAACTCCGTTTTTTAAATAGCAATCCCCTTTTTCGACCTCGGAAATGGAAAGAACAGAAAATTCTGCATCCGAATGTGACCTTGAAGTCAATGATCAAGGTCAAATTAATGTCAAATGCTTACTTTTACTGTAATTTTTAATTGCAATTTGTACTTTGTTTTAATTCTTTTAATTTTGATATTCCATAGTAAGTGTAGACAGGATGTAGAACTGCGCAGTACGTGTAGCCAGAATGTAGACGTGCGCATTAGTTGCAGGTACGATGTAGACATGCGCAGTAAGTGAAGTTGGTAGGAATGAAGTTGAAGTAAGAATAAAAAAATGAAATATTTCAAAATTATCCTACAAAATTGTAGGTAACTTTAAAATATTGGACTCTATAGGCTAACTTGTTCGTCTAATAAGTTGTAAGGTTACAATTTTATGTGGTAATTTTGAAATATTTCATTTCTTTATTCTTCCTACAACTTCATTCCTACCTACTTCACTTACTGCACATGTCTACATTCGACATGCACCTAGTGCGCACGTCTAGATCCTGGCTACACCTATTGCGCAGGCCTACATTCTGGCTATACCTACTGCGCAGGACTAGATCCTGTCTGCACCTACTGCCGAACGATAAAATTAAAAAAATTACAGTAGAATTTTCAGTTAATAGTTACAGCAAAAATAAGCATTTGACCTTGATCATTGACTTCAAGGTCATATTCGGATGCAGAATTTTTTGCTCTTTCCATTTCCGGGGTCGAAAAGGGGGGGTTGCCATTTGAAAAAACCGACTTGACCTTGATATGGCCTTGATCCTTGACCTTGAGGTCAAAGTCAAGGTCACCATCGGATGCGCCGCAAAAAATGATGGAGCTTTTGTCATCATCATTTATCCCAAAAATGCTTTCCCGCTGAGATATTTTTTTATTTTATTTCGTACGGTCTGACCACCTAAAATTTTTCTACGACTCGAAAATGTAATGTGTGTAAAATTTCAGCAGTTTTAATCAACATTTGATGGTAGCTCAATGGAGTCGAAGTTTTACATAAAATATCATTTTTGCAATAAAACATCACTGAACATGTATGAGTGCTCAGAATACTTTTATTAGTTATTTTAGTTATTTAGAAAAAATCAGACGCAAATTCTTATACATAATAATAAAGTGTTTCCCTTTAAGGATCCACAAAAAAGAAAATTATTATTATTTAATATTATGTATAATCCAGCCTACAGTACAGCTCAATATAGTGATTTAATAAATTCCTTATGACTAATTGCCAAAATTTATTAGAGATCAGTTTAACTTTTGTAATGTCTATTTAAAAAAAATTATTTTAAAGTTGTTTTTTACCTATGTTTTTCCACCACTTCTAATAAATATTGTCTTTCAGTGTTGTTATTAACAAAGCTCAAATGTTAAGTATCGCCTCTGCTTGCTTGTAGTCACTTCTATGATGCCATTCTTCTCGGTCAAATTCTAAATACCCTCTCGGAATAATGAAATATTAAGACGATGAAAGAAATTGATCGCAATTTTTGTCACAAAATCTTATATCTGCATCTCACTTGAACTCTTGCCACTTAACGCCTAAGAGGTTCGTCAACCCCGTCCTTTTCATTAATGAATTGAATCATAGCTTTTTTGAAGTTATGGACACATTTTCGTCGAAAAAGGCCAGACCCACAAGATCTCACCAGTGCCCTTCGAATTTCTTGTTGGCAATTTTAGAAAGTCCAGAATTTATCTTCCTGTTGAAGTAGCCTGAGATTATGAAAGGAGCTGAAATAGTAAAAGGGGCTGTAAACCAAGCTCTCAGATAAATATGAACAAGAAAATGCAAACGTCACTCAATCCGTTTTCTTCTTTCTTACAATTAGTGAGTTTCAATTGGCTACATTTACTGCTTAAAACGTTTAAAAATAGCAATATCAGGCTTAGATAATTGATATCACATAGCCTTGTTAAAGGTACTTGCTAGAATGATTTTTAATAGGCAATGTCGACATGCTAAGTACAGGAAGTCTTTTTGCAACTTCTGTTCCAAAAGTATACAGGCTCCATTTCTGTGACCTGAGCTGCCAGCAGTAGTATCGAAATACATTGTATTTGTTATGTAATCCCCTCACTCCAATATGTACCAACCCCAACGGTATATTTTACTGTTCGATAAAATTCAAATATTCTCGTTTTTTTAGTTGTTGTCAGTATTATATTATATTATTTTTGGAATATTATTTTGTGTCTAATTATATATACGATTTCTTGTTTATTTTTTTAGCGAATTTCCGAAAATGGAAATTCAGCTTTTACAGCAGGTGTCATGATGCGACCTAGGCCCGGGACCATAACAGAAATATGTTTTGAGGTCCCTAGAATACGAAAATGATATTCACTAAAATTTATATATATATATATATATATATATATATATATATATATATATATATATATATATATATATATATATATATATATATATATATATGTATATATAAATTTTAGTGAATATCCGCACGATAACTCTCGAACGAAACGTTTAATGCTTATGAAATTTTGTGTGCAAATTCGATTTTCCAAATCGTTGGATGAGTTCGTTAGCCAGACACGTCGGATGCCCAGAAGTAGGTTTTCCGGGCATTTTTTGTCAACAAAATGAGTTTTTTGCCAGAATTAAGCAATTATTCAAAATTTTTTTTACACCAATCGGAAGAAAAAGCCAAATTACGTAAAAAATGTTTTTAAACCGTTGCTCTAAATTACTTACTTTGCGAGAAAAACTAGGAAATATGTCGTTCTCCATTTCACTCGCACTCGCCTTCTTTTTTTTTCTGTCTCATTTTTTGCGAACTGAATTCGAAAAAAACCGCTTTATAAGTAGCGTGTCATGATTTTTTTAATCCA
>JAPWDM010000002.1:22685345-22745345 GCA_035578155.1 Brachynemurus nebulosus
GTAGCGTGTCATGATTTTTTTAATCCAATTTAACGATTCGGCTATATTCTATTTCTCTGTCAGTTAAATGTTTTTATAATGTATCTCTGTTCCATTTTTTTTTGAGAAAAAAAAACCCGACGATTTCTATTATGTGATATGATCAGAATTTAGATTATGTTTACACCTTCCTAAAATTAATAAAAGTTTGCTTCAATCGCATAAAAATTACGCTAAATCATATTCAAACAATAATATTTTTACGTAATTTTCTATCCAGTTGACAATACAGTTATGATTAGAATTGTATAAACAGAGTATTCTAGTATTAAATAATTTTGCACATTCAATTTTATTTTTAACAAAAAAATTTTTTTTTAATTTTGACACATTCTTTTATGAAATTTCGATTAAGAAATATTAAAAAATTTTAAGGTGAATCATTTAAAAAGAGTTACAAATACATTAAAAGGAAACATTTATCTATTTTAAAATATTTGTAAAGAAAATTTTACAGTTTACTTACAGTTTTTTGAAAAAATGTAATAACATTTTTACATACAACAAAGATTATATTTGAAAGGTAGGAAATCCACAATTTTTTTTTTATTTCTTTAATTAATTATTAAATTTGGTTTTAGAAGAAAATCTTCGTCTAATTCGCTTCAAGCCAAAAGTATAGCCACTAATAAGGACATTCCACTGTTAAAATAAATGGAAAATATATTGAAATTTATTTAATGAAAGCCATTCATACACATTTTTAAAATATCCTTTTGAATTATATAACAAATAAAATTTGTTTAAAAAAATCTAATTGACGTGTTTTTTCTCAATTTTCTAATATTAAGTAAGGCTAGTTAGTTAGGGAGTGATTGTATCAACATTTTAATGTAAAATATGGTAATTGTAACCCTCTTTAAAAGAACATTTCGATTTTAACAATAAAAAAAATTTAAAAAGTGTTTTCGTTTTTCCCGAATTACCAAAAACTTTTCATAGGTATATCTGTAACTAAAGTTGCCTCCCTTTCTTAAGAAAATAAAGTATTTTTAAAATTTTGTGCAAAAAAATAAAACACAATTAACGAAAAAAAGTACGCGTTCCCATATTTTTAAGATTTTGTAGTACAAGAAAATACTTATAAATTCATCATATCTGTTCTTGCATTTACTAGCTTACTCCCACTTGACTACTTTTAAATAGTCGGTGTCAGATCTTACGCAATTTAATAAACAGTATCGTTTTGATTTTTTAAATTCATTTAAGACATTTATTGTTAGTGATACATATTTGAATTATTTTCCTAACTAATAAATTGAATTCTGTAGACTGATGTTTTTGTAGATAAAAAAAATTCTAGGTGACGTCTGTATTAGACAAAAGTCTGAAAAACGGACGCAGAATCTCACTGTTATTAATTATTATGTCTTGTAGTCTTTTGAAAAATTATTTTCTGAACTAAAATAAGAATAGGAGGAATATAAACTTAGGGGTAAACGACAGGGGTATATAAACTTTATTTTAGATTCTACGTTTATTTTTACAGAAAATCATCAAGTACCTATTATTTCTTTTTTGAATGTATAAATACAAAAAGTTCAAAAATTATTTTGTATTAGAATTTCAATTTTGGTCGACCCTACGGGTTGTCCCCATTTACTCTTTTCTCGTCTCTTTTGACCCCAATTTTTCATAGAGAAGAAATTATACGATTTTTGTTAATTTTTCAAAAACCATCGATATTTTTAAATTTTTTTGGATACTGTGATAAAGTGACCATCTTCGCGTAAATTTTTAATATATTAAAGATTAGTTACTCATAAAATAAATACAAAAAAATATGGTGTGAAGTCTGAATGCGTCCCTATTCATCCTTGTCTACGGTAGCACATTTTTTTATTGACATAAATATTAGAAACGCAGGAAAAGAGACCAGGAATCAACATAGAAGTGGATTATGGTACGATATATTTTCTGAAAAAAGTGCTTAGGACCAAAGTTATAGAGTTCAAAGTGATGCACTTGATGATGACTTTGAAGTTGACGTTGGGGTCAATTTCCAAAGTCATTTGAAAATCATTTAATATTTTTCAAAAGGAGTAGTTTACTTTTCATCCCTAAAGATAGAAAATAAGTGATCAAGAAGTAATTTTGAAAAATACTTGCTCAATCGCAATCGGAAAAATAATAGTAATCATATTTTCAATTGAATTCCTAATATGATAACTACAGAGTAGCAATAAAAATTTTAAAAAATTTTGAAAATTTCTAATATAACATAAAGTTAATGTTTAACTTACAATTGGAGTGATATTAAATCTTTTCTTAACTTTACTTCTAAAATTACTTACAAAAATGTTTTCTTCTAATTTTTTCTATAAATTTGCGCCTATTTTTCCATTTCGTCAGGTTTTTTATTTTTTTTATTTTAGAAAAATAACGCAACAAATCAATTTTGAAGATAGACTGAGTCAATACATGAAATTACTGTTTATAGGTACAGGATATGGTCAAAATTCGGCAACGGCTAATCATTTTCAACTGACCTTGAAAATCGATTTCAAGGTCGACTTCAAGGTCACTATCAAGTGCATCACTTTAAATTCTACAAATTTGGTACTCAGCCCTTTTTTCAGAAAATATATCGTTTCAAAAATATTTAGCTATAACTGTTTTCATCTACAGGGGTTGAATGGTGTTTTCTACCCCTAAAAAGCGTATTTAGCCGAAATAAAAAACACATATTTAATATTTTTCGCTGTTTAATAAGTATTTTAAGTTTCATTCAAAATGGCGAGTATTAGTGGGGTAGTGTTATTTGTCAGAATGTTTTGCCGATCTAGTTTTTTCAATATTTCTTTGCTCGTTTTCAGAATGTATTTAAATAATGTATAAATGTTGTATTTTAATTTCTACGGACAAATAACTCATTCTTTTCTTCGATTTGAGTAACTTTTATTTGCTGATGTTAACCATTAATTGATCGAAACATATCAAATATTTTTCCATGATTTTTTTAGCGAATGTCGAAAATTTTGAAAATATTTTCACCGTTAGTAAGTTAAAGTATTTGAATTGATTAAGTAATTAAATGATGTCCACAAGAACCTTACGGACTACCATAAGTTATATGAGATCCCTAGGACCCGTTTTTTACTGTTAGGATAAACTTTTTACTAAAATTATTTTGGATGAATAAAGGTTATGTTGTATGAGTTCCGCCAGGGTTTTTTTTTTATATAAATTGGAACACTGCTGCCGGTGGATGGCGCGGTCAGCAGTGTCCGGCGGCATCGCCAACGATGGGCATGCGCCGCCATACACACAAGAAATTAAGACACACATAAAGACAGGAACACATAAATGTAATAGACAAAGGACAAACATACACATGATAAAATTCACCGATGAGCCCTGCCATCACAGGGCTTCATAAAGAGCGGAGAGTCCTTGGTGGCGGTACGCTAAGTACTAGCCAGAACGTCCGGTCACCAAGGACTGAAAAACCAACGATGAAACTCCCCCCGAGGTGTAAAAGGCTTCGGAGTGGAGGAAACCGACTAGAAAAAAAGATAAAACACAAATAAATATCACAGGTAAGTATCACGGTATCACAGATAAAACTTGTTGTCTCACTGGGAAGCCACAGGCCGACCAGTGAAGCAAGAATGAGTTAAAAAAAATACCGCTGTAGACCTACAACAACAGGCCTATAGCGGCAAAACAAAATATCACAGATAAGGAAAAACAAAATTTAACAATATAGAAGAATAACAATAAAATAACAACAAAATATCACAGAGTGAAAAATCACAGTAAATATATCACAGCCTACCCACTGTACCCTCGGGGCCTAGAACCGCCCAGTGGTACAGTGGGGATTGCAACAACACCGTTGGAGGCCTTATGGACCTCCAGTGGCAGAAAAACACAGAAAAAAAACAAAAAACAATAACAAAAATTTCCACGATTTGTGTCGTCCTATTTATTTATTCATTAACCAACCAGGGCCCCGGTAGCCTGCTAGCCAGCTAGCAGTAACCGCCGAGCACGACGAGGACGTGGGGTTGGATTTATGACCGGCCCGCCAGGGTTTACTGATCCCATTATTGTAAAAAATAAACTAACCGACCGATTTTGAAAATTTTTTCACTGTTAGAGAACTAAGTTATTTTAGATGGATACAACTATGCTGCACAAAGTCCGTTCGGGTTCTTGGGTCCCAAAAATATGAAAACTAATTACCCAGCCGATTTTAAAAAATCTTTTACTCTTAGAAAGCTAAACTATTTTAAATAGGTACAGTTCTTAGATGAGATCCGCCAGTGCCCAATATTTGGAAATTCGCTATGTTATGCAGATGCTACGACAGGGGTATTTTAAATCTTTGATTTACATTTATTTTAATTCAACTTTTTTTTACTAATTGTAATTTTGATGTCTAAAATTTAAATACTTAAGAACCTTGCTTTAAAATCTTAAGTAGCATAAGAATAAAGAATTGAGTTTAACTAATTGACATTATAATAAAAAGAATTTTCTCGGATCTTGGAGTCAAAAAAATTACAAACAGTTAGGTAAAAATTTTAGTTTTTACTTCTAAATCTGAGGGTTTTATCAAGTGATGTGGTTTCAGTAAAAAACGTTAATAAAAAGCCTAAAAAAAACACTAAGTAGATATCACGAAATAGAAACAGATAAATATAACACTGTGTCTCCCCAGACAATATTTTCACGCGTCAGCACTGTAAAATAGAACTAAGTTTAGGTTTAAATTTCATTTTACTTGAGCGACCTCTAAATATCATCTGATTTGCCTGAAATTTTACACAAATTATTTTTATATACGTCTTAGAATAACATAAGAGGGTCAGATAGCAACATTTGGAAACTTCAAAAATAAGGACCACCCTAATATATATATATATATATATATATATATATATATATATATATATATATATATATATATATATATATATATATATATATATATATATATATGTATGTATATATATATATATCAGACATTTTTTGTACATAATCGTGTTCTACGGGTCCGAAAACGGATAGCGCCCCTACTCTCGTCTTTCGCCTCTCGCCTCTCGCCGTTCTTATAGTATAGGCTGTATAAGTCTAATTTTTTCAGTTGAATAATTCGACTAAAAAGCATATTAAGAAAGGGGTCAGTCAACATTTTTTTAAATTTTTTTATGGTTTTTTATTAAAAAATTTTTATAATCCACAAAAACTGTCTATGTCAATCTGCATTACATGTTGGCCAAGTGGTCGGAAGACGACATTTCATATTACACGATTGAATGTTATTCCAGTTAATAACGAAAATGATTCCAGGCTACAAGAAATCTAGTTAGAGTTAAAGAATTGCTTTTAAACATTTTTCTAATTCATAAATACCCCTGTCGCAGCATCCTGCATAACATAGCGAATTTCCATTTACAAAAGTACGTTTTTCTCTGAAACTAGTTGATATAGAGTAATTGTAAATAAAAAAAACCTTGTTTATGTGAATTTTCCGCCTCATTCCGCCAAATCTTTTTCACGAAAAGTGTCCAAAACACCGTAAACGTTTTCACGAAATTTCTTAAAAATAAGATGTTTCGTTCTTGAGTTATCGTGCTGACACATTTATATATATGTTTACTAAGTGTCCGCACGATAACTTAAGAACGAAACATCTTATTTTTAAGAAATTTCATGAAAACGTTTATGCTATCATTATTTTTTGAAAAATGAGATATAATATGTTTGTACATGTTGCCATTATATGTAACAGTAATTTTATCGTAAATTTTAAATTACTGAATTTTTTTTTTTACATAAAATTAAAGCGATTTTTATTATAAATTACTTAAACTATTTTTAGACATTCTTCATTTTATCCTTATTTAAAGTAATGGCAATTGTAAATTTTTTTATAATAATGACATAAAAAAGAATACCATATCTCCTTTTAAAAACAATTATAGCATCCTCAATGTAGTTAATTCACCCATTGTACAATATTGAAAAAGTTAAAAAAAAATTGAAAAGAGAATTATTTATGTTGGAAAGACATAGATTCGAACACAGAATCTTTCCGTCTGTATATTAAAAAAAATTACATACATGACAGCAGACACTATCCACACCACCAGCGGCCCTTGTTGTAGATAATACCAACTAACTGATACATATCAAACACGATATGTTATTCGAAATTTTTCCTGCGTTTAATTTCTAAATAAAGTTGCATTGGCCTAAATTATTATCACTACAATACTCAGAGAAATATATTTCACAACATATATTAATTTCTCCCAAATCCATGATTCCCATGTTTGATACTTGTAAGTAAAAAATGTTGTGATTTCGGGCAAATGCTAGCTAATATTACTGAAAAAGTTAATAATAATAAATTACTCAATACAGATCCCGTAAATAGTTTTTACACTGAAATAACTACTGCTAGACATCTACCAGATAATCTAGAAAACACGCAAATTCTAAGTACCGCTTCTATCTCAATCATTGTTAATGATAAGAGACATCTATCCAATACTGTATCTACCAACGATCATCAATCAATAGTGTCAATAGTTGATAATGCAGAACAAAACAATCAAAATGTAAACAAATCTGACATTTCAAATGAAATTTTTAGCACTAATGAAAAAAATATGAAACAAAATAATGAGATGAGATTGAAGAAAATAAGGAAGTATTTTTACTCAGAAAAAATGAAAATACTAGAAAGGTACAAGTTCTTAAAAATAAAATTTCTAATAAAAGTTCTAGCGATAACCAAATTACAATCCTACCTGTTCACTCATATAAACAAAATAACGTTTTGAATAGTAGTCCAGTGTATTTAGTCATTATTAAGAGAAAATGACGGAATCCATTTATAATAAATGGATTTCAATGATTTTTTTTTTTTGGGGGGGAGGGGTTTACTAATGGCATAAAGTAAAAAGCTTACCCATTTAAAATTACCGCAATTTTGGAAATTCGTAAATTTTCGGAAAAAATAAAAAAAATTAGAGACAGTATCAGTAAAAAATGCAATTATCGAAATTTTTTGATTTTTTTTTTTACGAAAATAATGATTGTTATATTTCGTTAACTTTTTCGCGACGTGCTATTTTCCTATTAAGTATTCCCATAAGACGGGCAGTTTTCGAGGTTTACAGAATCGTTCGGTCTTCGTCGTAACTAAATTAAAAATATAAATTTGGTAATTATATACTTGTAAAAAAATACTTTTTGAAAAAGAAATTCTTTATTATAAGTCGGATAAATACGGTCTTCGACTATTTGTCACATTTTTTTATCACGGGAATATACGGTCTTCGGCGCGAAAAGGTTAAAAGGGCAATCATCTATTCATACTCGTATAATAAAATTGTAACGAGACCGTTTCTGTATCTGGAATATTTTTTGAAAATTGTACTGATACTGTAAATAGTTATCGATGAAGATATCAAAATATAGATTTTTAAAATTTTTGTCTGTCTTTCTGTCTGCCTATCTATCTGTCAGTCTGTCTGTTCACGCATCACGCAAAAATTACTGAACGGATTTTGATGAAATTTGTTATGATGATAACTTATTACCTGGGTCAACACCTAAGATACTTTATACTCCGGAAAAATGTCCCTTCCCCACGGGAAAATAGAAAAACCATTTTTAACATGTGCACACATTACGAAAAATTATTGAACGGATTTTGATGAAATTTGGTTTGGTGATAACTTATTACTTGGGTCAACATTTAAAATACTTCTTACTCCGGGACAATATCTTATTCCCACGGGAAAATAGGAAAATCATTTTGAGCATCTTCACACATTACCTACGCAAACAGTATTAAACGGATTTTTATGAAATTTGGTGTCGTGATAACTTACCTGGGTTAACATCTAAGATATTTTTTACTCAGGGAAAATGTCTCATTCCCACGGGAAAATAAAGAAACCATTTTGAGCATGTGCATGCATTACGTAAAAATTATTTTCTATGCAAGTTCTGTATAATTATTACATTTATATACTTCTCATTGAGTCGATGACAATGCGGTGCGCGAACGACGTCGCGGGGACAGCTAGTTTAAACTAATTTTCTTCTATTGATAATTACACTTCTAATAAGGATAATACCGTACAGTAAATAAACTTACAACATTTGAAAATCTGGCTATCGATAATGGTTATATAGGTTTGTGTCTCTCATCTGGCTTCACATTTCAAAAGTGTAATAAAAAAAAAAAAAAAAAATTGACCTTTTTCGAGACCGTAATAAATTTTATGACTTATTTTGGTAAAAATATTTTATCCTTTTAAATTTTTCAGTATTTTTAAATTGTGTTAAAAAAAAGTTTAAGTTCTATATGGGTTTATATGTAACTTAACTAAAAATTAATATCTTAATAATATTATAAATGTGAAAGTTTGGATGTTTAGATGTTTAAATTTGTTCGATGTTTAAATTTTATCCCGGTTGCAAGTTCTTGAGGGATACAAAAACAATTATTCAAACACACCCCAAAAAATAAAACTCAATTCGATGAAATTTTGTAGGAAGACTGAACCAAATTCGATTAAATAAAATATAGAGACACTATTTACTATGAGCACATGTAGCTAGAATTTTAATAACACGTAGAATAGTTTTATCCCGATTGAATGTTCCCAGGGGATGCAAAAGAAATTCCAAAATCATGTCCAAATAATTAAACCGAATTTGATAAAATTTGGTACACAGACATGACTAATCCTGAATTTACGCATAGGCTAATCTTATCCTGATTAAAGGTTCCTGTAGGATGACTGAATCGAATTTAATAAAATTTAATATACAAACGTTATTTACTATGAACACATATAGTAATAATTTTGAAATAGTTTTAGTCGGGATAGTTTAATCCCGATTGAAGGTTTCCGGAGGAAGATAGGGGGACACAAAGGGGGGAGGGGTTAACTCAATGCGGGTGAAGCCGCGGGTCAGACTTAGTTATATTATAAAATTGTGTTGAAATGGTTATGGAAATTCATAGTGAATGCAATAGCAATAATAATACATAGGATAGTTTTATCCCGATTGAAGGTTCCCGGTAGAAACAAAATCAACTGCTAAATCACATCCAACTAACTAAATCGAAGTCGATGAAATTTAGTACACATAGAGACACTATTTACCCTGATCTAACACATGGTGTAATCTTATCCCGATTAAATGTTCCTGTGGGATTCAATATTATTTAATTATAATAACAGCAAAAAATCACAGATCCTTTGATCCTTTGAAAATTTGAAAAACTTGTAGTGCGATTTTAAACCATTTTTGAACAATTTACATAGCCATATTTTCAAAACGATGGTGGGGCAGAATTTAATTAATAATATTTGATATTTTCGTAATTATATAGTTAATTTAATTCCCAAAGAATGAATGTAGTAATTATTTACTGTCCTATAACTGGATTAAAATTGGATTTTTCCGCTATATTCAAATTCTCAGAAAAATATTACCTGAAACTATACATAAGGTACCTAAGGCAATTAAGGCCCACCTAAGCAAAATGTGCTTATTATTTATATATCTTATAAAATATCAAAAATATAGTATTTAATTATAAAAATTTACTTATTTTTTGATAAAAATTCCTAAAAAGATTAATGAATTTGTAATTATACAAGTCAAAAATTTGATTCTAAAAAGTGTCTGCAATTGGGCCTTATTTCCGACTGGTGTAGAAAATAAGGCCCACCTATTACAACTGCCTGAAATAGTACATTTATTTTTTTTTTTTTTTAAATTAATTGGGAGATTCTAATTACTTTAAGAATAACTTGAACTTGAAAATACTTTAAGAATAACTTGAACTTATATATCAAAATATTTTGTTATTTTTACACGTTCAGAAAAGTTTGGAAAATCCTTGAATCCCGCTTGACTACGTGACTGTTATTGAAAACAACAATAAAAAAAATTACCTAAGTCATTATTTTTAATTTTTAATTTTTTTATCATATTTTTCGAATAAGTCAAGTACTAGGTGTTTGAATATATTAAGTCGAAATAAATAAATATTAAATCTAAGTGTTCTTCTTAGAATTCCGAATTTCCTTGCAACCTCTCTTTGATTGCCATGTCGAGTGACATAGCTTAAGGCTGATGCCAGTGCTTCCTCAGACCACAACGCTCTCTTCTTTTTATCAGCCATACTTCCAAACACTAAGGAATAAAAATAAAAATTCGACCAAACCAACTAAAACTGATCTGGCATCATTAAACAAATGCAACAAATAAATCAAAATTAAATGTACTTAGTTTTTTGTCCTTTTTCCTTTTTGTTATTTTTATATTAGAGTACCTATAGTAATTTAAGGTTGTGCGTCTAATTTTGCTTCATTTGTTAATAACTTCAGACCTGTTTTAATTGATTTGACTTTGTAGTGTTTGATTTTAATTGTGTTGGTAATAAAGCCCAAACAAAATTTGCATGGGCCTTATTATCAACATGTCAATATTTACGCTTATATACATTTTATATAAATACTTTAGAAATAAACTAAATTAATTGATGTAAAACTTAAAGAATATTAATTTTTTTCAATTTTAATAACAATTTGAAAGAAACATACCTTTAAAAAATCATTAATATAACACTCACAATGTGCACAATTTTTATATCAACGAACGAAAATGTAACCTCTAAATTTGTTTGTTAAAATATGACATGAGTTTGTTACTCTGAGTAGCTCAACTTTTGTATCTAGTTTTGAAATGATTGAAAGTTCATTTTAAACTTGTTGATAAGTTAGAGAACTTTTCTTGGTAAGAAATATAGCTAATGGGCCTTATTACCCTCTGGGCCTTAAATGCCTTAGGTACCTTATATATACTTAGTTTTTAGGGATTTGCAATTGTCTGTAATAATTACTTACAGTGTGGACTTGAAAATTTCGGACATAAAAAAAAACATATGAATTGCATCCCGCGGTCACAGGGTACATTTGTCCTCACTGAAGGTCCCTAGTTTGCGTTTTGAAATTCCCAACTTTAATGCAAGCAATATCAAGGATCTATGATTTTTTGTTTCCTTACATATAAATCCATATTGAACTTAAACTTTTTTTTTAACTTAATTTAAAAATATTGAAAAATTTAAAAGGGTAAAATATTTTTACCAAAATAAGTCATAAAATTTATTACGGTCTCGAAAAAGGTCAATTTTTTTTTTATTACACTTTTGAAATGTGAAGCCAGATGAGAGACACAACCCGGTTATATATTTCTCGAATTTCTGTAAACAATAGAGCCATCTCCATATATAGTATAAAATAGAAACGGCACAACAAGTATATACATATACCTATAGTAAAAATTAAAAGTACTGGAATGAACCAAGAACAAAGTAAGAAATTTTCAAAAATAAAGAAAAATATTAAAAATTTAAACATGTTTAGTTATCATATGGACTACTTTCAAAATAACCTAAATTGTGGAAAATCGCCCAATACAAATTATGAGCGCAAGACATGTTTAAAATCCGCCCAAATTGCGGAAATACGCTCAATCTGGCAACCTTGATTATATTCCTTGTAGAGAATCAATCATCTGTCCCTCGAACTCTTCGCTATCACTACTTTCCCACTCTATTCCCATTCTTCGAGGTACAGTAGTACCTCGATAATTCGGCTCCACGAAAATCCGGACCCTTCAGTAATCTGCCCCGATTTAACAAATAGTAGATACAAATTTACACACTTTTGCATTCTATATTTACCGTCAATTAGTACAGTACAAAATAGAATTGAATTGTACAGTAATTATAATCACGTGAAACGCAGAACTGCCTACAAACCCAGTACATAGAACAGCAGTGCTTGCTGTTAACTTCTTAGAGGAGCTATAGGGGTCTCAAATTCATTAGATTTTAAACGGTCTCTCGATGGTCCGGCTTTTTCGTAAATCCGGTCTACCGGTCGCCAATTTAAGCCGGACGTTTGCTATCCCTTACTCTGTGGCTATCCCTTTGTATGCTTTATATAGAATTTAAATAATTCCCAAAAGAAAAAAAAATATAGCTGCAAAAAGAATATATATTATACTAAAAGTAACGTCATTTTCATTAAAATTGACATAATGAATTGGCCATTTGCCAAAGTACATCGAGTGTTCAAGTATCAGCCAAAGCTGGACATTTAGTGAACATATGAATATTGGTGTATGTTTAAATACGGATAAAAATCCGCCATACACTAATAATGTTTCACAGGCACTCGATAACATTTGAAATTAAAAAGTATAAAAACGTCATTTTCATTAAAATACCCTTAAAAAAAAAGAAAGAAAAAACGGAAGATTTAAAGAGGTAAACTTTTTACTTTTGAGCATAAGAAATTCAAAAAATCAAAAACCATTCAAGTCCATCCATTATAACTGGATTCCGAGGTATAAACCTAATTTCAGTGGACTATAGTAGAAATGCTAGTACTACTTATAGTAGCGTCAATGCCAGTACAAATTATGCAGGCAACCTTAATCAAACTAAAAAATCACCACATGCTGAAGTACTGAAAAACGATAATGCAAAAAAGAATGTTCATAATAAAGTTATCGTAGGTCAGCGGAAAAAAAACTCTATGTTGAAAACAAATTCGAAAATATCGATCTATGTTATCAGACTTTGTTAAGAAACTGGATCTAGTGATGTAATGGAATACTTAAAAGAATTGGACGACTTCATTTGTGAAAAAGTTTATGAAGGGGATTACACTGCCGGTTTCAAATTGGGTGCGGCCATCAAATACAATGACACTCTATATTTCTGGCCAGAGGGTGTACTGATACGTCGCTTTAAATTCCGTAAAAGTAATGCTGGTGTTTTTTTAGGTCGAAGCGATTAGATACACATAATCTTAGCATTTTTCATTTAAATATCCAAGGTCTCCGCAAAAAAGTTTTAGAATTTGAAGCTCAACATCTAAACTATGATATTGTATGCTTTACTGAACACTTCTTTCTTAATGATATTATTAAATTTCTAAAAATTAGTGGATATAGTGTAATCGATAGTTTTGCTCGAACTAATCATATACACGGGGGTACTGTAATTCTGGTCAATGAGTGTTTAAAAGATTTCTTTAATATAATCAATGATGTAAGTAAATGTTCTGTTGTAATTCATAGTAAGGTTTGTGCGCTGGATCGGTAAAATTTAATGTTATTATTGTTACTGTCTGCAGAGCTCCGACAGGAGACTTCAGTATTTTTATGAATACCATAATATTTTAAGTATATTAAACAGATCTAATAAAGATATTATAATAAATGGGGATTTTAATGTAAAATTTAACACTAGAGATGTGAAAACTATTGGATTTGTTGACTTATTAGCTACATACGGTCTCTATCCAACAATTGAAGTTAATACCAGACTTAATTCTTGCCTTGATAATTAGTCATTATGCAGTTGAAGTTTTTGATACATCTTTATTCTGATCATCTTACCATGAAAATCACTCTTAAAATGAACAAAACTGAGTCTACAATTAAAAATGTCTGTACAAGAGCTATTACTGCAAAGGGTCTTTACAATTTAAACTTTCATGTTCATAATACAAACTGGGATTTTATTGATAGTGACCAGCTAACTACTGATGAAAAATTTAACAATTTTATGGATAAACTTAGCTATTATATGGACATGTCTTTTCCGATAGTAAAACGTTCAGTTCATTCAAATAAATTAGGTAATATAATATGTTTTAATGATGATTTGGCAAAAATGCGTGAAAACCTACATTTTGTTTACGATTTATCAAAAACACTTAATAGCCCTGAAATAAGCAATGTCTACAAAAATTATAGACGTACGTATCGACTATCGCCGAGAGTTAAACAATGCCAAACGAAGAGCACATGATAATTTTATAAATACAGCTACTAATCAGTCGAAAGCTATGTGGAATATTGTAAATAAATATAGATCAGGTAAGCTACAAAATGAATCTACTTTCAATATCACTCCGGATGATTTCAATAATTTTTTCGCAAATATTGCTGTAAATGTTTTAAATAATATGCCTAACCCAACAGGTAATCAAAATCAAATAAATCGTAACAAAGCAATAAGTTTTAATTTTAATGAACTAACATTTATTTAAGTTAGAGTTATTATCCTCTCAATCAAAAATAGCAGCAGTTTGAATCTTTTTGGACTAAACACTAAAATATTAAGATGCATTGTAAATGAAATCTACATACCACTAACTAAATTGTTCAATGAATGCATACAGAATAGTATTTTCCCAGCTGTGTTAAAAATATCACGTGTTGTTCCTGTGCACAAGAAAGGCTCAACAAACTTACCAACTAATTACAGACTAATTTCTATCGTTCATTTGATAGGTAAAGTTTTGGAAAAGGCTTTAAAAATGCAAATAAATAATCATTTTGAGTTACATTCATTATATTCTAATGATCAGTATGGATTTAGAAAATCAAAATCTACGACTATGGCTATTAGTGAGTTAGTTGAATATGCACATAGTAAAACTTCTCTAAATGAATATACGGGGGTACTTTTCTGTGATCTAACTAAAGCGTTTGATTGTGTCTCTCATGAAGTACTGTGTGATAAGATTTTAAACTATGGTTTTTCAACACATAGCGTTAATTTCATTAAATCGTATCTAACCGATCGCAAATAATTAGTACTCTTAGATGGCATAGAATCTAAAGTGGAAACCTTACGTTATGGTGTACCCCAAGGTTCAGTGTTGGGACCCATACTTTTTTTGATTTATGTTAATGATTTACCCACTTGTATGCCCCAAGCAGAATTTGTATTGTTTGCTGATGATACAACCATAGCTAATTCATGCAATAATCTAAGTTTATTACAAAATGTAATGAGGGAAACGCAATCTGCGGTTGCTGAATGGTTCACAGAAAATAAATTGAGTTTGAATGCCACAAAAACAGTTCAAATGTTCTTTCATAAATATCTGAGTGAAAATAATACTACTGTAAAATTCTTGGGAGTTGAGTTTGATTCCAAACTATCTTGGAATAAGCATATTGATACTGTAAGTATACAAATAACATCTACTGTTTTTCTCTTGCGAAATTTGTCGTATATAGTTTCTACCAATGTTTTACTTACAGCTTATTATGCTCTCATACAAAGTCGGATTTCCTACGCAATGGACATGTAAGTGGTGTTGCCCGTATATTCAAATTACAACGAAAGGCAATTAGAGCTATTTTTAAATTGGGCTATAGAGATGACTGTCGAAATCATTTCATTTCATATGGTATTCTGACTGTTCCATCTATTTATATTATGCAGTGCATTATGTATGTTAAGGAACAAATAAATGTTTATTCATTCAGAGATACATATCGCGCATTGGCTGTCTCTACCTCGTATATCAAAAGCTACATGTTTTAGGACACACAAAAAAACATATTAAATACTGTATTTACATATATACTTATCTATATATATATTTATTTATATGGGTAGCCAACATCAAATGGTGTAATTAGCATAAATCTTAAGCTCATAGTGATGAAAATACGGATTTAAAATATGTTTTTTTTTTTTTGTGTCCAAAAATTGGGAGTTTTCAGATACGAGGTTGAGACAGAGTATGCGCGAATTATGTACTTATAACCAGTTACCTATCGGATTTCTTTCGGATCAGACAGTTTCGTCTTTAGCATATCCAGGTATACATATTGCACTCAATGTGACTAAAAGTTCAAAATATTTTCATAAAAACAACGTACACAAGTTACATACACACACATACATATGTGTATCAAAATATTATTTATACCTATTTTATGTAAACATCCTTTTTTTTCTTTTATTTATTACTAGTGTTCGAAATCTTGCGGTGCTGACAGGACCGTACTTATATTTTCAAAACTTAAAACGTTAAAAAACCGGGCTAAATACATTTTTTTTAAAAAAAATTGTATCGGTATATTCTCTATTAACCATCAGCTGTTAATAAAAATTAGTTTCAAGTTACAAAAAAGCGTTATTTTAAAAAAGTACAAAAATTTTAACTTTTTTTAAATTAAAATTGTTGAAAATTTGACTGACTGACTGTAACTTAAAACTTGTTAATAAAAAAATAAGCTGTCATTTAAAAAAATATTTTTTGGAAAACATAATAATGTGTTGTCTCTCTCACATTTTACTGGGAGAAAAAAGACAATTGATACACATAAATCATTCACTGGTTACATCAAAACATACCTTAACACAATACATGAAATGAAAATCGGACCAAGCAAGTTGTGACAATAAATGTATACACGCATATCTAAAATATATTCAAAACATATCAATATAAGAGGATATTGTCCGTATATAGGCATCAATAACCTGTTGTATATATTTAAAATCGCATCAAAATGTTTTATCTAAAATAAATAAACAATTTTTAATACCTTAAAAAAATAAAGACAATACTGTCAGCCCCGCAACCTCTTCGATCACTATTTATTACCTGCACAATTAAAAAGTGCCACTGTAATTTTAATTGACTATCAAAAGTATTTTTGTTTATATTATGTATGTGAGTTATGTGACATGTCATTTAAATTAAATAAATTCATCTTTTTTTATTGTTTTCAATTTTGAGAGATAGAAGTTATAGTTGCTTGTTAAAAATTTGTTTTTCAATAATAAAAAATCTTAGTAAATACGTACGTCTTAGCTATTATAGTGGACCGTCTAAATATTCAACAACTTTTCAATATATTTTACAAAATTTTTTTCCGATTTTTTGAATTTTCTTACTTTCATCAAATAAAAAATGCTGTTAGTATTCTAATGGTGAAAAATGTAATATTTGACCAATTATATTGATTCAAATGTGCATAATTTAATGTGATTTAGTTGCAAAATTTTATTGAAATAAGTACGGTCCTGACCTGCCCGAAGAAACCCGGTACCTACTTATAACTAATGTTCGAAATCTTGCGGTGCTGACAGGACCGTACTTATATTTTCAAAACTTAAAACGTTAAAAAATCGGGATAAATACATTTTTTTTTTAAAATTGTATCGGCATATTCTCTATTAACCATCAGCTGTTAATAAAAATTAGTTGCAAAAAAGGGTTATTTTAAAAAAGTACAAAAATTTTAACTTTTTTTAAATTAAAATTGTTGAAAATTTGACTGACTGACTGTAACTTAAAACTTGTTAATAGAAAAATAAGCTGTCATTTAAAAAAAGATTTTTAGGAAAACAAAATAATGTGTTGTCTCTCTCACATTTTACTGGAAGAAAAAAGACAATTGATACACATAAATCATTTACTTATAACATCAAAACATACCTTACACAATACATAAAATTAAAATCGGACCAAGCAAGTTGTGACAACAATTAATGTATACAGGCATATCTAAAATATATTCAGAACATATCAATATAAGAGGATATTGTCCGTATATAGGCATCCATAATTACCTGTTGTATATATTTAAAATCGCATCAAAATGTTTTATCTAAAAAAAAAAAAATAAACAATTTTTAATACCTTAAAAAAATAAATACAATACTGTCAGCCCCGCAACCTCTTCGATCACTACTTATAACACAAGAAACAAGAATAATATTTGTGTCGATTTCTCCCGTACAGATCGAGCTAGGACGGGTGTTAATTTTTATGCCCCTAAATTTTTTAACAAATTACCTCTAGCCATTCGAGAGCAACCACTATAAAATTTTAAGAAGACTGTTAAGCACTACTTGATCAGAAAATGTTTTTATAATTTTAACGAATATTTTAATTCAGATTTTATATTCTAATATCTTATCATTTATCAATTGACTTTTGTAAACATTTTATGTATTAACAACAATAAATTATTATTATTATTATATTAAATTATAAACAACAATAAATTATTATTATTATTATATTAAATTATAATTAATATAACTTTACAAATAACTGAAAATTACCGTCTTTTTTTAAAATTTACTTCTTAAGCAATAGCAATAGAGTCCCTATACTAACAGAATCGGGACACGAATACGAGATAGCCATTTTTCATCAAAGAAATGTCAAAATTAATTATCACATGTTTGAGTAAACATGTTTGAGAACATAATTATTACCGACAAGTTATAAAAGTCAAAATGATTTCTTTAATATGTTTCAATTTACCTGTCTCTAATTTATTTTAAGCAAACCTTTGATGGAAAATGGTGGAGTGTTAAAACTTGTGTCCCGACTTTATTAATATATAGAGACTCTAAATCGCAAAAATCGTAAGAGACATCTATGATATTCTTCATGTATTAAAATAGTTACAGTGTTCTCTGTAATTTGGAATGATTCGTCCCGGTATGATTCAACATTCATTCAACAGATGTCGCACAATGTACAAACTAGTCAAACTGTAGAACTGTGTAACTGTAGTGTAGTAGTCAAACGTATCACTTAATTGTTTAGTTAAACTAATAATCTTGTTAATTAAAATTCACATAGTGTTTGAAAAATTATCAAGCTGGATCTGCTGGGACCCGAAACCATTCCAATCTGATAATCAGTCAAGCACATCCTTTCTTTTAATGCGAGACCCAGTTATATTTTTACTCGACTGTATCAGAAGGAAAGTAATGTTATTAGGAAGTATAGGTAGTTGCAAAGTTTCTGAGCGACTAAAGTCCACTTCCAGTTTTACTACAGTACCGCGTTAAATAAATGAAAGTAAGGGTCTACACCATTAAAAAAATCGTATTTATAAATACCAAAATATGTTATTATTACTATGTAAGGGTATTTTTCATAAAAAATTTTCCTGTTAGTAATTAATATTTTAAAATTGGTAGCGTTAAGTCGTTTTGAAACATTAAATTTCTTATCATAGGTATTTCTAGTTTTAATTATATTACATATTTCTTGTAGTTTAGAAAGTTTAATTTTTAATGTTTTATACTTTCTGAACAATTTACTAAATATTGCAAATAATAAAACGGTCTACAATTTTCTCTTTTAAAGTCTGTACTTTTCAGTGGTTAATTAATTGAAATGTATTCAATTTTATTGAACTACCTGATACAGTCATAAAACCTGCATAAAACCTACCTTTGTAAATATTGCTATTATTATGAATTTTTCAATAAAATCTGTTTATTAGTTTTACAAAATTTGTATGTTTACAAATAAATTTGTAATTTTTAGAATCAGTACTTTTACTTAGGTTTGGCTAGTCAAGTGTTTTACCTGCGAGATACAATTTTCGATATTTTAACAATTTTTTTTAACTTATCGTATTCTTGATTATTATTATACTTTTTTAATCGGGTTTTTATCTATTGATATTTAATTAATTTAAATATGGAAATGAATATGAGTATTAAAAATAAAATGTAAAGTCCACAAGCAAAACTTATCATTTTAAATGTGTTAGTGTTTATGAAAAGTGAAAGTGATGGTGTGAAAATCCCATTAACTCAAGTTTAGTAATAGGTGTGTGAGGAAAGTTCAAGTGATAGTGACTAACAATAAGATAACAATAACAACTACTTAATTTTTTTACTTCGAAGTATTCAGAGTTAGTAAAGGTAATTTCTTAATATTATTTATTTAATTTAAAATTACTTATTTAAGTAGGTACATCATTGCATTACTATATAAATAAGCAAACTATTTCAAAATCGATTACTTTTTTTTACAACGTAGTGTATTTTTGTACATTGTATATATCGTTCAATATTACCTGAGTGAGAGATATAACAACTAATAGGGGGAGTTTAGACATAATTACTCTATATCCATCTTTATTGCAAAAGTATTTTATCTTTTTAATATAATAAAATATGTATATCTCTTACTAAAAATACATCTTTCCTTTTTGTTGGACTTTGATACCTCAAAAACTCTGCAACTAGTTATATGTATGTATTCTGTGACTATGTCTGTTTTTGTGGCGCAGCCTGCAGCCTAAACGACTTGACGGATTTTGGTAAAGAAGGTATCGCTAGATTCCGCTTAATCTCGGAAGTACTATAGGTTACAAGAAATTTCATCCTCTAAATCAAGGGTGGCCAACCCAAATGATCTTGCGGGCCACTTTGGAAGTGAATCATAACTCCGCGGGCCGCATGTAAATTATGTGTTCGCATAAATTATGTATTTCTTTTAGTACATTAGTTTTCACTACCTTGGTCATTATAAAATAAATATATTTTGTATAAGTGTGATGAATCTCGCGGGCCAAAAAAAGTTCAAGGTGGGCCACATGCGGCCCGCGGGCCGCGGGTTGGCCACCCCTGCTCTAAATAATAGGGAATGAAAAATTTATATAACAAACCATTAGGTCTAGAAATGTGAAATTTTGCAGACGACTTCTTTATGTACCATCAGTTGGGGCGAACCAAGACAGTAGGGGCGAATCTAGACAGAGCTGCCTCTCGATATTTCTTCGTCAGTGTTATGACCACAGAACAAATAGAACGAATATAACTGTCTCTTTTCTGCAATCACTTATGTGGAAGTATGTGCATCTTAGGTTGCTTAGCTGTCAGTTGCTCAGTACCCGTCACTCAGTGTAAGTCAGTCAAACAACAATAAATTTGATTGTTGAACCGGCACAAGTAGCGTTGTGGTATCACACACATCACATACATGTATGTGAACCAAAGGTCACGTGACGGCTATCAACACTCACACAAACAGAGTTTATCGCACAAATACAAAGTAAACACCGTGCACGTATACAACATATTTTCTATCTCAAGTGGTTACACAGGTTCCAGTAGTACAGAAATATGTATTTTCTCTCTAGATGCTCTATGGTTATGACCGTACAAGGTCATCGATTAATTTATGCTACTGAATTTTGTCAGTTATGAGTTAGTCATCAAAGAAAAGCGGTGAACGTGACATCTTTGTATTTTGTTATTTTACAGGCGTATTGTTTATAATTTTTAAAAATAACGCGCGTTTTGAAATCTTGTAAAGAAACTGCTGTACAAAAAAAAAAAACAGTTATATATATAAAGTAGGGACTGACAACAAAATGTTTGGCGTTTTTTTGACAATATATGTACCAAAAATGAAAGCTGTATTGTGCTTATTTTTTTTTTTTTTATAAATTCATTAACAAAAAATTGTCTATAGGTGAGGCGAATTCATACACCATGTTGCGTCAGTATAAAAAGAAGGTGGGTATAAACTACATAAACTGTAGTCTAGATAACATAAAATGGGCTCTTTTCGAGCGAGGTGCAACAACCGGGGAGGTCCAAGTGGTCCGGACCCCCTAAAGGGTCTAGCAGGTTAAGATAGGGTTTGTGGCCCTAGAGAGGCCTATTAAAAATAATTTATGTTGCGATATCGGTGAGTAATAAATATACCATTGGCACCTATTTTAGCCTCTCTCTGCGTTCTTGAGATAATTGACCATATATATGCTAGAGCGGGTATTTTTGGAAATTTTTTTATTCCGAAACTATTACATCCAGACTGATAAAACCAAGACTGTTTATTAGGTAGTACGTTGTGCTATATTCTGTATTTTTTACAGAATTTTCTAACAATTTCTACCACCTAAAAAAATTAAAAATTAAAAATTCTTATTTTTTTCCATAGTTCTCGGAGAGGTACAATCACAGAAAAAATATATAATGTAGCCTAGTATGTCTACTATTATCACTAAAAAGTGCATTCAGATCAGATGGGTGCAACACTTCGAAAAAAAAATAAAATATCCTTATGACCGCTCTAGAGTACTCACCACTTCATATCTCTCTTTCATATAAACTTGCTTATAAATATATAATCAAGTAATAGTTACAGTTGATTTCCATCTAAATCGAAACGATTTTTATGAGTGACGAGTGTATGAGGTAAGGGGGGTATATATACAAGACCATATGCACGATTGATATATAGATTATATTATAGAGTATATGTACGGTGTGGGTTAATATGAATGATTATTATATAAACAACCGTAGCTCACTCTTTGTCTAAGCACAATAGATACTACAGGTACCACAGATCTGCTGCAGAATACATAAAGTATTGGATAGTATATCGCACCCTTCTGGTATCTATGGTGCCTAAACAGAGATCGAGTTATGTTTATATAACTTTTTGGTATACTTTACACTGTATACGAACATGTTGACGTGCTATAGCATCGTGTTGCAGTTAATGAAGTTTTACTTGAGGCTGCACAGCACTATAACCGTCTACGTGTTATAGTGCTATGTATTTGCAGAAAAATAATTTTTGTAATTTTAAAAACTAATAGCTAAGGTTACTATTATATTTAATTAATACATACTCTTTCTCACTGACATTCTTAACTTGAATGTTTCTCATCTAAATTTATTCAAATTTAATTTATTATTTGCTATTATTGGTGCTTTTACTGTTACCAATACAGAAAAACAAAGCCAGTAAGTTTGATGCCTACCTTTTTTTTATATTATAAATGTGTTTTACAATTTTTTAAAATACATCAACAGATAAAATTAGAACATCATTAAGCGAAACCTGATGATGATGAGATGATAATGCTGATAAGATGATTTGTGTCGTATTATCTCTATCGTATGTCAAATTAAGAAGATAAATTGCATTAAAATTTGATCCAGTACCGAAGAAGAAATTACAAAAGAAAAAGGATATTAAGTTAAGTATCATAACTAGAGTTAATAAATAGTATTGTTCAGTAGCAATTCTTAAATAATTTTTTTTGTTATTAAGATAAAACTTTTCAACTCTTAAAATTCTGAATAAGGTAGCCATTTTTCAATTGGAAATAGTTATTCCTATTGTTAGTTATGCAAGAGGAAATTATTATAGTCAACCAAACACAAACCCATTGCCGAATAATAAAAATTCCTGGCAATGGCGCCTGCCTATTTTCCTCCTTTTCTTATTTGATGTACGGACATGTCTTAATGGCTGCTCAAATTCGTGCTAACATTGTTAGTCATGTGTCAAATAACTGGGAAAGAATTAGACTTTTTACTCAGGAGCAATCGGGATCTTCTTATATTACAAAACGTCGGTACGTCACCGATATGTCTAGACCTCACACCTATGGTACTACTTGCGAACTTAAGGCAGCGGGGGAGATATTCCCTTATGAGTTTCAAGTGTTTCAGGGTGTCATTCTTCTTGCTACCTTTGGGGAAGCACTACAAGGAGTTAAACGAATCCGATTCACAGGAGATTTTAATGCAGGACATTTTGATGTTTTAATTCCGTTGGCTGAATCCCCAAACTCTGGTATATCTATAAAAGCGAAATATGTACTGTCTTTATCTATTCTCAGTTGCTTCCAGAAAACGGTAGTAGAGATCAAAAAATGATGAACCCAAGATAACAGCTGAAGCACAACTTCCATCATCCCGCCAACTTGTATTTAAGCTCATGAGACACTCCTAAAGATTTTCCGAAAGAAAAATCTAGGGTCTAAATTTTGCAGCCCAAGTTTTTAGCACTATATATCTCATTAGTGTTAACAGTAGTGACTTACCGAAAATTTGATGATACAATTTTAACGTTTAAAGATCTACAACTTCCAAGCTATTAAAAATAAGTCAAAAAATTTCGAATGAAAATTGTAGAGGATTTTACGTTCTAAAAATGCGATAATAGCTACTTTCAATGTCCAAAGTATCGTTAACATCAAAATAGCAGGTTATACATCGAAAAATACGAATTTTATCGAAAAATGTTCCCAACAAAATTAACGCAAAATTTAATTTTCTATAAAATTGATTCTGAGCATTTTCCTCATTAGATGCACCGCTGTTGAGATATTTGGCGAAAACGTAAATCCAAGATGGCGGCTGAAGAACAACTTCCACCATCCCGCCAATCTTTATTCAGGCTCTTGGGATATTTCTAAACATTTCCCGGAAACAAAACTTAGGGTTCAAATTTTGCAGACCAAGTTTTCACTATTGCACATCTCATTAATGTTAACAGTAGCAACTCTTATTGAAGACTGGCTGACATAATTTCGACGTTTATGCTGATGTCTAAGCTATTAGAAATACGTCAAAAAGCTTCGAATTAAACTTGTAGAGGATTTTACGTTCTAAAAATGCGATAATAGCTACTTTCAATGTTCGAAGTATCGTTAATGAGATATTGGGGGAAAATTAGATCCACGAAATTTTGGCAGTTTATACATCGAAAAATACGAATTTTATCGAAAAATGTTTCCAACAAAAGTAACGCAAAATTTAATTTTCTATAAAATTGATTCTGAGCATTTTTCTCATAAGATGCGCGTCTGAAGTACACCCTCCACCATCAGGCCAATTTGAATTTGCACTCATGAGATACCCCTAAACATTCTCCAAAAAGAAAATCTTGTATGTAAATTTTTGTGAGAAAAAATTTTAATTTTACGGTATTATTAGTTTAGTATTTTTTTAAAACTTTTACGTGATTATTTTAGTAGTTTGTAAGGGGCTGATATATGGATAATATATTTTTTTAAACTAGCTTAAAATGGGCTTTGGTAAGCCAACCATTTTTTTTAGCGAATTTCCAGAATGGAATTCAGCTATTACAGCCACTGTCACGATGCGACTTGAGCCCGGGGCTATGGCAGAAATTTGTTCTGAGGTCCCTAGAAACCGAAAATAATATTCACTAAAATTTATATATATATATATATATATATATATATATATATATATATATATATATATATATATATATATATATATATATAGATATATATATATATATATATATATATATATATATATATATATATATATATATATATATATGTGTGTGTGTGTGTGTGTGTGATAATTCTCGAAGTATTCAGTTTTTACGAAATTTGGTGAAAACATTGGAAGTCCCAAACTCTTGGATGAGTTCGTCAGCCAGACACGTCAGATGCCAGGAACATGGTTTTTGTTCTTGTAAAAAATTAGTTTTTTGCCAAAATTTCCACTTATTCAAAAATTTTTGCAAAATCTTTTTACACCATTTAAAAGAGGAGAAAAAATTAGATAAAAAAGGTCTTTAAACTATTATTCTGTGTCAACTAGTTTCCGAGAAAAACTAATTTTTATAAACGGAAATTCGCTATGTTATGCAGGATGCTGCGACAGGGGTATTTTTTTTAGTGTAACGTGTAAGTATTCAAAGAATTCAAACTAGCACAGTTAAATTAGAAGTATTATTATTAAAATTAAAAGACATTATTTTTGACTTGAAAAATATTCAGTCTCCAAATTATTTTTATTTGTGGATAGATCACTTTTTATGGCAAAAATTAAACCAGTTCTATGAAAGATACAAAATTATTCTTTATTGCAGGGCCGGATTAACCCTGAGTGCCGCCCCTAGGCACCTTGAAAAATGCCGCCCCTACCTTTTGTTTGAAAAGAAGGAAATCTTAGTTTTTCCTACTTTTTTTTTTCGAACTTTCTCTTAAAAAATAAGTGACGAGCAAAAAACTTCGCCCTTTAAAAAATTGACCGCCCCTAAAAATCTCCCGCCCCTAGGCCATGGCCTAGGTTGGCCTATTGGCTAAGCTGGCCCTGCTTTATTGATTGTCATCAATTAGTACTGATGTTAGTACTCATATATTTTATTAAACAAACGTTAACTTTTCTTAGCGTAGGTCAATCTTAATATCAAGAATATTCAAGACTAGCAAAATGTGGCCGATTTAGAGAAAAAGTAAAAAGATTTATTAATCAATTTCATAATTCCTTTTTAAAGATTTTACTTGAATTGAATTACCTGGAAACAATTCTACAATAAAATTGATAAGTTATAAGTCTTATCCTTCTATTAATTATTCATATATATAAATATAATTATATATATATATATATATATATATATATATATATATATATATATATATATATATATATATATATATATATATATATATTAAGGTTGTTCTGGTATGAGAGCTGACTGAAGACAAAATTATAAAAATTTGCTTATAGATTCTCAAAAAGGTATTTTACCATCCAATGAAAGAACCAAAAATTTGGTCGCTGAGAGCCGAGAAAAAAATTACCAAAATTGAGTGAATTGTGTTTCGAATTTAAAAAAAAAATAGTTCTAATAAAGAGAATCAAATAAAAAATTTATATGATATAGTCTAATCAGTAAAGAATCGATACTCAAAATTCAGTTGGAATCCAGTCGACCAAACTATAGATTTTTTGATTTAAAGTAACGAAAACGGCTAAAGTAGCAATAACATCGGCGACAGTGCAAGCTGTTTAAATCAAAATATTGAGAGAGGGGTTATAATGTATCATTAAATTCGCTTAACTTCATTTCATTTTTTAAAAAAAAATTTCTTAAAATAAGAAAATGACTTTTTTTTAAAAAAGTATGCACACAAGTTAAAAATAAAACTGGTACAATCAAAAAGCATTACATATTTGAATTAGTTTTGTTTATTTTCTTGAGTTTAAATTATAATTAGGTACCGGGTTTCTTGGGACAGGTCAGGACCGTACTTATTTCAATAAAATTTTGCAACTAAATTACATTAAATTATACACATTTGAATGAATCTAATTAGTCAAAAATTACATTTTTCACCATTTAGAATACTAACAGCATTTTTTATTTGACGAAAGTAAGAAAATTCAAAAAATCGGAAAAAATTTTTGTAAAATATATTGAAAATTTGTTGAATATTTAGACGGTACTACCACTATAATGGCTAAGACATACGTATTTACTAAGATTTTTTATTATTGAAAAACAAATTTTTAACAAGCAACTATACTTCTATCTCTCAAAATTGAAAACAATAAAAAAAGATGAATTTATTTAATTTAAATGACATGTCACATAAATCACATACATAATATAAACAAAAATACTTTTGATTGTCAATTAAAATTACAGTGGCACTTTTCAATTGTGCAGGTAATAAATAAAAGAAAATAAAGAATGTTTACATAAAATAGGTATAAATAATATTTTGATACACATATGTATGTGTGTGTATGTAACTTGTGTACGTTGTTTTTATGAAAATATTTTGAACTTTTAGTCACATTGAGTGCAATATGTATACCTGCATATGCTAAAGACGAAATTGTCTGATTCGAATGAAATCCTATACGGCTATACCTGATTATAATTGAGTGAACTGAAATCACACCTTTTTTATATAAAAGTTCAAATGTCTTTTTCAAAATTTCTTAACAATACAGCAGACAAATAGATTCATTACCACAGAACAAATAGAACGAATATAACTGTCTCTTTTCTGGAATCACTTATGTGCAAGTATGTGCATTTTACAGAACTATGTTGTCATTGACTTACAAGCTGCCAATGGGTGTGTTTCAATTGTTGTAATATTGTTGGTGTTGTGTTACCGTGTATACGTACATCTACCTAGCGCATACATATTATATATTTTTTTTAACATATGCGTATACAAGACACGCATACACATAACCATTTAGCGCACTACCACACACAACTCCGCGTGCACATATATAACGTAGTGGTGGGATATCTTTTATCCTTTAGCGTTACACTGATTTCAGTAGTATAGAAATATTACCGCTCGTTCTGTGTTATTCTGTGTTCATTACAGTGGGTAAATAAAAATAATAATTTATTTAATAATACTTAAATGATGTTTGAGTTTTTGTATGACACAATTACGTCTTTAAAAATCACAGACATTATTACGACCATATTACGACACAGGAAAACAAACTAAAAATTATTCACTATTTTTGTAAGAAAATTATAAACTTACTTTCATAACACCAATACTTTATCACGTAGATATAAAACTAAAATACACATAAATAAACTTAAATACAAAAATATTTGCGTAAACATCTTATGAATTTTATGTATTAAAAAATTTTATGTTTAAATTAAAGCCTATGCGTTTGCGTTTGATATTACCGACGTAACAAAATGCTTATAATAGTGGTTAAACTAGGAAACTAAACAACGTGCTACTAGATGACAGCACTTTGACGCCGTGCTTATGACTTCAACGTTGCAATATTTAACACAAAGATATATTATTTAAATAATTGTGTAAATAAAGATTTGCTTTCATCTAAAATGTTTATAAAAATATTTAATGATATTTTAAAATATTTTAATGTTAAAACTATATTTGTATATATTAAAAAATAATAAATTTTCGCTTTGAAATTTCGTCGCATTCAGTTGGCAATGCTTTTAAAAATCAATGCTTTAATATAGGATTCAATATTACTACATTCAAAAAACAAAAACTCATACCCGAACAACCTTAATATATAGTTGTTTATATCCTCAATACAGTATTTACAAAAATGCTTTACTGGCCAACTCTTTATCCTGTCACGACTCTGTTTCATACGTACATAACATACATAATATACATGCAGGAACCTTTCATAGGAATACCAACAGTTATAACTGAAGCTTTTTTGTTAGAAAAAAAGGAACAGTGTGTTAAGGACAGAAATAAAAAATCAAATTTCCAATCCACCGCTATTTTCAAAAAGGTTTTTCTTAGAATAGACTCATTCGCTAGAACAAATGTTAGTTGACGTCCTGACGTTGTTTTTTTTTTTTTAAATTTTACATCGTATGCTTGTAAATTGCGAAAAAGATGCTAGACAAAAATGGAAATTTTTAACAGCTTCTAGCCAGAGGCGTAGCGAACATAACTGGCGCCCGGTGCGTTACATTTTATTTGCGCCCCCTTAACTTTTAAAATTTTAAAAATTTTAAGTAGTGGAACGGTGTGTTTAAAATATCGGAAAATATTCTTTCTCGTAAATTTGTATTTTAAATTTTTCCCTAAAAATTGTCTTAACGACCTTTCTTTTGCTCACCAATGCTTTGTTTGTATATCTATATATTTAAAGTCATAACCTGTAAGTAATTTTGTAATTTCCTTACTCTTTTACGTAACAAAATTCTAATGACAAATACAAAAAAAATTAAAAATAATAACGCCCCTCCTATTAGCTTTTGACGCTCCTCTTATTAGTTTTTGACGCCCCTCTCTAAGTGGTGCCCGGTTCATGATAGTACCCCTTGCACCCCCCTCGCTACGCCCCTGCTTTTAGCACTGACATGAAACAAAAAATTGGAAAAAGAGCTTCGTCAGGACGCAGACCACACTTTCAATTTTCATATTTGAAAATTTCATTTCTTAATTTCCAATAATTTATGCGGTGGAATGGAAGAAAACAAGACATATTTTTGATCTTCTTGTGTATTTTCCGGTCAAATAAATTTTCTTAGAATTATTTTGAAATTTTTTACTAATTTTAAATATAATGTGAAATTTTAATCAAAAATAAAAAATCTAAAAAAGAAATGTGTAAAATTTTTTAAGTTCACCCTTAACCAAAACCCAATGCAATGGACAGGATAGTCGGGAATAAAATTACACCAAGAGCCAGGAGAGTTTTTATTTTGTTTTTTCTTTTTTCAAATACAGTATCTCACAAAAGTGTTTAGGCAAAAGTGTCTTTAAAAATTTTATTTATTTTTATAAATTTTATTTTAAGATCTTTTGTACAAAAGAAAATAGAAATAAGGGAAATAAATTCTTCAAAGTCTGTAATACAAAATCATACTAATTAAAATCACAGAAAATATTATAACTCTGTTTAAAAAAATAAAATTAAATTAAGACATGCATTATAGAACTCACAAAAGTCTTTAGACAGAACAGTAAACAAAAAAATTACGAGGTCGGAACATAGGATAATAACTATTTTTAATATTTCTTTACACATCCCTTTGCTTTAATTATTGCTTGCAAGCGGTTGGGCATTGATGCCATTAATTTTTTGTAAAATCCGGACTGATTTGGCTCTATTCATCAATTTAAAGCTTTAATTAAATTCAGTTTATTAGAAATATTACGTTTTCTTATTTGAACACCTAGATATTGGCCATAAATGTTCGATAGGGTTTACATCTAGTCACTGTGGAGGTGTATGAAGTAAATGACGTACGTAATACAAGAAATACTGCTTCACTAAAATGACGAATGTTTAGGGCCATTGTCCTGTTGACAAATTAGTTCTTGGAACGCTTTCTGATAAATTTAATTTTTGGTGCTTGAACGCTAGTTCTTTTTAAAATATTCCAATAAACATATTTATCCTTAATTTGATCCAAAAAATGTAAGTTTCCAACAATTATACACCCCTACCCAATGACAGACGTATGATCGTATTTGACATTGTGTAGCAAATTTTTTTTTCAAACGGTTTTAGGGCTTCGGACGCAGTTTGAGTACCTGAGGATGAAAGCCGAGGATTCTTAAGCATCTCAACACTTCAGTGTTTCAGCATTTCAGATCCTCAAATTGCATCCAAGGCCCTAAAACCATTCGAAAACAAAATTTGTTGCACAATGTTAAAGATGATCATACATCTATCATGGGGTAGGGGTGTAAAGTTATTGGAAATTTACATTTTTTGGATTTACTATTTATAAGTACCTATCAAATTAAGGATAAATATGTTTATCGGAATATTTTAAAAAGAACTAGCGTGCAAGCACCAGAAAATTAAATTTACCCGAAAGCTTTCCAAGAACTAATTTGTCAACAGGACAATGACCCTAAATATTCGGCATTGTAGTGAAGCAGTATTTCTTGTATTACGTGCCTCGTTTACTTCATACACCTTCACAGTGACTAGATGTAAACCCTATCGAACATCTATGGCCAATATCTAGGTGTTCAAATAAGAAAACGTACTATTTCTAAAAAACAGAATTTAACTAAAGCATTAAATTGATGAATAGAGCCAAAACAGTCCAAATTTTACAACAAAATTAATGGCATCAATGTCCAATCGCTTGCAAGTAATAATTAAAGCAAAAGGATGTATAACGAAATATCAAAAATAGTTATTATCCTATGTTCCTAACTTGTAATTTTTTTGTTTACTGTTCTGTCTAAAGACTTTTGTGAGTGTTATAATGCATATCTTATTTAATTAATTAATTTAATTTTTTTTTAAACAGAGGTATAATATTTGCTGTGATTTTAATTAGTATGATTTTGTAGTACAGACTTTGAAGAATTTATTTCCCTTATTTCTATTTTTTTTTTTTTTTGCACATAAGATCTCGTAAAAAATTAAATAAAATTTTTAAAGAAACTTTTGTCTAAACATTTTTGTCAGATACTGTATATTTCGGCAAATTAAATTAAATTACCCTAAAAATTAGTACTGAATTTTCAAAGAAATATTTTTCATCATTGATCGATGTGTATTACCTATATACCTACCACCCAATGTGAACTCAATATGAATCGTGGTGTTCATAAAATTGGTAAACTTCTGTTGTCCGTATATAACCAATATAGGTGCTTGTACATTTCTAGAATATGTGTATTTAATTAACATCAATCCAGATATATAGGTAATTAAATACTTCAGTTAAAACAGAGATTTTGTTAAAGAATATTATAATTAATTTTAAATTTTGAAATGTATTGAAGTATCCCGGAAGAAGGGCAAGAAGCATAAAAGCTACGTTAATGGTACGATACCACTTTTATAATAAAATTAGCAACATGCATTAAAATTTAATATAATAACCAGTCATTGTTAAACTTATGTCAGTTGCTTCTATTACCTTTGATCTTCTCTGAACCTACCTACTACAGCTTTTTCCTTTCTAGCTGTGAGTATAGTGAGAGGTGTCACTTGTGTTACTAAAAACAAAACCAAACTCAGTTATTGTCAGCGAATGAGATGAGTGACTATCAAAAGGTAGCCAGTTAGTGCTTTAGCTCAAGCTCTGAAGCTCTGTACAGACATACAAACATATGTATACGCAATAATTCAATGAACTTTCCTATTTAACACTATGAGGCCTGAGCACTTTCACAGTAAACTTTCCCGGAAGCCGACAATATTTTTTAAGAAACATTATAATTATAAACAAATACCTACATAAAATGATTCAACATGTACATATATGTGATACATACATACATATATCTGATATTCAAACACATTAAATCAATTAGAGAATTATGGAAAGTTTCGACAACAAACTGGCAAAAATAAATAAATAAAAAAAACCAACAAACACTTTTATTATTTTTTTATATATTGTTTATTTTAAAATTTTTTATAGAAACCAAGAGAGTAGTGTGTGTTGGTGCTTGTGTGAGTTGAATATATACACATAGGTATGGTAACATCGCACACATACATAATACGTAATCAATTAATCATTGATCGCGATCGGCCTCTGCGGTTGTTTTGATTATTTTCGGATGACGAAACCGTGGGACTGAAAGTGTTAATAATAATGATAATAATAATTCGGCGGTAGAAAGTTCGTTTGGGACGTGCCTAATTAAATTTAATGGTCCTCTTGTATGTGTACGTACGAACAATTCTATCGCCTAATGCATATTCAGTTTCAGTTTTCTCATGTGATGTTATTAAAATACCCAAAGATTCCCAAGTTGTAACCAAGTCTAAAGCACTTATATGACTATGTGTACAATAGCGCAGGTATAGCTAGATTACATAATATACATATGTATTTCTACCTGCGTATATACCTAGCCGATATATTTATCCGGCGTCACTCGTCTCCATTTAACGATATTCTAGGGAAATTATTATAGTATGGTTAAGGTGTGTATTCAAGTTTACTTAGATATTTGTTATCCATTGTAGAGAAACTGCAATTATTTGAAGAAATGACTGTTAATATATTTTTGCAGTCAATTATTATCTACAGTTTATATAAAAATATTTGAATGTACTAAGAGTGTTGACTATGGGGTCAACTTTCAAGGTCAACATACAAGTTAGTCTTTTTTAAAATAGGAACTAGGAACCCTTAATTTTGAGGCCGGATATATATATATATATATATATATATATATATATATATATATATATATATATATCTTGTTTATTGGGTTTAGCATATGAATCTGTTCTGCAAAACAAAGAAGGAAATATGGTGTTCATAGGTATATATATATATATATATATATATATATATATATATATATATATATATATATATATATATATATATATATATATATATATATATATATGTATATATATATATATATATATATATATATATATATATATATATATATATATATATATATATATATATATATATCTATGTATATACCTATATATAGCTTTTTATTTTGTTTGGAATATGAACCCCTGGAATGAACACTATATTTCCTTCTCTGTTTTGCAGAACAGATTCATATGCTAAACACAATAAACAATATATATATATATATATATATATATATATATATATATATATATATATATATATATATATATATATATATATATATAAAATTAAACAAAATTGGAGGGGTAAAAATATATAATAGAAAAGACATTTTGAACTGATATATTGAATATATTGGTCGATCAAAAGAATATTCAATAAAGTTACTAATCAGGACTGAAGAAACTGTGGCAACACGCATTAGTGAAAAGCAATGGGATTTCTACAATATTTTAAAACTCACATTCTGCAAGATACATATAATGAATGAATAAAACTAAACACATCTTAGAATTTAGAATTTTTATTCATTTTCTAACCAGCTATTATGAAAGTACTTTTTATATCTCAAACGTGCTTCACGTACATAGTTTAAAAATAGTGAATCATTTCATACTAAATACGTGAATTGTCTGAACCAAAAATTATATGAATTTCGCCCACAAAACATTATTTTTACAGAAAAAGAAAAACGTGAAAAATATTATTTCGTGACGTACTCCATAGTATGCAGTTAAATTCAAACACTAGTACTAGTGTAGCACTAGCGTCAGTGGCGTAGTGAACATAACCGGCGCCCGGGGCACGACACTTTATTGGCGCCCTTGTAGAAAACATTATTGCTTTTTTCTTCTCAAAAAACAAGTGACGAGCAAAAAAAACCTCATACCGAATTTTTTTGGCGTCCCCCAAGACCTGCCGGCTTTGGGCAAATTTGACGCCTCTCTTTGGGGCACATTTGGCGCCCCTCTGCGAGTGGCGCTCGGTGCATGATAGACCCCCTTGAACCCCCCTCGCTGGCTGCGCCTCTGAGTAGCGTAGCTGAGGTGACCGGCGCCCCTGGCCAGACTTGAAAGTGGCACCTCCTCTTACAAGGAAAGGTATCCAACGGTATCTTTCAAAAATTTTTGAAACTTTGGCGGATTGTAGATCTTATTAAAACTAATACAAAGCCATATTTCGTTCGCGCCCATAAGCGGTTTAAGGGGGTGAAAGTCACCCCTGAAAATTAGAGTTTTTTTTTCAATTTTCTTAAATATCTTGGAAATGGTAAGAGCTTTGGCAGGGAAACTATATATATTCGTAAATGGCACTTTAAGATCTTTATTGTGATACCAAAATTAAAGTTATAAAATCATTGGTGTTTCATCCCCCACCCCAACCCCTAATTTTAACAGGTATTTTCTAGTAAAAGAAGAGACTGTTATGTGTAAACAAAAGAATTTTTAGTAAATATATATTTTACTTCACACTAGTTTATTTCTTGTTGCATAAATACACCGTTTGTTAATATTTACTTGGGAAAATTTTTAACTTTTTGATTTAATAATGAGCAAAAATATGGTCAAAGAATCTCGTATTTTAGTAACGAATTTTTACAAACTTACGATATACTTTAAAATACATAAATTAGAAAGAAAAAATACACCCCCTCCCAATGCTTTACTGATATCTATACAAATCTTATTTACTTATTTATTTCTTTTTACTTATCTATACAATTGTCAATATTTTAAGGTTTTTAATCTACACAATAATGATATTGTTCATAAAAATGTTCAAAACAAAAATATTGTCCACACCAAGCACATCTTATAAAAGCCGGTTTACCACATACAATATACTTTGGTGCTGCTCTTTCTTCTTTGGAAAGGCAATATGTTACAGAATTTTCAAAACTTTCTGGTCGTTGGTCAATATATTCACTTTTATATCATCTATACTTGAACAAATTTTGAAAACGAGGTAACGGAAACTGATTGTGAGCTAGAGAATGTTGCTACGGCGATGTAAATCAATATCATATACTCATTTAGAATTACATTATCCGAAAATAATCTAATGAACTGTTTCCAGAGTCGATATCCATAAACATTTAGAGGTTAAAATATTGACAATTGTATAGATAAATAAAAATAAATATATAAGTAAATAAGATTTGTATAGATATATAGATATAGATTATAATTATAATAATTATAATATAGATTTGTATAAATAGATAGATTTGTCAAGTATGGGAGGGGGTTGCAGTGTATTTTTTCTTTCTAAATTATATATTTTAAAGTATATTGTAAGTTTGTAACAATTCATTACTAAAATACGAGATTTTTTGACCATATTTATGCTCATTATTAAATCAAAAAGTTTAAATTTTTCCCAAGTTAACATTAGCAAAGGGTGTATTTATGCAACAAGAAATAAACTGGTGTGATATAAAATATATTAATTAAAAATTCTTTTATTTACACAGGGTTGGGGTGGAGGATGAAACCCCAACGATTTTATAACTTTAATTTTGCTATCATAATAAAGATCTTAAAGTGCCATTTACAAATATATATATAATTTCCTTACCAAAGTTCTTACCATTTCCAAGATATTTAAGAAAATTAAAAAAAACTCTAATTTTCAGGGGTGAGTTACACCCCCTTAAACCACTTATGGGCACAAACGAAATATGGCTTTGGATTAGTTTTAATAAAATCTACAATCCACCAAGTTTCAAAAATTTTTGAGAGATACAGTTGGATACCTTTCCTTGTTAGATATGAAGAGGGGGTCAGTCAGTAACCTAAAAAAATCCGCCCCTACCCACAATCATATCATATGCTTCCTCTCCTCTTTTACCCAAACTACAGCCACTTGGGCTTCTGAAAATGACTTTTCGAACTTCGCGGAAACACGCAATAACGATGCCCAATTCCTTTGTTTTCCAGACTTGTAGAAATGCTAGAAATCTTTTTACTTTCCACTTGCAGTCTAGTTTAAGACTAGCCAGTGTATCCATATATCTTAATTGTTATTTTTGAGCAATTTTTTCACTCTTCTTAGTATTAAAATCAAATTGAACCTATACCTTGACGATTAAGCGAAATCCTCACGACGGCGCCCCCTTGGCGGGGGCAGCCCTGCCACCCGCTTGCTACGCCACTGCACTGTAGAAGTTTATTACACTAGAATATTTATGTACATATTCTTACATTTATTGTATGTATGATACCTAGTGAAGACGATATAAAATAGATGTGTATGTTTACGCTCAAAGATCGAAATCGCTCATTGAGCGAAAAATACGACCACATCGCGTTGTGGCTAACTCAAAAAGACTACAACGCGAAATTCGCATCGTGGCTTTCATCAGATTTGACCACAACGCGATGGAGTCATTTAAAAAAGTCACAACGCGTTGTGCATCATTAGTTGATGCAGTCACGGTACGACGGACAAGTTGTTATTGGTCAACTGGCGCATTGAATTTGCAACTAAAAACCGTTGAATTTGTATTCATTGTTGACTGTTATATCCAAGCGTGAATGAATATCAGTACGCTAATCATGGCTAATAAAAATAATATATTTTATGATAAGCTGAATGAGTTTATGACCGATCGCATTTTTTTTATTGGTAACGAACGATATATAACGTCACTTCAAGAAGCAAAAAGACTCTCAAAACAGTATCGCCGTCTTAAACGAAATGATGTCTTAAAAATTAGTGACACTGAAAAATTGACTGAATATGGATCTGATAGAATTTGTGATTCAAAAATGCGCTACTTTTATAAGGCTCACGAGGTTTTTGACATTTTTGAAAAAGCACATAGTAACATCGGAAACAAACGAACACAAGTTGTTTCTTCTATTTTTAGTCGAACTTTTCCTTGAGAAAATTAGACTTATACAGCCTATATGACAAGTACGGCGAGTGGCGAGAGTAGGGGCGCTATCCGTTTTCGGACCCGTAGAACACGAATATGTAGAAAAAAAATTGGTAAATGGGGCTCATTCCGATGCACAACAATACTATCAAAGTGGGGTCAAATTTTGGGCAAATATTGAATCCGACCCAAATTTTAAGGGGATGGTGGGGGGCGGAAAAGCAATAAAAATTGTCCAAACTGGTTGGAAATAATGTTTCGGTCAATTATCTACAACATATTCAAAATTCAGTTTCCTAGGATGATTAGGAGGGAGTAGGGGGGAAAAAACGATTTTCGCTGGATCTAACACGCCCCCAGCCCTCCAGAATTAACGTAGAGGGTTGAAATTTGGTGCGTTGATAGAGTTCGTACCTAGGTTGTGCTTTTTGAAGGTTTATAATTTTACCCCCACCCCCCTCATTTTTAAGCTACAATTTCATGCTGTCTGGACGTTTTTGAAGTTTGTATCACTCGCACAGGTCACCCGAATAAACCTAGAGGGCTGAAACTTTGTATTCGGATTGAGTTAGTATCAAGGGGGTGCCTTTTGGGGGTCTCGACTTTTAACCCCCATCCCCACCATTTTTATACCCAAAAGAACATGGTTTTTCTTGTTTTTTAACAGTTTCATTCGGGTCAAAATCTCCCCAAATAAACCTAGAGGGCTGAAATTTTGTGTACAGGTTAAGCTAATAGCCAGACACTGTTTTTTGGAGGTTTCAACTTTTAACCCTTACCCCCACGATTTTTACGCCAATATTTCCTTAATTTTTTCGCTTGTTTTCTAACACGTCTAGAGACTCTCTAAGGAAACCTAGAGGGCTGAAATTTTGTACGTGTATTCAGTTAGTATCCAGCTAGTACCTTTTAGGAAGTCCACATTACTTTTCCCCCCACTTCTCCCATTTTTACATCGGAATTGAATGCTATTGTTAAATGTGTTTTAAATGCATTATTTTTATTCTAAATAAAAGTAGGCGAATAGTAATTTTAAAAAAATTAAGAAAAAGGGAATTTACTTTTATAACAAATGAAACACATACATATTAAGTAATTTAAAAATGTTCTTAAAGTCACTGTTTATTTATAAATTAGGAATTTTGGATTTTTATTATTTATAAAATAGAAATTTTTGATCTTTTTGCAAAGAAAAAATATCTTCATAAAAACCTTCCAGTTTACTAATTAAGTTCCTTTTTTAATATTTAAAAATAAAACACAAAGGCGATTGGCGGATAAGCATGGGTAGGAATGCCCTCGTACGAATTGTGTTGGCTTTTTCCCTGTTAACTGCTATCAGCACAAAATTGAAATTTACTGAGATTCAACCCTTAAAGACTTAAAACCTTTTTTTTAGAGCCCCGATCAACCGGACACTCATCATCAGTTTTGAAACCACCAAAATGACAAATCGCTTGTGGACTTTCAATTACATTTCGCTTGTAGACACTCAATACCGATGAAGGGAAAATTTGAAAGATGAAAGGAAAAATTCGACTTCCGTGATAGTGCTCCGCTGCTCACGGCGTTTTTTAAGCTACAATTTCATGCTTCTTTCACGTTTTCGAAGTTTGTACCACTCGCACAGGTCACCCAAATATACCTAGAGGCCTGAAATTTTGTATTCGGATTGAGTTAGTATCAAGGGGGTGCCTTTTGGGGGTCTCAGCTTTTAACCTTTACCCCCACCATTTTAATACCAAAAAGAACATGATTTTTCTTGTTTTTTAACAGTTTCGTTCGGGTCAAAATCTCCCCAAATAAACCTAGAGGGTTGAAATTTTGTGTACAGGTTAAGCTAATAGCCAGCCACTACTTTTTGGAGGTTTCAACGTTTAACCCTTACCCCCACGATTTTTACGCCAATATTTCCTTGATTTTTTTGCTTTTTTTCTAATACGTCTAGAGACAATAAGTTACATTATATACGGGCTGAAATCTTGTACGTGTATTGAGTTAGTATCCAGCTAGTGCCTTTTAGTGATTCCATATTACTTTTCCCCTCACTTCTGCCATTTTTAGATCGGAATTCAATGGTATTTTTAAATGTGTTTTAAATGCATTATTTTTATTCCAATAAAAAGTAGGCGAATAATAATTTTAAAAAATTTAAAAAAAAATGAATTTACTTTTATAACAAATGCAATACACAAATATTAAGTAATTTAAAAATGTCATTAAGGCCTTCAAGTTTACTATTTAAGTTCTTTTTTTAATATTTGATCTTACTAAAGCTTATGACAGCGTACAGATTAAAAGACTGTTTGAGGTATTAGAAGAGTCAAATATAAATGTAACCTTGATTCAAGCAATAAAACATTTATAGAGTAACTGTATATCAAAAGTAAAAATAGGCAAAAGACTAACCAAAGGGTTTTTGGTAAGTAAAATATTAAGGCAAGGTTGTGTCCTCTCACCATTGCTCTTCAATATTTATCCTGAAAAAATATTACGTGAGTGGAGAAGGAAATGTGTAGGAATGGGAATACCAGTAGGAAACCAACATCTTTATACACCCAATTTTGCAGATGACCAGGTGGTAACTGCACTGGATAAAGAAGACCTAGAATATATGACTAGGAAATTAACACAGGCATACTTCGAACGAGGATTAGAAGTAAATATGAAAAGAACATTTTATCTATGTATAAATAGCGAGCTGCAAGATCTAAGGCTAGATAACGGTGATGTAATAAGGGAAAGTTCGAGCGTCAAATATCTTGGGATATATGTAGACCAGAATGGCACATAAGATCTCGAACTAAAATCCCGAATTACTCAAACAAAAAAGCGATAAATGCCTCAAATTCTATCCTGTGGAGTAATACTATCACCAGAAATTGAAAACTGCAAATATACAATTCTATGATAAAAATCATACTAACATATGGTTCTGAGGTCTGGCAATTAACGGAAAGTACCAAGCATAAACTCATGGTGACCGAGATGGACTTTCTGAGGCGAGCGGCAAAAGTATCCAGACGTGACATGGTTTGGAAACAAAGAATAAGGGAGCTAATGGAGGTAGCAAGTGAGAAAAATATCATAGAAACTGTAGAAACAAAACAGTTGATTTGATATGAGCATGTACAAAGAATGGGGGAACATCGTTTGCTCAATTTAATATCTAGATGGGCACCCACGGAAAGGCGCAAGAGAGGCCGACCTCTCAAATGAAGGGGTCGAAGACGCAATGAGATGTCGGAGACTGGTCGCGGATCAGTGGCAACATCGAGAAGTGTGGAAAGTGGGAGCCGAATGTGTTGGCATTTTTCTTGCTAACTGCTATCGGCATAAAATTGAAATTTACTGAGATTCAGCCCTTAAAAACTTAAAACCTTGTTTTAAAGCCTCGATTAACCAGACACTCATCATGAGTTTTGAAACCATCAAAATGACAAATCGCTTGTAGACTTTCAATTACATTTCGCTTGTAGACATTCAATACCGAATATGAAAGTAAAAATTCGACTTCCGTGATGGAGCCCCGCTGCTCACGGCTTTTTTTTTTTAAATTATTTTTTACAATAATTATTGACACTGCCCAGTAGCTTGAAACTACAACAGAAATTTTACTTACATTTTCTTTAAATGCTACTATGCTGAAATTCATTTAATTAAACAATGAGTCACCCATTTTTTGATTTTAAAAATTTAATTTATAATCCTAATGTTTGTTTATTAAGTTTTTAATAAAAAAGTTAATTAAAAAAATTAAAAAAAAAACCGATTGGACAATAAGTAAACTAAAATGATAGAAACAAGCTGCAATAGAGAAAAAGAAAAATTAACGAAAAAGTAAAGCAGTCGGAGGCATCTAACATTTCTGTTTAACCTGGTACAACATGTATGCCTTCGATTACTTTACTTTTTTGTTCCTTTTCCTATTTCTATATTTTAACTTGTTTCCATCGTTTTAGTTTGCTTTTTGCGCATTTGGGGTTTTTGATTTTTTTGAATTAGCTTTTTTATTGAGGTTTTTTAGTGTTGCTTAATTATTTAGAAGAAAAAATATATAGGTACGCATACGAGATTACAGCGGCTGGCAGCCTAAATTACCACGAATTTGACATAAAAAATTTTTTTTATCATAAAATAACTTTTGTCCGCGACTTCCTTCGTGTGAACTTACTGTAGGTTGACTAGTTGTACACATTGTGTCGTTATCAACTCTATTCAGATGAATTCGTAAACATAAGCTGGTTTCCATGTAAATTTTTATCCCTTATTTTACCGCCTTAGTAGTCGTCCACATTGCGTGCGATACTGGACCGAGCGTTACCGTGCCGAGCGAGTCTGAATCTAGCTAGTGTTCATACTGCTTGCTGTTTTTGCTGTTTGCAATTTGCTGAATTTGACAGATCTCTGCAGTTGTCAGTTTATTTTCCATAATTATTATTTATACATTATTATACACATCGGAATTTTATTATATTGAATAATTTTTTGTATAGAAAAGTTTTTATAAGGCAAATTATTTAAAATGAACAATTTTATTTTATATACTTATTTTTTGGAAAGTAATATAAGATTGCGTTTAAGACAAAAAAAGACTCTTTAGAAATCTTTCGCACAGGATCCATGAAATAAATAAAAATAGGTACGAACATGGTGAATTTTATCATTTTTTACTCCACCTACGACAAGATCCATAATAATTTTTGAGGGTACTATACAATGACTTCTAGTACCTTCGATTATATTTTAATTTAATTATTAAACCATCTAAATTTATTTTTTTTTCTTTTGAAATATACTGCCCTAATCTGGCAACAAAATCTCGGTTGTGGTAATTCCTATGTTTTTGATCTCACAAAGCTTGGCGTAAATAAATTTCATTTATTAATAATTCGATGTCCATTTTTATCTTATTATTATTATTTTTTTTTTTTTATTAAAATTGGGGTACCGCTGCCGGTGGATGGCGCGGTCAGCAGCACCCTGCGGCATCGCCATTTATGGGCATGCGCCGCCGAAACGAGAGATAAAAACATACACAAAACAGACAGGAACACATAAATGCGATAGACAAGGGACAAAACATACACATAATAAAATCCATCGATGGGCCCTGCCATCCCAGGGCTTAAAAAGAGCGGACAGTCCTTGGTGGCGGTACGTTAAGTACTAGCCAGAACGTCCGGTCACCAAGGACTGAAAACCAACGATGAAACTCCGAGATGTAAAGGGCCTCGGAGTGAAGAATACTGCATAAAAATATAACAAGATCACAAAATCACAGTAATATCACAGGAAAACAAAATAAGAGGAAAATCTTATTACGTCACTGGGGAGCCACAGGCCGACCAGTGCCGCAATAAGTAGTTAAAAACAAAACAACTGAAGGGCCACAACAGCAAGCCCACAGCGGCACAACAAAATATCACAGATAAGAATAAAAAGATGATGTACCACCTCGGGTGGAAAAGGCCCTCAGTGGTACATCGTTAAAACAAAACAGATTAAAACAATCTTATTAAAAAATAAAAACAACAATATATCACAGATTTTAAAAAATTTCTTGCTCTGTGGCACGATTCCGCTCCTCATAGTCTCAACAATTCCGAAATGGCTTCGTCAACACCTAGGAACTCACACGTGTAGGGACAGTAACATCTGATTACTGAGCAATATGTACTGTTCTATCAGATAACTGATTACTGGGTACATGTGCCGTTCTGTCAGATGTCGGGGTCAACCTACACGGGAGACCGGTACGATGACTAGGCCACGTTCGTCCGAGTCGAGGCTACAGAGAACGGGACAATGCCACAGAGTATCACCAAGCCAACATCTGACCTATGTTCGTATCACTTCGACGCGGCAGAAGCCGCCATATCAACGCCCACGAACGCATCCGTACGAGGGATGACGACGTTTCCTTACTGGGCGAGCTCGCTTAAGCTGTTCGGGCAGTACCACCGCAATTAAAAAGTACCACCGCAGGCATGAGAACCCAAGGTGGCATAACAACTATCACAGACACAGATCACAATTTTTACATAAATCACAGACGCAATATCACCTTTTCGACACATCTGAACGGTATCGTCGGACTCCGAAGATCACGCCCACTGGAGTATGCAGCACTGGCGACGCGTTGAATTCCGGTGAAGGTACTATTAATGAAACTCAGGCTGACGCAGGCATAACACTCACTCGGGGGATACGACATCGTCCCCTCCACACGATCATCCTTGTCCAAACACGGTACCAGAGCCTCGTCAGCCTGCTAGCCGAAGGTAACAGTTGCCCGCTGGGGACGTGAAGGGTGGATTTTAGCCCAGCTTATATATGTGTCATATGTTTTAAATAATACAAAAGAAATATTATATGTGTGTAACAAAATCAGGTTCAAACCGCTTGAAAAATATCAAACTTGTTTGACATTAGCAAATCAGCTCGGTCCGGACTCGCATCGCATTGCTCGGTAACGGTTTGAATCGGTCATGTGTTTTAACATGTACATTAAAATGTTTGTGCTTAACAAAATAGCATGTACTCGCTCCGCACCGCCCTGCTGTTACTCGCTTTCTATGTGCACGTACACTTAAGGGACGAATTTTCAAAAATCTGTTCTTGGTACCCGCTTACATTACGTTACTAAAGAAACCTCTGTGCAAAGTTTCACGCTTTTACACCCAACAATTTGTTATACAATTTTTCATTCACAATTTTTCCCCCGTTATAGGACAGATTTCCAAAAATCCCTTCTTAGTTCTCACCTGTGTTATATAAGAAACACCTATTAAAATTTTAGGTTGCAGGCAGTTTAGGATGTAGGCTACACCACAGAAACAGACATAGTCGGATACATACATACATACATATCATCATACATATTTCCTAAACGTCGAGTAAAAATACTGATACCTCGAGCACTTAATTAAACAGATTTTATTGCATGATTACGTATTGTTTAAAAATAACGAATTTGCATTTCAGTATGTGGGAAATAATTTTGTTATATTTATAAATTTAAGTACATGAAACCATAATAAATAAAAAATTTAATGAAACATTTTTATTAGTTAACATTCTGAACCATATACGTCTGTTGACAAATAATAACCTACCCCTGTATCGTACGGGTTGTGATGACGCAATTGTCTGGGCGGGCAATTCCGCTAACGGGGTTTTCACGTAACTATTTCCCTAGCGACGTAGAATTTTCTTTTGTTGTCCCAAGATGCCACGGCAATTACTTGTCTAATTTGCGTTCGAGTAGTGATGATGTTTTACTCCTTTACCGCAGAGGATTTGGATTTCGTATCCAGGTCGCAGGTGGAATTCACCAAGTAATCAACGCACGTTTATTTTTAATTGATTTATTTTAATTAATTTGCCGCTAAAATTCGTTACAACGTTTTACAATTCTTTAATTATTAGATTGTGAATTATATTTGACGACGACAACTTTGATTATAACTTTATAAAACAATAAACGACGTAAATTAAAAATATTATTTGTATTTGCCTCGATGGTTCGCTGTTTGTTAATATCTTTCGGTTAAACGCGATTATTTATAAGGTATTTTGGCCGTCTTGGCGCGATATTTACGAGTCGACGATTTAACTACGATTTTTTCAAAAAGTTTTTTTTTTTGTTTGTCCTTTCCCAAATATATACTAAAATATTTGTTCTAGAAAAAACTAAACAAGGACGAAATACATGAGAAGAAAAAGGACAAATTTATTATTTAAAATTTAACGAACAACTAAATTTCTGTACTCGCAGTAGTCTGCATTACTTGGAATTTATATAAACAGAGTCGTAAATCATTGAACTAGCACACCAAATGACATTTCAGGCACAAAATTCAACCTAATCGACATAACTGTTTGAAGTAATGTTCAAATAGACTCGCTTTTACACTATTATCCAAGCTATGCAATTGAAATAACGGCGTTGTTGTGTCAATGGCATTAATTCGTTCAAACTTATTTTATTTTATTTATTTGAAAAATTAAGAAAATTCAATGGAAATCGGTGAAAATTACTACGGAAAATACTAGTATGAGTACCAAAATACATTAATTACGATGAAAAATTTTTTTTTAGCGACAGCCTGCATATAAATTATTAAGAACGAACTAAAAGAAAGAAAATTATTCTACATGTTTCAGTCATTTAAATGACCATCTTCAGGAAAATCAATAATTCAGTTGTGAAAACAACTGAGAAAAATAATATCAAAAGGACATAACCTCCAAATGTCAAATGAATGTCAAAATGACAGACGAAATTAAAAAATTAAAAATCAAAGAATCAAAAAATTAACGGACCCCATACTAAATAGGGAAAGTCAAAATCATGATAAAATATTAGAAGACGAGATGCGACCAAATACTTACCGTATCAGGAAACATCAAGAATATAAAATTCCAACGAAGTTGTAGGAAAAACAGGTATGTCACAAAGAAATTATGTAACATCACAAAAAATTTACGAAAATCATTAAAAATTAGAAAATAAAATAAAAGTAAAACCCAGTAATTATTACACTTAAAACACTCAATATTAAGTTGAACAAATTTAGTAGAAAAATTAAATTGTTGAGGTTAGACAAGAAATTAAAAAGTGATTATTAATTAATTATTAAAACAATAGTTAAGTAGGATCATGTGTAGTGTTTGAAGTTTTGTAATTAAATGGCTGTTCAAATTGCATAGATATTGTTTTCATGAGAGAACGACACTGATCATAAGACAAAAGTTGCGCAGTCTCATTAAGAATTGATTGATTCAAATTATGATGGTGAGCGATATATAATTTTTCCAGCATGTCTAGGAGTGCCCCCTTTTTAGCAAAATGTAACGGTTCAAAATTATCATCGATCACAAATTTGTGATCCGTTTCCAAAATATGTTCAGCTATTGCAGAATAATTTTTTAAATTAGAAGCCTTGATTGCTGCTAAATGTTCAGAAAATCTAGTACAGAGACGTCGGCCAGACTGACCAACGTAAAGAGCCCCACATTGACATTCGAATTTATAAACGCCTGATCTGTGTAAAGGATTAATAGTATCTTTGTTTTTAGTGAGAAGACTTGCGATGGTATTTCAACTTTTCTTTTAATAGATTATTTTCATATCCACTTAACACCACTAATTTTCTTCGTGAATTATCCATCATTATACATATAGGACATGCCAACGGTTATCAAACCGATTTTATATTTAAAATTTTTTCTAAACATTTAAATAAGCACTTTGACACATCGCTGTTTCCGAATTTAACTAAATCTATAAAATCACCTAATTTGAGATATGCTTCTATTCCATATATATCCTCACAAGTGAACGGGTTCCGCAAATTTTTTCATGAAAATGGCGTTAAACTAACTTTTTCATCTTGTAATACCATCGCAAGTCTTCTCACTAAAAACAAAGATACTATTAATCCTTTACACAGATCAGGCGTTTATAAATTCGAATGTCAATGTGGGGCTCTTTACGTTGGTCAGTCTGGCCGACGTCTCTGTACTAGATTTTCTGAACATTTAGCAGCAATCAAGGCTTCTAATTTAAAAAATTATTCTGCAATAGCTGAACATATTTTGGAAACGGATCACAAATTTGTGATCGATGATAATTTTGAACCGTTACATTTTGCTAAAAAGGGGGCACTCCTAGACATGCTGGAAAAATTATATATCGCTCACCATCATAATTTGAATCAATCAATTCTTAATGAGACTGCGCAACTTTTGTCTTATGATCAGTGTCGTTCTCTCATGAAAACAATATCTATGCAATTTGAACAGCCATTTAATTACAAAACTTCAAACACTACACATGATCCTACTTAACTATTGTTTTAATAATTAATTAATAATCACTTTTTAATTTCTTGTCTAACCTCAACAATTTAATTTTTCTACTAAATTTGTTCAACTTAATATTGAGTGTTTTAAGTGTAATAATTACTGGGTTTTACTTTTATTTTATTTTCTAATTTTTAATGATTTTCGTAAATTTTTTGTGATGTTACATAATTTCTTTGTGACATACCTGTTTTTCCTACAACTTCGTTGGAATTTTATATTCTTGATGTTTCCTGATACGGTAAGTATTTGGTCGCATCTCGTCTTCTAATATTTTATCATGATTTTGAATTTCCCTATTTAGTATGGGGTCCGTTAATTTTTTGATTCTTTGATTTTTAATTTTTTAATTTCGTCTGTCATTTTGACATTCATTTGACATTTGGAGGTTATGTCCTTTTGATATTATTTTTCTCAGTTGTTTTCACAACTGAATTATTGATTTTCCTGAAGATGGTCATTTAAATGACTGAAACATGTAGAACAATTTTCTTTCTTTTAGTTCGTTCTTAATAATTTATATGCAGGCTGTCGCTAAAAAAAAATTTTTTTCATTTCATTTTACCTGCAGTTGGATTCTAATAATTTATTAATTACGATGGTGGATGTTCTATGTCGTTACAGGGTACATCAGCAAATTGTCCCAAACGCGTTGTGGCTTTTTTAAGTGACCACTTCGCGTTGTGGTACAATCTTATGAAAGCCACGACGCAAATTTCGCGTTGTGGTCTTTTTGAGTTAACCACAACGCGTTGTGACTGTTTTTTCAAGTGCCACAACACGAATTTCGCGTTGTGGATGATTTTAAGTGACCACAACGCGTTATGGTCGTTTTTCTCGTTCAATGAGCGATTTCGATCTTTGAGCGTAATATGTATATGAAGGAGAGTTTAAAGTGATGGCATTATAAATAACGGTTTAATTAAAATGGTGAAACTTTTAAAATTCTTTTAGGTACACATGCACATGTATTCTTTATTTATAAATTTATTGTATGCGCGGTAATAAATTTAAAAAAATCTAATATACTTAAATGAGACTTAAGATATAGTGGTTTAGTTTTATAAAATATTCTTAAAATATGTTCGAGTTATTTAGTTCGAAAAGTTTTTGTACAGATATTATTAAAATATGCAATATGGGATTACTCTATATTTTATGAAGCGAAACTTGGGCTCAACTAAAAGTGTGAAGTAAGAATTACATTACGAACCAATAGTTTTATCTATTAATAATAAGTAATATATAGTAGAATCAATGATATTTCGGTATCTGAAGTCTAGAACAAAAAATCCAATCGTCACTCAAGTTATTGACGATTTAACTTATTAACAATGATCATAGTTTACCTCAAGTTATAGACAAACCATACGTATGTACCCAAGCAAACCATACGTGCTGTGTGTTGCTGTGGCAATGCGTACTTACGTATGCTTGTCTATAACTGCAAACTACGATCATTGTTAATAAGTTAAATCGTCAATAACTTGAGTGACGACTGTAATAATTATAAAAAAGTTTTAAAAACCCACGACGAAAAGTCTAAAAAGTTACAAATTAAAATTTCTGCAATCATAAATTTTATTATAATTTAGAAGAAGCTAATTTTCATTCGTCGTGCGTGTCTCTTGCCGGGTATTTTTTAGTTAAATGTCACACATGTCGAATGAAAATTAGCTTATACTAAATCATCATGAAATTTAGAATTGCAGGAATTTTTATTTGTAACTTCTTAGACATTTCGTCGTGGGTTTTTAAAATTTTCTTATTAGGTAATATCAATACCTATTGTGAAAATGGCCTATTACATGTAAGCATGTACATATATTCATTTTAAATTTTTAGTCGAATTTTCCAATTGATATACAGCCTATACGATAAGAAGGGGATATATATATATATATATATATATATATATATATATATATATATATATATATATATATATATATATATATATATACATATTTCCTCTACCTTTTGACATGTGTAGGGCCCCCTGTGGAAGGGAAGAGCTGAAATTTGGTAACTGGGACTCATTCCGATGCACAACAATACTATCCAAGTGAGGTAAAATTTTGGGCAAATTTTGGATCCGACCAAAATTTTAAGGGGGTGGTGGGGGGCAACAAAACAATAAAACTTTTCCAAACCGGTTGGAAATTATTTTCCGGTCAATTACCTGCAACATATCCAAAATTCAGTTTCATATCATTTGGAGGGAGTAGAGGGGGAAAAAAGGAGTTTGGCTAGATCTAACGCGCCCACAGTCCCCCAGAATTAACTTAGAGGGTTGAAATTTGATGTGTTGATAGAATTCGTATCTAGAATCTGTTTTTTGGAGGTTTTAATATTTTACCCCCACCCCCACAATTTTAAGCTACAATTTCATGCTTTTTCGACGTTTTTGAAGTTTGTACCACTCGCACAGGTCACCCAAATAAACTTAGAGGGCAGAAATTTTGTATTCGGATTGAGTTAGTATCAAGGTGATGCCTTTTGAGGGTCTCAACTACAACAGTAAAAATAATGATTTAATATTAAAATCTGAAAATAAGTTATTGGCGTTTGGAAGCTGAAATTTAGAAAGTAAAATAAAACAAATAAAGAAACTTTAACAATTGTTATTAATCGAAATTTCTAAATCACAAATTTATAAACAGAATGCGCAAAAGTAACATTCTTTAAATTGTTTACACTGTTGCCTGAAAACCTTACAATTGACCACGATGTCTATAGGGGTAAAGACAATAAAAAGGATTAAATTTCAAACAATTCAAATTATATTTACAATTTGATTCATAACAAATTTCAAACTAGTACAATTACTGAATGGAATCTTTAAAGAAAACTAAAATCGGTAAATAACCAATTATTAGGTAATCAAAATTGAGCAATCAAAACAAGTTATCAATTAATTACATTAACCAATTAACCAATCGACAAATATAAATTCCAAAACTATTACAGCTGTTTGATAACAATTAAATAGAAAAATGTTACCTGGTGAAAAGGTGTGAAAATTTATATACAATACTATACCGGCTATTTACATATTATAAAGAAAAATATTTACACACGCAGAGGTAACTTGCGAAAAACGAATTCTTAATTATAAATAAACTTAATACTAATAAATAATAAAAAATAATTGAAATAATTAAAAAAGAATAAATTTCGTTACATACACTTTGTACAATAAAATGAAATTAAATTTCATTAGAAAAAACTTACGTTTTTAACTAAATATCACCAAATATTATTGGCGTCAAATGTAGAAATATTAAAGTGTTAAACCCTAACTACACTAATTTTTTCCCTTCGTTACCCGAGCGTATAATTAGTATAATGACATAGCTTAAATAATTAAATGTTTAGTAAAATCGAGACACAAATAAGATCACGAAACCTGAAGGGCCAAGTGATCGAGTGGTAGTGGTACGTATATCTCACCGTGCCATAGTCAACGTAATGAATTTAAATACCAAGTGTCAGAAGGATACTTGCAAACTAACTACCCGTAGGTACGAGTGAAACTCTCTGCCTGCTGGCTGACTGTGTTCTCTCTGGTTGCTCTTATCAGCTAACTTAAATCAGTTTGCCTTTATTGTTAAACGTCGCTTGCGCACTACTTCATAGAAAATTCTAGAAATATGAATAATGTTTATTACTTATTGATGCATTACATAATACATATGTACCTTTAATTAATTATTAAGTATATTTTGAAATATACATATCGCACCTTGAGAATAAAACTGTTACAACTGCAAATTTTTCGTTTTTGAGATTTTTATATCATTGGATTCAACTACATTTAAGCTATCGATTGGTGAAATTTTCATCCTAAAATTCTAGAAAATAAAAAAGTTATAGTCCATAAACTTTTTTTAAAATTTAACAACCTAAGAATAAATGGTTTAAGAAATTTTTGTTGCATATGCAGTTGTAACAAAGAGAAAACAAAAAATTAACTTTTTATTTAGATTAAAAAAGGTATATGTATGTGATTTCTTTTAGTAAGTGGCTACATGTTAGTTAGAGTGGATTGTAGCTACATACATAACTACACGTATTTTGGTATTCCTTCTTCTGTTATTATTTTACAATGTAAGTGAATAATGATGTTCACAATTTTAGTCATATTTAATGTTTATTGAGTTTAGACGAATCCTTTCGTAGCATTATTGTTTTTAAAATATAATTATAATGTATTTTAATTTCAAAATATGGACACTGATAAAGAAAAAATTAATTTAACAGCTCTTTCTGAATTTAATCGTATAATTTAAACAATTTAAATCATATAATTTAAACAATTTAAATAATTTTATCCATTTAAATTTAAATAATGGCCAGTTTTTGTCTTCTGCTTTAACTATTATTGTTAATTCGAATATATATTTTAATTTGGACGAAACTTTCCGAAATAATACTAATGGAAATTTAGCAACACCTGTTTCGGAAGGAAAGAAACGAAAGCGAAATCGCGATTTACTGGCAACAAATATACAAAAAGGTTTAATTAATATACGGTCAGAACGTTATTCACTGAAAACTTAGAAATTTTTCCGGTAAAAACAAAAACTAAATCAAGATATTGCGTACAATATAAAATGTAAACTAAAAAAGTAAACTAAAAGCTTGATCGAAATATTTGTATAATAAAAACAGACAAACGTGGGAAAAGCTTCAATCGGCAAAATATTGATATAAAAGAAAATGTAAGAAACCATATAAGTAAATTAAAATCCAAAAACAAAATAAAATTGTAGCAGCATATCCCTAATAGCTACAAACTCCATAGTTATAATAGAAGAAAAGAAGAATAAATAACATAATATTTTCAGTTAAATGTGTTTAATTACTTTTACTACTAAATGTCTAACAAATTATTATAAATTGATTGTATAAAGGTTTAATTTATGCTCTATTAGTCCCATTTCTTTGGTCGGCAATAGAATAGTTTCGAAAAAATTAGTTTTCATACTTTTCGAAAACGTAAACTTTTGATCGTATATATCTCGTAAACGGTGGATCGTAGCTCAAAAATAACGAAATTTTTGAAGGCTTAAGCGAAGCAAGTTGTTAATATTCCGAACATATTGGGACTATCAAAACTTACTTTTCGTTATCGAAAATTATCGATACCGAGTTACTCATCATAAATAGATTATAATTAATTGATTGATTCAGACTGATTAGTCAAATTGGTTTTGTCACCAATAAAATATTTTAAAAAAAATTAGTTTTCAATACTTTTCGAAAATGTAAACCTTTGGTCGTAAATATCTCATAAACGGTACATCGTAGCTCAAAAATAACGAAATTTTTGAAGGCTTAAGCGAAGCAAGTTGTGGGTATTCCTAATATATTGGGACTGTCAAAACCTATTTTTCGTTATCGAAAATTATCGATATCGAAAAAAACGATATTTTCAAAATCTTAACGTGTAAATTTCTACATTTTCATTATCATTTGTATTATAAAATTCTCTACAATTTTTGGTAGCTTTTATTTCCAGTATTTTTTTTTTTTTTATAATGACGGATTAAATTTACGCGATTTTTTATCCGCATAAATTGAATCCCCATGAAATGAATATTCACGTAAATTGAGGGACCGGTGTCGCGGTCTTTAATTAAAAACGCATTTGTAAAATAGTACAACTAATTGTAAGTAATCGTTTTTACTCAGGTTTCGGGAATTTTCCCAGGAAAATACTCAATAATTACCCAAATGGAAATATTCCCGGGAAAATTCCCACTGAGAATTTTCCCGTTGCGCACCTCTATCTGTAATACAGTTATGGAATGTGTTACCTTAAACAATTGCCATTATAAAATTATATAAAGCGAAATTTTCAAAATTTCTGAAAAGTATTAGTTGCAGTTACAACTTTGCGTCACCAACAAAAAGTAATATTTTGTGAAATAATTAAGAAAAAATGTATTATTTGCAGATAGATATAACATTATAATCCTAAACAGAATGCAACTTTTTGTAAAATAGCTAAAAAAATTGGGGTTGCAACTGCAATGAAAATTTAAACTATGAATTTTTTCGACAAAATTTTTATCACAACATTTAAAACTAACTGTTAGCATGAACCTAACAAAGTTTCAAAGTTCTAAGATGATTTGGAAAAAAGTTATTAGGTTTTAAATTTCTTCAAAATCTTATTTCTTTAATATACCTCATTTCAGTTAAAATTGATCATGAGTTTTCGTTAAAAAATTAAATAATTCTTATATTCGAAACAAATAAATTTTTTATTTTTTTCTAAAAACAAACTGCAAATTTAAAATTTACGTAAATGCAATAATAAAAGAGATAAAACCAAGAAAACGGAGACTATTTAAATTTAAAGTGACGAAGCATGGTTAAATTTAACCGAAACGAACCATATCTTAAAATTAGTGATTTTGCAGTTGTAACAGTTTTATTCTCAAGGTGAGATATGTACCGTTGTTAATCATAAATAGAGCAGAGTCGAAATGCAAAAGTATTTTAAATGTTCTGAAACAACTTTAAGAAAATTAGTTTAGTTTAGTTTAGTTTATTTGCCAGGATAAAAAATTTATAAATTTTACAGGCTCGTCAAAAATAAAAAAATAAAACATTGTTACAACTTCAAAACATTAAAATTACAATAAGAAAAGCAAGACTGAGAAGCCGAGAAAAAGAGAAAAAAAAAACATTTTGTATTTTATATAGACTACTAACTCATTTTCTCTTTATTTAAAAATTCCTGTATGGAATAATAAGCGTTTCTTACCAACATCTCTTTAACTTTGACTCTGAAGTTTCTGAGCGAAGAAGCTTTCAAATGATCGTCCAACATATTATAAAAAGTAACAGGTAGATAATCAATTGATTGTTGAGTTCTATTTAGTCTATGGTAATTTGTTGATAAATTATCTTTATTTCTGGTATCATAATTATGTTTTACTGAATTTTTTTGAAAATTATTTTTGTTTTCATGAACATAAATTAAACAATTAAAAATATAGATACATGGGACAGTCAGCATACTGAAATTCTTAAAATACTGTTTGCAGGATTCAGTTTTTCTAATATTAGCTAATTTTCTTATTATTTTTTTCTGTATTAACAATAATCTATTTATATGTTTAGAAGATCCCCATAAAATAATATCGTATGATATCAAGCTATAAAATTTTGCATAGTATAACATTAGAGCAACTTCCAAGTTTGCAATACATAAAAGTTGAGAAACTTGATAATAAACTGTATTTAATGATTTACACAATTTGTTAATATGTTCTTTCCAATTTAAATCAGTATCAATCAGAATTCCTAAGAAATTTACAACACACTTTGAATGATTCTTGCTATTAAAATAAATTTTAAGAGTTTTATCCTCATTTACTTTTAAGGCATTTACTGACAGCCAATTTCTTGCGGTTTGCAAAGATTTAATATTTGATCTATTTACGTCATTTATGTTGTTTGATATATTCAAAAAAGTAGTGTCATCCGCAAAGAGAGAGACAAGTGTTGCCGGAACACACTGTGGGAAATCATTTACATAAATAAGAAAGAGAATAGGGCCCAATATAGACCCTTGTGGTACACCAGATACAATTTTTCTTTCAGTAGATGAATCGTTATTTACATAAACAACTTGTAACCTATTTTTAAGGTATGATTCAAACAGATTTAACTGACTTCCTCTAATTCCATAGAAATAAAGTTTTTGAAGTATATATTTATGTTTAACTGAATCAAAGGCCTTACTCAAATCAATTAGTGTCATACATGTTATGCTGTTATTATCTATAGCATCAAGAATCTTATTTATTACTCTTAAAATTGATTTTATTGCAGATTTATTTTTTCTGTATCCAAATTGACTGTCAGAAAAAATATTATGTTGTTCTAGAAAATTAACCACCTTATCCTTCATAATAGATTCAAATATTTTTGCTACTACTGGTAAAATTGAAATAGGTCTATAATTCTTTAACTCATTTTTGTCTCCCCTTTTATATAATGGAATCACTTTAGCTTTCTTTAACAAATCAGGAAAAATACTTTGTTCGAAACATTTATTTAAAATATATGTTAAGGGTTGAATAATTAGATCTTTGATATGTTTTATAACATATGCATTCATTCCATAGACATCCAAAGATTTTGAGTTTTTTAATTTACATATAGTTTTATTTACTTCATGACAAGTGATTTCACCAATAAAAAAAGAGTTTGAAGGACTTTCTCCTCCTTTATTCAAAAATTTACTGAAAAGTTCGAAATCAGTTTCATTTTCTACCATTGTATTATTATTAATATTAGCAAAAAAATTGTTAAAAGATTCAGCACTGATATTTGTGTTATGAGTATCTTTGTTGTTACATTTTTTTTGATCTATCACTATCCATGCAGCTTTGGACTTATTTTCAGCATTTAAAACAAAGTTTGTATTAGCTTCTTTCTTCGCATCTCTAACTGCTTTATTGTATTTATTTCTATAGCTTTTATAAAGTAACCATATTTTCGTATTATTTTGAGTTTGGGCTATAGTAAAAATAGCGTCCATTTTATTACGCATATTGACTAATTCTTGCGTATACCAGTCAGAAATTTTATTTTTGCTTTTTTCAGGATAATAGTGAATATTTTTTTCGAAACAAGTTAAGTTAAAGTATTTAAGTATTGTGAGAAAAAATTTGTTAAAACACATTTCAGCATTTGAAACTGAGTAAATATTTGACCAATCTAAATTTTCTAAAGACCGTCTAAATGTATTTAAAGTTTGATTATTTATTAATCTAACTAACTTTGATTGTTTTCTACTATTATGAGATACTGTTTTCAAAAAGATGTAAATTCCTAAATGATCTGACAAATTATCATTAACTATATTACAGTTTAATATTTCATCTTCTATATTTGTTAATAAGTTATCCAAACAAGTTTTCGAGTTTTTCCAAATTCGGGTGGGTTCACTAACTAATAGCCTCATATGACTTGAATGCACAATATCAAAAAACATTTCAGTATGCTGATTTGATTCTAAAATATTAATATTAAAATCTCCGGTATAAATTACCTGTTTTTTCTTTGTATTTAATATATCTAAAGCTTTTGACAATTTGTCACAAAAAATTTCAAAGTCTCCCAGAGGTGATCTATAAAAAGTAGCTAATAAGGTATTTTCAAATTCAATACACGTGATTTCAAAATTTTTTTCCTCGCTCAAAAACTCCAGAATCTTCGTTTGTTTACATTTTATTTTTTTTCGGGCATATATTGCAACACCTCCATGATTTAATTTTGACCTACAAAAATAAGAAATTAGTTCAAAATTTTTTATGTTATATAATTTAATTTGTTCCTCATTCATCCAATGTTCTACTAAACAAATAATGTCAATATTCTTACTACTAATTAATGTTTCTAGCTCCTCAACCTTGCTTCTCATACTTTGAATATTTATAAAATATATGTTAATTCCAGTAAATATTGGATCTAGTTTTCTTCTTGTTTCCTGTAACTTCTCGGGAAAAAATATTTGTTAACAATGACGCCTTCCGGCCAGAATGTTGATTCTTTTAATTTGTCGGCAAATTTTACATCCACTCCAACTTTATACGACTTGCTGTAGGAGCCCTCTTTTAGTGGAACATCTTCCACAATAAAATTTCCTCCAACAGGAATTTGATCAAGTAAGTGCTTTTCTAATCCTTGAACGGTTGATTCTAGTGATACTCGTCTAACATACAACCAATGACGCCTTATCGCGCCTTTGAAATTAACATTTGACGAAATAGTATTTGTACCGTGTATTTCTCTTTTAACAACATCACTATTCTTATTACTACGAAAACTTTCTTTATCATTTTTGTCATTTGTCACATCTTCATTATTTGACCTTGGTGTTTTTAAATCATCTATTTTCTTTCTAATTTCGAAAGTTTTTTCCGTATTTTTTGGACAATTGTTTTCTCCATTAACGTTTTTTTCAGAGCTTTTGTTTTGATTTACAAATTTTCTAAAGATTTCATCGTTCTTGTTTTCATCTGATATAGTCTTCTCGTCAGTAGTAGGAATATAGCGGTTCTAGATCCACCTTCCCACCTGCCGACTTTTTGAGCGACCTCGGCAGGAGGTAGGTAACCTATGTGGGTTCTAGAAGCCTCCGGCGGTGGGTGGAGCAAAATTTTTTTCTAGCCTAGTGGAACTTGATCCAACCTAAGAGAACCTAAGGAAATTTGGTGTAACCTAACAAAATTTTTCTAACCTAAGAATTAAAAAATTCCGTAACAGATGGCGCAACCACCTTCGAGCTTTGTAAATTCACTGCTAGATGGCGCAGCCACCTTTGATAGCGTTGCTAGTCTGGATTCCTGTGTGTAAGTTTGAAAATTGTCAATAGATGACATCGAAAACCTTTTTTTTGATAGTTAAAAGATGGCGTTGCTAATCGGAACCACCGCGAATTCTGTACCTAGATTCAAAATTCCATGAAAAGATGGCTCTCGTAGTCTAGATCCTGTGTGTTAGTTTGAAAAATTGTCAATAGATGGCATCGAAAACCTTTTTTCGATAGTTAAAAGATGATACTGCTAGTCTGAACCACCGCGAACTCTATACCTTGATTCAAATTTTATCATATTTTCATCTGAAAACAGGTTTAAAGTTGTATAAATTGTCAGCTGACGTCATTAGAAGATTTCTGTCTAATATGCGAAAAATGAATTTCATCGTATGATTTCATATTTTTATCTGAAAACGGGTTTATACAGGTTTTCTCTAAATAAAAACACTTTTTTTTTTATTTTTAATTTTTATTTTTTTATTAAATAAAAACACATTTTTTTATTTTTAATTTTTTTAAATTTTTTTCTTATTTTAATAAATTTATTTTAAAAGAAATATTTTTTTACAATAAAAATGTTTAAATGTTATTACAATAATATTTGTATATGGATATGGCATTTTCCATGGCGCAAGTTGCTCCGGAATGATGACCACATCGAGGGCTAGTGTATATTGATGTTATGATTACCTCGATTTTTTGTTGATACCCGTCTCTAAACCATGTTTTACATTCTAATTGTTTATAGCAGATTAAACAGTTTTGGTGTTTAATAAAAAAATTAAAAAATCGATTCTTTGTTGATACCCGTCTCTAAACCATGTTTTACAATCTAATTGATTATAGCAGATTAAACAGTTTTGGTGTTTAATAAAAATTTAAAAAATCGATTCTTTGTTGATACCCGTCTCTAAACCATGTTTTACAATCTAATTGATTATAGCAGATTAAACAGTTTTGGTGTTTGATAAAAAATTTAAAAAAATCGATTCTTTGTTGATACCCATCCCTAAACCATGTTTTACATTCTAATTAATTATAGCAGATTAAACAGTTTTGGTGTTTAATAAAAAAAAATTTAAAAAATCGATTCTTTGTTGATACCCATCTCTAAACCATATTTTACATTCTAATTGATTATAGCAGATTAAACAGTTTTGGTGTTTAATAAAAAATTTAAAAAATCGATTCTTTGTTGATACCCGTCTCTAAACCATGTTTTACAATCTAATTGATTATAGCAGATTAAACAATTTTGGTGTTTAATAAAAAATTTAAAAAATCGATTCTTTGTTCACACTCATCTCTAAATCAAGATTGATTAGTGGTTAATATTTCCCAAAATGAAAAAGTAAATTTTTTTTCATAATAATTTCAAAACTTTATATTTTATAAAAAATAATTTCTGAACTAGGTATGTATGTATATTTTATATATCTTTTAACGAACACAAAGTTATAAAACATATGACAAAACTGCATATTAAGCGAATTCCATTACCTTATAATTATATCGTCTGCATGTTATATACATACATACAAAATAGGCGACTTGTGATTTATACATATGAGTATTATACCAAATGAAAATTTGATTGTAAAAACTAGGGAAATTTTCTTTTTCAATAATTGAAAATTCTATTAATATTAGAAAATTTATTTCCAGCGATAGTATTGTTAGATACTAAAACAACTGAAAACTTTTAAAAAGCAAAAAAAATTTGTGTTATTTTAAAACCAGTTTTTTGTTTTAATTGTAATAGTTAAATCAATTTAATTAGTTTTATTTAGTGAATTAAGAACCAATTTTTTGTTTTTAAGTATAATAGTGAATTAAGAACCAATTTTTTATAAGTATAATAGTTAGTGAATTAAGAACCAGTTTTTTTTTGTGTTTTTGATTTGTTTGTGTGAATTTTGCGTTATTTGAAAACTACAGTTTTTTTGTTTTTTCGTTTTTTTTTTTGGTTTGTGTGCGGTTTTTGATTGTTTCATTCACTGTTTTTGTTTCATTTGAAAACTACAGGTAAGCGGAAAAACACATTTAATTCTTTCTTACTTGCTTATTCACTAACTGCATAACGAACGTTATATACCGAAAATTCGTTCTGTAACGAAAAGTATATCAAAATGCGATTCGCTAACGGAAATATATTCGTTATAGCTATGATGATCTTCGTTGTCTGAACGAAAATTTCAACTTTTCGTTTGTATAAAGATTACTAATGTAGCTATGGTATTATTATAAAGTAAATAAACGAATCAAACTGTAATTTTTTAAATAAATTTTTTTGTATAGCAGCAACCGCAGTAACCATGTGCGAATATAAAATTTTTGTAAAATTTAGCCAAACATTTCAACAAAGTTGAATAAATAATAAACAAAGATGAGATATATATACATCGAACTCTATTTCAGTGTGTTGTAGTCGAATGTGTATCTTCTTTATAACAAATTTGTATAATCTAACGAAAAGGGTTACTGAATACCAAATTCATAATATTCGTTATATGATTGTAACGAAAGCAATAGTTCGATATATAACGATCGTTATAGATTTTTTTTATAGAGTAGCGCTGAGTAGTATCAATTTTAACAGTCGTTAGAAATATTTTGAGATTGCTTTATGAATCCTAAAAGAAAAATTTCGTGTTTTTAACGTTTTAAAATGTACTACTTATAGCTACCTAACGCATGGTAATCATATACAATATACTCGCTTAATGTTCTTTCATAACTCGGGCTGATATAGAGTATTGTAATGTATTTGGTATTAGGTAGGGTAGACCGGGGTCATTTGGGCAATGAAATTTGTACGAGGTAATTTGAGCAAC
>JAPWDM010000002.1:22750345-22755345 GCA_035578155.1 Brachynemurus nebulosus
CACAATAGCACGTATGATGGCAGGAACGAAGTTCCATACTCTAGGAGTAATCCCATCAGGTCCTGGAGCTGATGATGGCTCCACTTTGCACGTCGCTATATCCCTAACAGAGATTGGAGACCACAAAGATTGCATGGCAGAAGGAGGTCCCGAGTCATTTAGCTCGCCAGCGATCTCATCCAGATCAGAGGCACTTTCGGACTCAAACAGAGGCCTCCAGTACGCATCTAGATCGTTCAGGTCAACACTGGCAGCCCCAAGGTCACCATCCAACACCAGTTTGGCTGCAACGCTAAAATTGCGTTTATACAACCTCTGGACCTTGGCATATTGTGCACGTCTCTTCGTTCGTTTCCCACCTTTTGTTGGCTTACGTTTGCCCTTATGAATGAATTTCTGGCTCGTTGGTTGAGAACTAAGGAAGACGTCATGCAACCAAGAATAAATCTCGGAAGCTACGTCTATACCTTCAAGTGCAGCCTCAGCAATACGCTTCAGTCTGTCACCCTGATAACCCGTATAATCGACTGGTAAGCTCAAGAGCTCCCGTATGCGATTGCGAATCGCCTCATTTAGATGGTCGGAGGACGATCCTTTCTGGGTAACAGAGTCCTCTTGTGAGGGTTCCTCTACTGCAGAACCAGGCCTAGAAGCGGACGCAATGCGTTCAAGTTCCTCCCTTACCATCTCGCGGTGCGCGGGCGAACGCCTACGACCCTTGATGGCTTCGAGAGTGCGACCGGGAAACTGTCTCTCAAGATGTAAATTGAGATGACGAACACCGGACGCAGTCGCTTCAGCCTCAGCCACTGCTAAGATTTTAAACTCCTCTGGATCCCATCGTGCCTTAGTTCGGGCTACGTTTATATTTTCGTTGGCTTTTTCAGGATGGGTTTTCCTCATATGGACTCCACGGCCAATAGCCGTGGCAAATATACGCCCGCAGTCGGGCTCACCACACATGAACTGGACACCTTCTGTGTCCGGTCTCTCGCTAGTCGATGCTCCTCCAGACGACTGTGGTCGATCTGGGTCCAAGTCCGACATCACAAAAGACAATCCGGCATTTGTTTGATCATTAGGAGCATCATGATGATAATCACAGTGAGGGCTGCTAACCCCCAAAGTGATACCCGCTTGGCGACTACTTGTGGGTTTCCGAAGAACCCCAGCGGCACCCTCCACGAGCAGGCAAGTCGCTTACACACTGATCACCGCAGGGCCCGAAGAACCTGGCCGGATCGAGCGATGGTGTTCCACTACTGGGCTGGCAAGAACACAAGGTGCCAAAAGAGAGTCATAGTTACTCCCGCCGTTTACCCGCGCTTGCTTGAATTTCTTCACGTTGACATTCAGAGCACTGGGCAGAAATCACATTGCGTCAACACCCGTTGGGGCCATCGCAATGCTTTGTTTTAATTAGACAGTCGGATTCTCCTAGTCCGTGCCAGTTCTGAGTTAACCGTTAAATGGCGGCCGAAGAGAACATTTACGCATATATATTTTTCATTTTAATATAATATAATTAAATAAATAAAAATATAAATATAAAAATTATATGATATATATGTTGAGTAAAGTCTCGCAGCAAGAAAGTTCCGTAGGTGGCCAAGGCACGGGACCGAGTTCGGATCCACAAAAACATATACCCAAAACTAATTCATTAATAGCATACAAGTAAATAATAATTTAAAAAATTTTCAATAATTACATAGATATGTAAAGTATTTTTCGAACAAATGAAAAAACTTTTAATGAAATTATTATAAATAAATCATATTTAGTTTTATTATATAAATAATACAGCCTTTGTATATAAAAACTTTAGCCATCATTTTACATAAATGATTATTATCAAATATATATTAAATCCCCAAATATTCATTTATTATACGCATAATAACTAATTACTTAGAAAATTATGTAATTTATAAATTATTCTTATGGAGTACATATTAATAAAATAACAAAAATAAAAAATCAGATTTTTATATATCAGTACTGTACCATACAATAATTAAATATAATTACAAATAAAATCGATTTTTCCAATAATTGTTCTATATAATACATAAATACACACATTATAATTATTTATTATTTTAATAAATAAAATTTACAAAACATATGTATAACATTTAGTAGGTAATATGGTATCACCTCACCCAGGCCCGGCACGTTAGCCATAACCTACATCCCAATCAAGCCCGACACGCCCCGGTCCTCAGAGCCAATCCTTATCCCGAAGTTACGGATCTAATTTGCCGACTTCCCTTACCTACATTATTCTATCGACTAGAGGCTCTTCACCTTGGAGACCTGCTGCGGATATGGGTACGAACCGGCGCGACACCTCCACGTGGCCCTCACCTGGATTTTCAAGGTCCGAGGGAATGATCCAGACACCGCCGCAACTGCGGTGCTCTTCGCGTTCCAAACCCTATCGCCCTGCTAGAGGATTCCAGGGAACTCGAACGCTCATGCAGAAAAGAAAACTCTTCCTGGATCTTCCGACGGCGTCTCCAGGCCTCTTTGGGTTACCCCGACGAACACTCATATACACATATATAATGTGAATGAGGGCCCGACTTATATACGGTTCCGCTGCCGGGTACCGGAATAGGAACCGGTTTCCCTTTCGCCCAATGGATGTAATTATTTATTATTTATTTATTTATTTTATAAAATTTTATTATTTTAAATAATAATTATTTATAAAAATAATTATATAATTTATTAAAACACATCAACATTAACATCGATTTTCACCTAGGGCTTAGGACCGACTGACTCGTGTGCAACGGCTGTTCACACGAAACCCTTCTCCACGTCAGTCCTCCAGGGCCTCGCTGGAGTATTTGCTACTACCACCAAGATCTGCACCGATGGCGGCTCCAGACAGCCTCACGGCCAATCCTTCCGCGCACACCATCGCGATCCTCCTACTCGTCAAGTTTTCATGATATTTAAAAATTTTTATAAAAATAATAAATATCTATAATAACAATTGACGATAGAGTATAAGCACGACGCTTCAGCGCCATCCATTTTCAGGGCTAGTTGCTTCGGCAGGTGAGTTGTTACACACTCCTTAGCGGATTCCGACTTCCATGGCCACCGTCCTGCTGTCTTAAGCAACCAACGCCTTTCATGGTATCCCATAAGCGTCGATTTTGGCGCTTTAACTCTATGTTTGGTTCATCCCACAGCGCCAGTTCTGCTTACCAAAAGTGGCCCACTTGGCATTCTGATCCATAAATATTATCTTAATTAAAAATATTATTCTCATAGCTTCACATATATATAAAATTAAAAATAAAATCAATATATGATTTTAATCAAGCTAGAGATCTCACCCATTTAAAGTTTGAGAATAGGTTGAGGTCGTTTCGGCCCCAAGGCCTCTAATCATTCGCTTTACCGGATGAGACTCGTTGAATGATGAACGCCAGCTATCCTGAGGGAAACTTCGGAGGGAACCAGCTACTAGATGGTTCGATTAGTCTTTCGCCCCTATACCCAGTTCCGACGATCGATTTGCACGTCAGAATCGCTACAGACCTCCATCAGGGTTTCCCCTGACTTCGTCCTGACCAGGCATAGTTCACCATCTTTCGGGTCCCAGCGTGTACGCTCTAGGTGCACCTTTATTCATAATAAAAATTATAAAAAAATTATAAGAATAATATAAGATGCCCTGGGAGTGCGATATTTAATACATAATAAAAATATATCCTCCCTCAAATTTATAATAAAAAAAATAAAAATCTTTTTTAAAAAAATTATTTTACTTTCATTTCGCCTTTGGGTTTCATAAAATTTATTAATATTTCGATGAAAAAATATTTTATTCCCAATGACTTGCGCACATGCTAGACTCCTTGGTCCGTGTTTCAAGACGGGTCCTGAAAGTACCCAAAGCTATAGCGTCGCTGACAAAAAGATTATTGTTCAAATTAATACCTAAAAACTGACAGTAATATGGTATGATTTATTGGTATAAAAACCAAATAAAATCATATGTTTTATTAAGAAATATAAAAAACCTAATAAAACCCATATATACTCGTTTTAGGTAATGAACGTGTAAAAAAAAAAATTTTTACACTTAATCTTATATTATGAATATTTATACCGTCAAACAATTAATTAGATAATATAGGCATATATTACACAAATAAATAAAAATTTATAATATAATATACAATGCACAAAAATATTTCATAAATCAATATTTAACGGGTCGCGACGTCTTACAAGATGAGAAGTGCATACCTCGTTATTATACACAACATATAGTAGTGCAATAATTTTATAAATTATAAATATACCATAAAAAATTATAATATATAATAATAATAAATTTTGTCACTAACAAATACAAGTTGGTTAATATACGATAAAAAGTAAATGAATCTCATCTTTCGACCTTTCGGGTTTTTCAGGTTTACCCCTGAACGGTTTTACGTACTCTTGAACTCTCTCTTCAAAGTTCTTTTCAACTTTCCCTCACGGTACTTGTTCGCTATCGGTCTCGTGGTTATATTTAGCCTTAGATGGAGTTTACCACCCACTTAGAGCTGCACTCTCAAGCAACCCGACTCTAAGGAGAGATCCACCTGTTATTCAGTATATAGTCACTACGGGCCTGGCACCCTCTCTGGGTATATGGCCCCATTCAAGATGGACTTGGACTTATTACATAAAATAACAGGTTATATAAAAAATTATGGATCCTCCCAAACACTACATTCCCCGAATGACCATTTTTATTTAGCCATGGGGTTCAGTGATGGGCTTTTCCCTGTTCGCTCGCCGCTACTAAGGGAATCCTAGTTAGTTTCTTTTCCTCCGCTTAATAATATGCTTAAATTCAGCGGGTAATCTCACCTACTCTGAGGTCGCAATTATAAATAAATAAAATAAAAATGTTTTTTTTTTTCAATATTTTCTTTATAAATAAATATAAAAAAATTTTATTTTGAAAAAATAAAAACACT
>JAPWDM010000002.1:22760345-22959735 GCA_035578155.1 Brachynemurus nebulosus
ACAAATGTGGATAAGTATTTTTTATGTAAAAATAATAGTTTAAGAGTAAATTTATAATTTGCTATTTATGATGTACGTTTTATCAACTTTTATGAATAGTTAGAAAAATCATAATAAAACATTCACATATACCAATATTTCAATACTTTAACTTAATTTTGGTTAAAATATTATACATTCACCTGACTTTTGTTAACGTATTAAAATATTTTACTTCCATTAGTATTTTAAATCTACATTTTTCATACATTATCATAAGATACAAAACTATTAAAAATTCATAAATATTAAAACTTTTTTTAAAATTATGATGTATTTTCTTAAAATAAACAAATGTGGATAAGTATTTTTTATGTAAAAATAATAGTTTAAGAGTAAATTTATAATTTGTTATTTATGATGTACGTTTTATCAACTTTTATGAATAGTTAGAAAAATCATAATAAAACATTCACATATACCAATATTTCAATACTTTAACTTACTTTTGGTTAAAATATTATACATTCACCTGACTTTTGTTAACGTATTAAAATATTTTACTTCCATTAGTATTTTAAATGTACATTTTTCATACATTATCATAAGATACAAAACTATTAAAAATTCATAAATATTAAAACTTTTTTTAAAATTATCATGTATTTTCTTAAAATAAACAAATGTGGATAAGTATTTTTTATGTAAAAATAATAGTTTAAGAGTAAATTTATAATTTGTTATTTATGATGTACGTTTTATCAACTTTTATGAATAGTTAGAAAAATCATAATAAAACATTCACATATACCAATATTTCAATACTTTAACTTACTTTTGGTTAAAATATTATACATTCACCTGACTTTTGTTAACGTATTAAAATATTTTACTTCCATTAGTATTTTAAATGTACATTTTTCATACATTATCATAAGATACAAAACTATTAAAAATTCATAAATATTAAAACTTTTTTTAAAATTATCATGTATTTTCTTAAAATAAACAAATGTGGATAAGTATTTTTTATGTAAAAATAATAGTTTAAGAGTAAATTTATAATTTGTTATTTATGATGTACGTTTTATCAACTTTTATGAATAGTTAGAAAAATCATAATAAAACATTCACATATACCAATATTTCAATACTTTAACTTACTTTTGGTTAAAATATTATACATTCACCTGACTTTTGTTAACGTATTACAATATCTTACTTCCATTAGTATTTTAAATCTACATTTTTCATACATTATCATAAGATAAAAAGCCATTTCAATACTTTATATTTCATTACTGTATACATACAATGTACAGTATACATACAATATCATATAAAAAACCTTTCTAAATACGTAAGAAAAATAAAAATCAATATTTGTATTTTAACTACATATGTATATATTCATACATACTACATATATATATATATATATATATATATATATATATATATATATATATATATATATATATATATATATATATATATATATATATATATATATATATATATATTCAGTAAGATGTGTTGGGGTGGCACCCTTGTTTAAATATTAAAACATACATAATAACATACCACATATATCATATATATGTTTAGTAGTATGTATGTGTTTGTGATGTTTCCCTCTTTTTTATAAAACAGAATATATTAAATGATAGGAAACATAAAAAGTTTTACATATATTCATGTGTATTTTAACTACATATACATAACACATATTACATACATACATACATATATATATATATATATATATATATATATATATATATATATATATATTCAGTAAGATGTGTTGGGGTGGCACCCTTGTTTAAATATTAAAACATACATAATAACATACCACATATATCATATATATGTTTAGTAGCATGTATGTGTTTGTGATGTTTCCCTCTTTTTTATAAAACAGAATATATTAAATGATAGGAAACATAAAAAGTTTTACATATATTCATGTGTATTTTAACTACATATACATAACACATATTACATACATACATATATATATATATATATATATATATATATATATATATATATATATATATATATATATATATATATATATATATATATATATATTCAGTAAGATGTGTTGGGGTGGCACCCTTGTTTAAATATTAAAACATACATAATAACATACCACATATATCATATATATGTTTAGTAACATGTATGTGTTCGTGATGTTTCCCTCTTTTTTATAAACCAGAATATATTAAATGATAGGAAACATAAAAAGTTTTACATATATATATATATTCATTTGTATTTTAACTACATATACATAACACATATTACATACATATATATATATATATATATATATATATATATATATATATATATATATATATATATATATTCAGTAAGATGTGTTGGGGTGGCACCCTTGTTTAAATATTAAAACATACATAATAACATACCACATATATCACATATATGTTTAGTAACACGTATGTGTTTGTGATGTTTCCCCCTTTTTTTATAAACCAGAATATATTAAATGATAGGAAACATAAAAAGTTTAGTGTACAATACACCGTCGTGAAGTTAAAGCACATAATATGTGTTGTTATATGTACTTAAACATTGTTTTTTGTGAACTTGTTTTTATTATTTTTTTCAATTATTCTTACAAGTGGTTACAACCATTATTAATTTTAAAAAAATTTGTAATTTTTTCCAAAACTATAAATTTTATATATAATAAAAGTGAACGAATTGTGTTACTTTTAACAAAATACATGTAAATGCGAACTTGTTTCTATTTTTTTAAACTATTACTTAAAAAGTGGTTTTAATATATATTAATTTTACAAAAATTGAAATTTTCTTCAAAATTATAAATTTTACATATAAAAATGTGAACGATTTGTGTTTGTGAAGTTTGTGGCGTTTGTGACTACTTTTTGTATGTGACCGTAATTGTTTAATTACAAAGTTTAAGTGCATATACCTTCATATATTATGTGCTTTTATTTCACAATGCTATTTTATATATTATAATGTACACTCATTTTACAAAAATTGAAATTTTCTTCAAATATATAAATTTTTAATATAAAACAGTAATAGATTTATCTTAACAAAATACATCAGTTTCAATTATCAATTTGTATCATTTACAAATAACAAGTAAGTAAAATTTTTTTCATTAACAAAACTATGATTAAGATTTTCTTTTATTATATATTTGTTTTTTATTTCTATTAGATATGAGAAATTATAAACGTAAAACTGAAAGAGGTTTTATATCTATCGAAACATTTAATGATGCCGCAAGAACAATAATTTCTGGAAACCGAAGTATCAATGCTGCTTCAAAGGAATTTAATATTAAACGTACGACACTATCACGTTATATAATTAAGTTAAAAGCATATAAAAATAAGGAAACGCAAGATTTACCGACAATTGGTTATAAAAAACCTAGACAAGTATTTTCTAAGGACCAGGAAATTGCATTAAAAGATTATTTACTACAAATGGCTTCGATATTTTATGGATTGACTCCGAAAAATGTTCGCCAGCTTGCTTATGAGTGTGCTGAAAAATTTAATATTAAAATGCCTGAAATATGGAAAATTAATAAAATAGCTGGCAAAGAGTGGCTTACTAGTTTTCTAAAAAGGAATCGAGAATTATCAATTAGAAAACCAGAAGCAACAAGTATCGGACGAGCGACATCATTTAATGTTCAAAATGTAAAACCATTTTTCACAAAATTAGCTGAAGTTAAGAATAAATATCAATTTACCGCATCAAATATTTATAATGTTGATGAAACCTCAATTAGTACTGTATTAAGACCTACTAAAATAATTGCTGCCAAAGGTAAAAAAAATGTTGGCTCCATAACTTCTGCTGAACGGGGCACTAATGTCACACTAATATGTGCTGTTTCTGCAAACGGAAATACAGTGCCTCCTATGTTCGTATTTCCACGAAAAAAATATAAAAATCATTTTATTAATAATGGACCAAAAGGTTCTATTGGTGCAGGAAATTCTAGCGGTTGGGTAACAAATGAAGAATTTTTTATGTACATGCAGCATTTCATCGCACACGTTAAACCATCTATTAATAATCCAGTATTACTCTTATTAGATAATCATTCCTCACATTTACATGTACCAACCTTAAACTTAGCGAAAGATAATGGGATCGTAATGTTATCCTTTCCACCACATTGTAGCCATAAATTACAACCACTTGATGTGGCTGTGTATGGACCATTTAAGAAATATGCTTCAACTGCACAAGATTTATGGTTAAGAAATAATCCAGGTGAAAAAATAACAATATATGATATCCCAAAAATAGTAGCAGATTCATTACCATTAGCTACAACTAATACAAATATCATAAAAGGATTTAAAAAGACTGGAATATTTCCATATAATGAAAATATTTTTACTCAAGATGATTTCGCTCCGTCATTCGTAACTGATCCCCCAGACTCGCAAATTTTAACATCATCACCTACAATATTTTCTCCAGAAATAGTTCGACCGTACCCAAGGGCTGCTTCAAAAGAACAGGGTCAAACCAAGAGGAAAAGAAAATCTAGTGTTTTAACCGATTCAATAGAAATAAAAACATTAGAGAAAGAACAAAATATAAAAAAAAAGTGTAAAAAAGTTACTAAAAAAATTAATATTTGTATTAATAGTAATTGCTTAATATTATTACCAAGGATTTCTTGCTTAATATGCAATGAACTATTTTCAAAGTGTAGCCCCAAAGAAACGTGGATTGAATGTCAGTTGTGCAAAAATTGGGCGCATATTAATTGCGTACCTAATACTAGTGATACATATATATGTATTAATTGTGATAATATTTCCATATAAATATTTCAAAAAAATTATTTATAAATGATACAAATTTCTTTAATATGGTTAATTGGATAAGGGTAACTTATTTAAGTCACCCTTATCCAAATAACCGTAATTTTGTCATATCTTTTGTGTGGTGTAATTTTTATATGTTCAACTTACCTCTTTAATGTGGTTAATTGGATAAGACTGATTTATTTAAGTGTGGTAATTTGACCATATCTTTTGTGTGGGGTAATTTTTACATGTTCAACTTACCTCTGTACCCAACTAACCCCGGTCTACCCTAACTTATTTAAGTCACCCTTATCCAAATAACCGTAATTTTGTCATATCTTTTGTGTGGTGTAATTTTTATATGTTCAACTTACCTCTTTAATGTGGTTAATTGGATAAGACTGATTTATTTAAGTGTGGTAATTTGACCATATCTTTTGTGTGGGGTAATTTTTACATGTTCAACTTACCTCTGTACCCAACTAACCCCGGTCTACCCTAACTTATTTAAGTCACCCTTATCCAAATAACCGTAATTTTGTCATATCTTTTGTGTGGTGTAATTTTTATATGTTCAACTTACCTCTTTAATGTGGTTAATTGGATAAGACTGATTTATTTAAGTGTGGTAATTTGACCATATCTTTTGTGTGGGGTAATTTTTACATGTTCAACTTACCTCTGTACCCAACTAACCCCGGTCTACCCTAACTTATTTAAGACACCCTTATCCAAATAACCGTAATTTTGTCATATCTTTTGTGTGGTGTAATTTTTATATGTTCAACTTACCTCTTTAATGTGGTTAATTGGATAAGATTGATTTATTTAAGTGTGGTAATTTGACCATATCTTTTGTGTGGGGTAATTTTTACATGTTCAACTTACCTCTGTACCCAACTAACCCCGGTCTACCCTATTCAATAAACGTAATACAGGTTTAGTGATTTTCTAAAAATTTAATTAGCTATTTTACATATTAAAACAAAAACTTTTCTTTAATCTCGTTTTTAAATTGGTTCAGCAACTTTGAAAAATATAATTTTCATTTTGTTCATAAGATAGTTTTAAACAATATTAACAGTAGAAAATTTTTCTTTTTAATAGTTTTTCTTAAGTTTTTAAAGGCGTAATTTCATATTAGTAACTTTTTTAAAATATAATTTTTCTTTTTAAAGTGATATTAGAAGTAAAATTATTATAACTTTTTTAAAAATGTACAGGTTGTACCAGAAAAAATCCATACATAAAATTTAAATTATTTTTTCGCTGAATTTTTTAGCATTTATAAGTTTTTTTAGTCAAATTTTAAAAAGCAAATTATAAATATTTCGCGCTATTAGCTGATAACATTTATTGGAAACTTTTTTTGTGGTACCTTAAAACTATCTAGTATCTAATATATTTTATTCTTTTAAGTTATGTTAAAAACATTCTTCTCGATTTAAAATTAAAGAATAATTGCTTCCAAACATTTCTCTAATGCTTAAGTGTCGATATTTGCCTGAATTACATAGTAGACGAAGTGGTCGGAAAACGACATTTCATATTACACGACCCAATGATATTTCAATTAATGGTAGAAATGATTCCAAATTACAAGAATTCTAGTTTAAAATTAAAAAGTATCGATATTTATCTGAATTACATAGTAGGTCAAGTAGTCGAAAAACGACATTTCATATTACACGACCCAAATAAGGGTGGAAATGATTCCAGATTACAAGAATTCTAGTTTAAACAATTTTCTTTTACAATTTTTAGAATTTACAGAATGGGCTAGGAGAATTCCGTGAATAAAATGTAAAATATTTTTTTTTCGCTCAAATTTAACCACGTTTTATGAATATTTGAAAATATAATTTTATTTTTAAAAGTTATAATAATATCTACAAGAAATATGTTTTAGAATGCAAAAGATTAACCTTGAAAATAGCTTACTCAGCACATTCCGCACATTTTTACATATGAAATCGTCGCCGCTTTGGAATGCATACATTGTGTGTGTGTGTGTGTGTGTGTGTGTGTGTGTGTGTGTGTGTGTGTGTGTGTGTGTGTGTGTGTGTGTGTGTGTATCTGTATAAAGTTATATGACGTCATCAATCGAAAAAGTATATAAATACGCGTGATAAATGGTTTTAAAACCATTACGTCTTCTGATTTCATAAAGTACAGTGTGCTTCGTGTCATCATATCGTATTTTGCGAATTTTTAAAGTTAGCTTTTTATTTCAAAGTTTAATTTCTTAAAATTTTATTATATTTTTTTTTCAATATTGGTGAGTAAGAAACATTTAATAATAATTTCTATTTTGAAATTATTATTACTAATTTTTGTATGCAACAACTTAAAACTAAAACAATATTTTTTTTGTGAATTTAGGAAAAATGGCCTTATTCAACTGCGAAATGTGCCCAGCAGGATTCAGCCGTCGGGATGCTTTGGCAAGACATATGAAGACGAAACATGGCGGCAATGGCTCATCTTTAAAATGCGGTCGGTGTGGGATCATGTTTACGAGAATGGATAATTTACGACAACATCTGAAAAAATTCCATTCAACGGCAGCATTGTGTGCTTACTGCGGCGAGTATGTTGTAAATGGTCTGGAGCGGCATATGGCTAATGAACACGGACAACCCGCAACCAGCGTCGAACCTGATCATGAGCAGCCCTCAACCAGCAGCGGTCCTATTTCGAGGAAGCGCGCAGCCGGTGAACAAAATGGCAGTCCATCCAAAAAGTCAAAAGTAGGATGGGCAACAAAACGCTGCGAAGTATGCGACGTGGATATACCAATTTTATCTTTCAATGGGCATTTACGAAGCGCAGCCCATAAAAATAAATTATGCTGTGGAACTGGAAACGTTAATGTGGAAACTATCAACAGCGCGTTCAAAACCAGAATAATCAGCTACCGGGTGAAGAGTTCCGAGTACTTCCAGTCCATTGAAGAATTTTTGGATGAAGTTAAGGTAAAATGTGCTTCATCTGCTGCGAATGGAACTGGCGAAACATACGTCATTTAAAACTAATTTCGAATTGTTTGGATTATATGCAAAATTCGATAAGGACGATAATTTACTGCTGGATTTGAAGTCGTTCAACACCAGAAATGTTCCTGTTTGCGAATCCACCAACATGGAAGAAATTTACCGAAATATGGTGTCGACTGTAGTGCGCAAGAGCGAAGAATTCCAGGAACGAGATAGTGGGTGGTCGCTCCTAGAAGTCCGATATTTGGAAGTGAACGTTAATAAATACAATCCACTTCGGGCTTCATCGTATATCGAACTACCGGTATGGATCAAGCGAAAGAAGGCGGTCGTTAATGTGCAGAATGAAGACCAGGCTTGCTTCGCATGGGCGATAACATCAGCCTTACATCTAGTTGAACGAAACACAAATCGCATCGCTTCATATCCACATTATTCGACAATTTTAAATTTCGACGATATCGAGTTTCCTGTGAAAATCAAAGACATAAAATTATTCGAATCGCTCAACAACATCAGCGTCAATGTTTATGGACTGGAAGGAAAGAGCATTGTTGGACCGCTGCACTACACCAAGGAAAAACCGAACATTCATATCAACTTGCTGTACATTGAAAATGGCGAAACCAGTCACTACTGCTGGATAAAGAACTTGAGTCGACTCGTTGGACGTCAACTTTCAAGATATGAGGGAGCCAAATGGATTTGTGATGGATGTCTACAATTCTTTCAAACAGAAGAGCGGCTTACGGAACATGCTAAAGAAGATTGCAACAAAGTACACACTGTAATACCAAGTCCTGGTAAAGACAGCATTCTGAAATTTCAAAATTATGCCAAGCAGATGCGTGTTCCGTTTACCATCTATGCGGACTTCGAATCAGTATTGAAACCATGCGATACATGCGCACCGAATCCAGATGGATCGTTTACGAGCACCACGCATATCCACGAACCATTCAGCTTCGCATATTACATCAAGTGTTCGTATGATGAATCATTAAACAAATTCGAAACATACCGCGGACCGAACTGTGCGAAAGTGTTTATGGAAAAATTGGAAGAAGATGCCCAACGACTACACAAAATTCTCCAAAAGGAAATTCCGATGAAACCATTAACAGCGCTGGATCATTTAGCATTTGGATTAGTCGAAGATTGTTCCATATGCGGCGATAAATTGGGCAAGGATCGTGTGCGGGATCATGACCATCTAACGGGTGAATTTCGAGGTGCCACACATAACCAGTGTAATCGGCTTTACAGACTACCGAAATTCATCCCGATCGTTTTCCATAATTTATCTGGATATGATGCACACTTTATCGTACGGGAATTTGGAGTCTCCAGGGAACGAATCGATGTCATACCGAACAACAAAGAACGCTACATTTCTTTCACGAAGTATTTACCAGTCAACGCCAATCAGGAAGTGGAAGATCTGGATGATGAAGATGATGAAGAAGATGAAGAATCCAGCAAATTTAAAATAAAAACCATCCAGCTGCGTTTTATCGATTCGTTCCGATTTATGGCGAGCAGTTTAGATAAACTTGCCGAGAATTTGAAGCCGGAGCAGTTCGCCGAAGTTCGCCGAGCATTTCCTGAAGACCGCCTTTTCAATTTAATCAAGCAAAAAGGAATATTCCCGTACGAATATGTCAACAGTGTTGAACGACTGAATGAACGCGCTCTACCACCAAAAGCGGCATTCCACAGCAGCCTGAAGTCATCCAGCATTACCGATGAAGAATACCAGCGTGCACAGCGAGTATGGAATGAATTCAACATCCAAAATTTGGGGCAGTATTCGGACTTGTATCTGAAAACAGATGTGTTGCTACTGGCGGATGTCTTTGAAAATTTCCGGAACCTGTGCCTGAACACGTACAAATTGGATCCGTGCCAATACTACACCGCACCAGGCTTGAGCTGGGACGCCATGTTGAAATATACAAAAGTGGAACTGGAGCTACTAACGGACATCGACATGATCCATTTCATCAAAAAGGGTATGCGTGGTGGATTGACTCAATGTTGCGGTCGTTTTAGCGAAGCAAACAATAAGTACATGTCGGACTACGACTCCACGAAGCCGTCGACCTACATCGAATATCTGGATGCCAACAACTTGTACGGATGGGCCATGTCGCAGCATTTACCGATCAGACATTTCCGGTGGGTCCCAGAACACGAATTGGATAACATCGACATACCAATGGTTCCGGATGACGCTGATGTTGGATACATTTTGGAAGTCGACCTCGAGTACCCGAAGGCACTACACGACTATCATCAAGATCTACCATTCTGTCCGGAGCAGATGAAGCCGCCATACATCACATCTAAAGACAGCAAATTGGTCGCCAACGTTTACGATAAGAAGAAGTATGTGATCCATTATCGGAATTTAAAACAGTGCTTAAAATACGGACTAAAGTTAAAGAAAATACATCGTGGGCTCCAGTTTAATCAATCTCCGTGGCTGAAGAAATACATCGATTTGAACACCGAGCTCCGTTCTAAGGCGACAAACAGTTTTGAAAAGGACTATTTCAAGTTAAAAAATAATAGTGTTTTCGGGAAAACAATGGAGAATGTGGACAAACGTGTTGATGTGCGACTAGTGACTCATTGGGAGAACATTCGTAAACAGTTGGGTGCTAATAATTTGATAAGCAGACCGAACTTTCACAGTTGCTCCATCATTCACGAAAATCTAGTCGCGATACAAATGGACCGTTTAAAAGTGAAATACGACAAGCCGATTTACATAGGATTTGGCGTGCTCGAGTTATCAAAGACACTAATGTACGATTTCCACTACGGTTATATAAAACCGAAATATGATGACAAAGTGGATTTACTGTACATGGATATCGACAGTTTTATATACGGGATAGAAACGGACTTTTTTTACGCTGATATTAAGCCGCAAATTAGCGAGTATTTTGATACAAGTGACTATACCGCGGATAACATCTATGGACTACCACAATTAAACAAAAAAGTGCTCGGGAAATTTAAAGATGAGTGTTCTGGGACAATAATTAAACAATTTGTCGGTGTTAAAGCTAAATCCTACTGTATAGTGAAAGACGGTGATGTGCCCCCAATTAAAAAACTCAAAGGTGTTAAAAAAGATGTGGTGAAAAACGAAATAGACGTTAAAGACTATATAAATTGTGTGATGAGCAAAGACTCAAGTGCAGTGTTATATAAACAAATGAGTGTTTTCCGCAGCTTAAAACATCGACTGTACACACATTTAATCAATAAGGCCGCACTATCAAATGACGATGATAAACGGTTCATAGTACCCAACAACAGACTCAAAACTCTCCCGTGGGGGCACTACAAAATAGACGATTTTTATTTTTGTTAATTTTGTATATATATATATCTTTTTTTTGTTCATTTTGTATATATCTTTTGTTAATTTTGTATATATTTCTTTGTTAATTTTGTAAATATTCTTAAAACCATGGTTTTAGTTTTATAAGTTATACTTATTAAGTAATTAGTTTGTAAAATAATAATGGCCATTATTAACTCAAAATTTTAGTTTTATTAAAAAATAAAATACGTACATGTCAAAATATTATAATTTCAGAAAAAAAAACATGTTAAAAATTGAAAAAAAAAAAAAAAAATAAATAAAACAAAAAAATCAAAAAAAAATTTACAAAAAATCAAAAAATACAAAAAAATTTTGAAAAAAAATCAAAAAAAATAAAAAAAAATTTAAAAAAAATACGTGATGAAAAAAATTAAAAAAAGAAAATACATCAAGAAAAAAAAAATACATGAAAAAATTTAAATATTGAAATTTATATTTAAAATTTTGTATATATCTAAGTAGTCTTGTAAGTTCGTCGACGACCACGTCCCCACATCCGGACCACTTTCCCAGCCCAGGAGTGCCGATTGATTGGCTGTGCCTTTTTTCAATGTTCTGCACGATCCACTCCAACAATTCACCGTCTTCTTCTACGCTCTTTGGATTGAAGCACAATCGAGGAATATCATGTTCTTCCACAAGTTTCAATATACGATCCAGCAGTTCCGGACGAGCATATGTTATCGTTTTTCGCATCCACAACGTAAGAAAGTATGTCATCGTGTCGAATCCATCTAGGCGGTCTTTTCCGATATCAGATTCGTTGAAGGTAAGTGTGAATAGAAGATCAAAAGTTTCCACAGACGAACCCCATTCAATAGCTGATGTTATTTTTTCAGGAAAAAAAAAATGTCACGATCTCTTGGTGGGGGATACTGCAACTGCTCCGGCCCATCATGCGTATTCGCTGCTCCATGTTGGTGGGGGATACTGCGACTGCTCCAGTTCACCATACGTATTCGCTGCTCCATGTTGGTGGGGGATACTGCGACTGCTCCGGCCAATCATGCGTATTCGCTGCTCCATAGTGGTGGGGATATCATACCAAGTCTTTGCTATCAATCCAGCTATTGGCGCTACTTGGAAAGCCGAGCCACTTCACGTATACTTTATCTTTCTTTTTTTTTCAACACCTTTTCCACTAAATATACATCTGGATATTTAACTTTTTGTAATTCTTCTTGGTAAAATCCACCTTTAATCGGATTACCATGATAATCTTCTAACAGATACGTAACCGGATTGGTTAATCGTACCTTTTTGATTTTAAAAAGTTCCGTCGTCCATGATGGTAGATATCCTTTATCGAATTGAGATTTATGCTTGCTAATGCGAACCACATCGCCGACGTCATATTTCGGTAGATCCACAACTTTTATATGATTGTAAACAGTTGAAAGGAGCAATTTCTCCTTGCTTGGTGTAACATCACGCGGTCGCATTTTTATTGTTCTATGTTTCCGTGAATTGTAACTGTCCATTAAATCACATTGCCAGAGATCGTCAATTCCTTTCACAATCACACGTCTGCGTGGAAAATTTTTTTGCGCTGGTTTATGTAGTTCACGAACCACTTGTGCTTTGCTCATTTTACGTCTCAGCAGGTTTCAGCAATTTATCAAGACGTTCTTCAGTCCTCGACATTCGACGATTAAATGCGAAAATTTCTCGATTCATCCATAATTTATTCTGCGTAGAAAGCTGCATTGCCTGGGTCAGCAGGTGCGTAGCATTTTCAATCTTTGTTTTGATGATTTCGACTGTTTCTGTTAGTTCAGCAAGTTTCTCTGCTGTAAAACTCTTTAAAAATTTCAGATTCACCACATCTTGATCATCAGTCGGATCCTTTATATTGGTTAGTTGTCTGTTTCCAAAATCATAGTTCCCCGATTGCGTCATCTTCAAACCAATGTCTTTAAGCAACTGCTTCTTAATACTTTTATCATGCACCCGACCGAATTTGTCAATAGCTATGTTTCTGTTACGCACACGACCGAATTTGTCCATTTTCACTCGATGATATCTGCTTCTTTCAGTTCTTCAATGATGGATATTATTTCGTTATTGTGACCGCTGTGTCCAGCTTCTTGTGACGCCACTAATAATCGCAGTCTACTGACCAGTTCATTCGCATTGTCCCAGTATATATAGTCTTTTTTCAAGTTATTAAACTGCATCAGACCATGTCCCGATCTTGGAGTACCGCCAACACTAGCAGATTTTGGAGCACCACCGACGCGACTTCTTGTATCATATATTTTTCTTGGTATATGTTTTTTAGCGGAACTGATTGGGAACAACTGACTAATAATGTTTATGTATTTATAACTCGAGCTCCCTTTTATTTGCTGGTTTGGACTGTAATTTCGTCTGTGTGCATTTGTTTGCTTTAAAATTTGTTTATACGCATTTAAATCTTTGGTATGATATGAACCAAGTTTTGGCGAGTTCATGAAAATCAATTCATATAATCCAGGTGTTCCTTCGTACACAATATCACCAATTATTATATCATCACCAGCTATTTGAAACGATTGATTTCCAATCATCCATTCATCATCTTTTTTGTACGGTCCGTATACCACATCAATTCCGCTGTTGGGTTGAAGGTATAGTTGTAAGTATTTTCTTGCTATTGGTCCAAACTGTTTTGGTAAATCTTCAGCTGCTGGCATCAATTTTCGAGCAACACTTTGCGCTGATCCAAGAAATTTCGGTGTTTCAAATACATTTTGTTCTTCTTCTGGATACGCTTAAAAAACATCTTCTGGAATATCTTGTATTGAAGTATCTTCCTCCTCCTTTGTTGGTAGAGTATAGTAGTTTGCCGTTTGTTTTTCCAATTTTTTCTTTTTAATTTTAGGTGTGAACGCATTCGATACTTGCGCATCTTCTTCTTCTTTTATTTCCACTTTAATAGGATGTTTCTTCTTGTCACCATTTAACTTTGTAGCTATTTCTTTAAGCGGAGTAGTGACTGGTTCCAGTGTACTTTGCAGCAGCATATTTGACTCCAGTTTTCCAGATCGTAAAGCATTAAATTTTTTACGTATATTGCTTGTCGCTTTTATAATGTTCTTTTTAATCGTCTTTTTATCCATCTCGATGACTGCTTCTTAGAACGGTTTCTCAAAAACTGAAGCTCTATCGCATGCGACTGCTGTATTTATATGATCGTATTTAGGCGGACCAGTTCGAAACTGCTATACCGGCTACCAAACCAGTTCGAAAAATGTTTGGATCAATATAGAAGCAGCTTGGTAGCAGTTTAGGTGCAGCTTAGGAGCAGCTTAGAACCAGCTTGGAAGCAGCTTAGAACCAGCTTGGGAGCAGCTTAGAACCAGCTTGGAAGCAGCTTAGAACCAGCTTGGAAGCAGCTTAGAACCAGCTTGGAAGCAGCTTAGAACCAGCTTAGAAGCGGCTTTCAGATGTTTATCCTTTCCAGAAGTGGTCAAACTTGCTTCGGTATCTTCCATTGCGTATATCATCTTCTTTGCAAATAGTTAAAAATCCATAGTTATCACGCCAACACTCTCTGCATAATTCTTTGAATTGATTGAACGACATGTCGGAGTTAATATGATCATCGTAGATATGTCTGAGGTTGAGATCATCCTGTTTGAAGACTGCAACAAGATTCGCATTATCCCGTACATGATGTTTGGGTGCCGCTGTATACGTTTGGGTCAAGTAGAAACAATCATCATTGTAGTGTCGAGAGTGGCTAAAATATTCTTCTATTATGGCTTTTTTCTCCCGCGCAGATACATCGTCGAATATTACCAGCGAATTTGGTCGCGCTTCTTTCGGCGGTATGACGTCATCGTTATTAGAGTATGTAAAATAACCCAAACCTTTAACACCTTTAATGATTCGTTTCAGATATTGATATTTCGGTTGGTGTAATGATTTGGAATATATGTATATGTTTTCAAATGCCACACCATTAGGATCCTGAATAAGTGATAGTAGAAGTGACGTTTTGCCGCATCCACTTGGACCGCAGATGATCGCTCTAATACTCGTCGGCAACAGTGGACCATTTTTCTTGATATTAGTCTCGTTCAAAGAACCTTCGAAATTTTCCATTGGCAGCGTCTCCGGTTGTTTAACGAATGAAGAAGACATCGTCGTCGATGTTGATCAGATAACACTATTTCTCATACTAATAAAGTTGAGTAAATTTCCAGCATATTTATAACATATATAAATAGTACAGCATCTGTTCTTTTATTTTCAGTTCACTTTTAAATGTCGACGCGGAAACAACTAGCAGTTAGTCGTGAGAAGACAAGCGGTGTGAGAAGATCCGGTTGTGGCATACTAATAAAGTTGAGTAAATTTCCAGCATATTTATAACATATATAAATAGTACAGCATCTGTTCTTTTGTTTTCAGTTCACTTTAAATGTCGACGCGGAAACAGCTAGCAGTTAGTCGTGAGAAGACAAGCGGTGTGAAAAGATCCGGTTGTGACATACTAATAAAGTTGAGTAAATTTCCAGCATATTTATAACATATATAAATAGTACAGCATCTGTTCTTTTGTTTTCAGTTCACTTTTAAATGCTGACGCGGAAACAACTAGCAGTTAGTCGTGAGAAGACAAGCGGTGTGAGAAGATCTGGTTGTGGTATAGTAAACGGAATAATCAACAAATTACCATTTGAACTTCATATACCTGGCTATCAGTATTGTGGACCTGGAACTAGACTGCGCCAGCGATTGTTACGAGGTGATCCGGGTATCAACAAATTGGACGCTGCATGTAAAGAACACGATATCGCCTATTCACAGTTTAAAGATATTCAAGATCGACATAAAGCTGATTTAATACTAGCTGATAAAGCGTGGGAGCGAGTTAAATCGTCGGACGCAAATCTTGGCGAGCGAGCTGCTGCTTGGGCTGTAACGAACGCGATGAAGTCGAAAGTAAAACTAGGAATGGGTCATTCAAAGAAGAAGAACAAAAAAGGACAGAAATTAATATTTGGTGCCGGAATTCGTGATTTGAGAAGCATATTGAAGAAAAAGAAACCGAAAACTATTAAGAATGCGATAAAATTTGCACTAAAGGCTGCGAAGAATATTTTCAAGAAGAAGAAGGACAGTCAATTTACAACACCGAGAATCATTCCAATACCAAAAACTGGCGGAATTTTACCATTCCTGGTTCCACTTTTTGCCGGCCTGTCTGCTGTAGGATCACTTGCCGGAGGTGCTGCCGGTGTTGCGAAAGCAGTGATTGCTTATAAAACAGCAAAGAAACAATTGGATGAAAATGAACGTCATAACAGGATGATGGAAGCAATTGCTCTTGGATCCAAATCTGGAACTGGACTTTATTTGAAACCATACAGAAGAGGTTTGGGACTTTACATCGAATCAAAAAACCGCTAAGCGAGCTACCCGATCGACCATTAACTGATCGCGACATTTATCAGTTTGGAAACAAATATTTATCCAATTTTCGTGGCGTGTTCATGAGAGATGATTTACCGAAACGGCCAAGGCGAAAGGAGTGTGGAGTCGTCAATTTGGATAATTCATCAGGACCAGGAAGCCATTGGGTAGCGTACGCCAAAGATAACAAGAACGTCGAATATTTTGATAGTTTTGGAAATTTGTCACCACCCGCAGAAGTTGTGCAATATTTACATGGCAATAATATTAAATATAATTATAACAGATACCAAAATTATGAACAGTACAACTGTGGACATTTATGTCTAGAATTTTTATGGAATACAAATTATTTTCAATAATTTTGTTTCACTTCTCATCTATACTTTAAATATACCCGTGGCAAGAAGTTTCTGTCATTCGTATCTTAGTCACCATGTCGTTAACATTAACGTTAAGTGGTGATTCATCTATATTAACGGCTGAGTATTTTCCACCCATCGATTTACCGGGTGATTATGTATGCGGGTTAGTCAATTTTGAAACATACAATGCAGTGCCAAATATCGACGAAACAAATAATTTATTCCATTACGGTGATGGAGAAGTGAAATGCATCGAGATACCTGTTGGCAATTATGATTTGGAAGATTTGGAGTTTCAAATAGAAGATCGGATACTAGAGAAGAGAAAACCGGGTGATAGCCCGCAACTTATACTTCGTGCGAATAACAATACGCTAAAAAGTGAAATAAAATGTACGGAAACAATTCATTTCGATCAAGAACGAACAATTGGCTCGCTACTTGGTTTCAGTAAGCGAAAACTTGCAGCTGGTCATTACCACTATTCGGATAAACCAACGAATATCATGAAAGTGAATCTGATACAAGTTGAAACAAACATTACAACGAACAGCTACCTGAACAACGTTCCAGCACATAATATTTATTCGTTTTCGATTCAAGTTGAGCCTGGGTATAAAATAAGCGAATCACCGAATACAGTTATTTATATGCCGGTGACCGTGAGACGGATAACATCTCTAGTTTTACGAATTGTGGATCAAGACGGCAATTTAGTGAATTTTCGAGGCGAAACGATAACAGTAAAGTTGCATTTGAAGCCGGCGTGAAAATGTTGGTATTTAAAGACGAAAATGTGGTGCGACCGATCAGTCTACAACTTGCCACCAAGGTGAACGGATCGGCGAGGAAGAAGCAACAACGACCACCATTAACAAGAGAGAACAAACAATTTCTTCGACAATTGGGTTTCAAGCTGAAGAGGAGAAAATGAGCAGCATTTTAAGCATCAATAATGGAATCGATTTCGATGAGAGCATTTCAAACATCGAGTATCACTGCTATTTGCCGTTTCTAAATGCGTTTGGAAACAGCGACGAAATACGAATCTGCTGTCAAAACCAAGATCTGATCCTGCTGCCGCACGAAAGTTGTCTGTATGTGGAAGGACAATTGTTGAAGAGTGATAAAACAGTATCGACTACAGCGGAATTATCCAACAATTCATTGGCGTACCTGTTTGAAGAAATACGATATGAACTGAACGATGTGGAAATCGACCAATGCAAGTACGTGGGACCGACAACAACGTTAATCAATTATTTGGCATTAAACGAAAATGAAAGCAAACTACTCTACAACGCCAGATGGTGTCCAGGTGAAACAATTAAAGTGACGGAAAAAGGCTACTTCAATTTCTGTCTACCATTGGCGCGGATGTTTGGATTTCTTAACCATTACAAGAAAGTTATCATCAACGCAAAACATCAACTAATTCTGACTCGAGCTCGGACGGATCACGATGCAGTCATATCACCAACGGATGACGTCACTTTCCATATACATAAAATTCAATGGATGGTTCCACACGTTACGGTTGCAGATGAACAGAAACTGAAGTTGTTGAAGTATGTGGAAAATAGTCGAGATATTACAATTGCTTTTCGATCATGGGATATGCATATACAACCAACGATTCCAACAGCGAGACAAAACATTTGGACGGTGAAAACATCGACTCAATTGGAGAAACCACGCTACATTATATTCGCTCTACAAACGAATCGACGGAATAAAAAAGATAAAGATTCCAGTATTTTCGATCACTGTGAACTTTCAGACGTCAAAGTTTATTTAAATTCTGCGAAATACCCGTACATGGATTTGAATTTGGATTTCAGTAATGATAGATATGCAGTAGCATATCACATGTATTCGAAATTTCAACAAGCATATTATGATTGTAAGAAGAATGAACCGCTTTTAAGCAAAACGCAATTCAAGAATATCGCGCCAATTATATTCATCGACTGTTCTCATTAAAACGAAACTTTGAAAAGTGGACCAGTGGATATTCGAATTGAATTTAAAACGTTGAAGGAGGTGCCAGAGAATACATCAGCATTTTGCCTTCTACTACATGATCGTGTGGTTCAATATAATCCATTGACAAATATTGTTACAAAATATGTATAAAAACATCGCAATCCAGCTATAAATCAGTCAGTTTCGCTCTAGACAACGCACAATGAAGACCGACGCAGCAATTGTTGACTTCCAAGGATTTCCAAATTCGACAAATGGGAAATTCTACATAAAGGAATTGGCTGTGTTGAAATTCGATTCTTCCGAAGAAAATTGTGAAGATTATATACTACAGCACTATGTATTCAAATCACCAATACCGTTTTGCGGATTAAGTGAAAAAGATCAACGCACAGCTCGCTGGTTGCGAAAAAATCATCATGGGTTCTCCTGGATGGACGGACATATTGAATACGAGGAACTACAGTACATTTTAATAAACAATCTGCACGGAACTCGAATCATCTATACGAAAGGCGAAGAAAAAGTACGCTATTTGAAACGACTGCTACCATCAGCGCCTATTATGAACTTTGAAGAAATAACAATTTGTCCCAAGTTGAGAATCATAACATCAACATACACTAGCCCTCGATGCGGTCATCATTCCGGAGCAACTTGCGCCATGGAAAATGCCATATCCATATACAAATATTATTGTAATAACATTTAAACATTTTTATTGTAAAAAAAATATTTCTTTTAAAATAAATTTATTAAAATAAGAAAAAATTAAAAAAAATTAAAAATAAAAAAAATGTGTTTTTATTTAATAAAAAATAAAAATTAAAAATTAAAAAAAAAAAATGTGTTTTTATTTAGAGGAAAACCTGTATAAACCTGTTTTCAGATAAAAATATACAATCATATGATAAAATTCATTTTTGCATATTAGAGAGAAATCTTCGCTGTTTGATATCAGTTTACCTTTAGTGACGTCAGCTGACAATTTATACAAGTTTAAACCCGTTTTCAGATAAAAATATTATAAAATTATGAAAGCAACGCCACCTTTTCATGGAATTTTGAATCTAGGTACAGAATTCGCGGTGGTTCAGACTAACGACGCTATCAAAGGTGACTGCGCCACCTGTTGACAATTTTTCAAACTTACACACAGGAATCCAGACTACGAGCGCCTTCTAGCTGTGAATTTACAAATCTCAAAAGTGGCTGCGCCATCTATTAGGGAATTTACAGGGCTCGAAGGTGGCTGCGTCATCTATTAGGGAATTCTTAGGTTAGAAAATATTTGTTAGGTTACACCAAGTTTCCTTAGGTTCTGTTAGGTTGGATCAAGTTCCGCTGGGTTCACTTAGGTTGGAAAAAAATTCACTAGATGTCGTTAGGTTGGATCAAGTTCCACTGGGTTCACTTAGGTTGAACAAAAATTTTGCTCCACCCACCGCCGGAGGCTTCTAGAACCGCCTCGGTAGTTTTGCCTCCATCCGAGGTCGCTCAAAAAGTCGGATGGAGGGATGGAGGGCCCAGAATGCCCATATTCCTACTACTCTCGTCACTTATTTCTTCCATTTCAATATTTTTTTCTGTAGATTGGTTTACTATGTTATTTGAGGTTATTAATTTCTTTGTATTCGTATGTTCCAAGATTTCAATTTTTTCTTTTAACAGTTGAATATTTTCATGTAAAATGTTATTTTTATCCTTCAGTTCATGAATTAGATCCATTGTCAATTGTTCGTTTAATTTTATTAAATTATTATCTTGTGCATCCATCTTAACCATATTTACACTATCATGAAATATGTCATTTTCATTTTCACAAATGTTGAGTTTATTTAATAATTTATCACTCAGTTTTTTTAATAGTCCATTATTGACAAAATTTGGAAGATTGTTTTCAATTAAAACAGATTTTAAAATCTCTACTAATTCTCCTTTTTTAAATTTATTTAGTTCTTCACAGAGTGGTACAGAATGTTCGTCCGCCATTACGTCCATTTAAAATCAAATTATATTGAAACTTTTAATGAAAAATATTAAATACATTTAAAATACGTTGCACAACTTTTAACCCTTACCTTCACCATTTTTATACCAGAAAGAACATGATTTTTCTTGTTTTTTAAAAGTTTCGTTCCAGTCAAAATCTCCCCAATAAACCTAGAGGACTGAAATCTTGTTAATAGCCAGCCACTGCTTTTTGGAGGTTTCAGCTTTTAACCCTTACCCCCACGATTTTTACGCCAATATTTCCTTGATTTTTTTGCTTCTTTTCTAACCAGCAAAATGACAAATCGTTTGTAGACTTTCAATCACATTTCGCTTGTAGACATTCAATACCGAAGATGAAGGGAAAAATTCGACTTCCGTGATGGGGCCCCGCTGCTCACGGCGTTTTTTTATTCTACAATCGCTACGTTTGTTAATAATATTTTTTACTACACTGTATGTGTTTAAATTTTTCAAGCTGAATGTACCTTTTTAATTATGACGTTTGCACCATAATATGTGAATTAAGCATTGTTTATATGCGTTGTGATTTTTCTCTTTTTATTTGAATGAAATACAAAAGTCACTAAAATAATATCTTTAAACGCGTTTTACTCAAAACTACATTTTCAAATCAGCACATAGTCTGCAGTCCGTAGCACTCTATTAATTATAAGGGTGCGTTATAAGAATTTTTTTGAGTCCCTAAACCTAAAAAATTTATCCCCTGTAAATTTAATCCCCTTTTTACAGACGAAAATAACAAGAAAGCACGATTTTTTTATTTTTTTCAAAAACTTATAGTTTCTCTTTTTTTGAGTCGGTGTTATTTTAGGTTTAGAAAATTTGTTTTCTTCAAAACCCCATTTGCGTTTCTAAGGTTTGATCATCGGCTGAAGCTGTGTGCTGTGAGCCGCAAAAGATGTTTTTTGAAGCGTCGAATTTCACACTACGTATAAAATACATCGTCGTGTCATCGGGAAATAGGAAGATTTCAGTCCGACATTTTAGTCGGAAAATTTTCGGAGGTCGGAACCACTGTGCGACAATATATATTATATTAATTAAACCATTCCTATTAATTTTTTTTCAGTTTATTGATAATTTTTTATTTTATTTTGTAGGTTTGTGTCAAGGCTCCGCAAGTGAACTTTGTACCGCACCCTACTTTTAATCATACCGCATGGGCAAACCTTATACCGGTACTGGTTGGAAGCTACATGAGTTTGAGTTCCATTTTAGGGCAAATATAAATTAAAACTGTTAAATATTTGTATTATATAATGTATATACGCAAATATTTTTTCAAAGAAACGGCTAATATAATTATATGTCAAAAATATGTCATAAAATCTGATCAGTGAAATGTTATTCCTGGTGCTTTTTTTTTTCTAATAGGGTTCTTACACTTGTAAGCAGAACTAGTTGTCATAATATTTTCTTTAAAAAATATAACGAAAATCGCAATTTAAAAAGTGAAAATAGTGAAAATTTTTCCATAAAAATGGTGAGAAAGATAACCCATATAATTATAGAGAAATTGCACTTATGAATTCTATAGGAAAGATATTTACACAAATTTTAGCTAATAGGTTAAGCGATTGCGATGAACATTTAAAATATTACTCCTGAAGAACAAGATGGGTTTAGGAAGGGCAGAAGCTATTTTGATAATATATTTGTGTTAAACTCTGTATTGCAAATTCGTTTACAGAAACAAAGGAACGTTTTAGCCTTATTTGTTGATTTTAAAAGTGCATTTGATTCAGTTAACCATAATAAACTTTGGCATAAATTATTTCATATGGGGCTAAGCGCAAGGTTAATTAGAATAATTGGTTCATTATACAATCGGGCGAAAATGAAGGTTAGAGTCAATAATAAACACACAAAATATATAAATATCACAGAAGATGTATTGCAGGGAGACTCAATGAGTCCCTTGCTCTTTGCGCTCTTTTTGCATGATATTGAGGTATACTTTAGGGAAAATGGAGCTGATGGATTATACATTAATAGTACCAATGCTGTTAACGTTTTATTGTATGCCGATGATATAGTGATCTTAAGTGAAAATCAATCAGATTTGAGGAAAAAGATTAAAATATTGGAGGCTTATTGTAAAGAAAATATGTTAACGGTAAACGTAGCCAAAACAAAGATCATTCAGTTTAGTAAAGGAAGTAGACGGAGAGAAATAGGCAGTTTCTTTTACGAAAATGAAAATATTGAAATAGTCAAAGAATTTGAATATTTAGGAGTTACATACGTCAATTCTTCTTTATTTCTTGAAAATAGTAAACGAGTAATCAGTAAATCGAATATGGCTATAGGTTCCACTATAAATGTTTTAGCATAAGCAAAATCTGGTGACTGGGATTCGAAAAAGAGATTATTTGATTCCCTAGTGGCATCGGTACTATTATATGCAGCTCCGTTTTGGTTCTTACAATATTACCAATATGTTGAAAAAATTTAACTCCGTTTCTTCAAAAAAATTCTAATGTTGCCAATGAATACACCAAATTATGTAGTTAGATCATGAAAGTTAAGCAGATGAGACCAAATAGATTGCCTATTCTGTGCTTCCAAAGACTACAAATATCTAGATTCAGTAAGTCCGCAAAAAAAAAATATAACTGGGTTACCCAAGTGCGAGAGCTTCTTCATCAAATGAACGCAGAAAGTTTTTTGCAATTGAACGAATTAGATGTTCGTACCGTAAAAAATATTCTAAATAATTTTCAGGACAAAATGAGACAAGACGATCTGAGAAGATTAGAGAAATCCAATTTTTGTCAGTATTATAAAATGTTATATCTGGAGCAAAAAGCGCAATTATATATATATTTTTTTAAATGTTTATGGGCCGATTAACTTCTTGGGTCTTGTCGGCCCGATTATTGATCAATGTCCTGAACACTTCATGTAGGGTCAGGTGGCAAAAAAAAAGATGTTAAAATGATAAAAAAAATTTTGGTAGGTGTATAAGGCCTACCATTATGACAATATAATACAAATGAAGAAAAATGACAACAAAGAGGTAAAAAAACGACCAAGCCGTAGTTTGGCCAAACTAACAATAAGAACAGTCGATAAAATTAACAAGTAGATAACAACTAGTGGTAGGTGTAAAGGGCCTACCACCATAACAGTAATTTGATAAACAATCAAAAAGAGGGAAGACTTAAGGACGATAAACAACAATAATATACAGGACGTTTTGCTGAAATTGGGCTTTCAGTAATGCTCCATCCAGCGGAGATATCGCCTGAAATGTCCATCTAATTAAATTATACTTTTTTTTACAAGTCCCGTTAACCGCAGGAACATGCATATTTTCTTGACGGAAACCGGGTCGTTATTTAGGTCCGTCTTAATATTTCCAGTTAGGTTTACATGATGCCTATCTTTGGCGTATCCCAAACATTATTCAATTATGTGTTTTACTGAGAGTGACAGCCCACATGTCGCATATATCGGTTGTTCTTCACCGGCGAGCAGGTATTTGTGAGTAAGTGCAGTGTGGCCTATCCTTAGCCGGGTTAATGCCACATCTTCTCGCCGGTTCACTTTTGCCGGTGCCTTCTATTCTTCAATATCGCTTTTAATTTCTTTCAATTTTCCGGTAGAGCGGCTCTATTCATAGCGCCACGTAGCTCTAGTGGCACGCTTCGTATGACAGTTCAGATCCTTTGGTCTTAACGGTATTTCATCAATGACAGCGGAATCCGCTGCTGTTCGCGCGGCCACATCCGCCTTCTCGTTACCGATAATACCAATGTTGCTTGGACACCATATAAAATAAATATTTTTAGTATTTTTTAGGCTCAGAAACGTCTCTTGTATCATTTTTACCAGAGGATCTGAGCTGTTGTATTTTGTTATTGCTTGAATGGAACTTAATGACTCCGAGCAAATAAGGAATGATTTATTATTGGAATATTCGATACTGCGCATGGCTTGCCAGATGGCGTATAATTCGGCAGTGTACACAGATGAAATATCAGGAAGTGTCCATGTGTGTCCTTCACCAGATGGAGTGATGAAGGCGCTTCCAGTATTCATTGCGGTCTTTGATCCATCCGTATATAGGCATTGACTATCCGAGTATTCATTGATTATACTCAGAAAGCTGGTATGTAGAAGTTGTGCAGGGACTTCAGTCTTGAATTATACCTTCCATTTTGTGAGGTGATATTTAACGAAGGATTTCAGTTTTTCTTCTTCTTCCTTCCTTTTCTAGGCACTCCTTTGGGCCATCCTTTTTTCTTTTTTGGCTTACTAAATTCCTGTTCCGCAGATTCAATAGACTCAGTATCGGTACAGGTAACATTTGTTGCATGCGTTTGCTCCCCCTCAGGTTGGGTAATATTGAGGCGGAAGCTACTTCTAACTATTCTTGTCGGCGATTGACTGGCCTACAAGGGTTTTGTAATATGATGTAGCACTTTTTGTGCTACGGCATCAGTGTGCCGGGAATCCGGCTGTTTGAAGTCCACCGATTCATTGTCGGTGGAGGAGGTGGTTGGTACAGGTACTATAGCCTGCACCGATTTTCGGGACACCAGCCTAGATGTTGTTGGTGGTGTTGTTTTTTTAATTTCCTTGTCGCTTTTTCCAGTAGTATTAAGCTTCTTTACATATTCTTCAATTATTTTGGTCACGACTGGCATAATCTCTTGCATGATAGCTTTAGCAGATGCAGGGTTACTGGCTACGGACGCATAAGATGATTTTTGAGTGGACGGTTTTCTTACAACTAGCTTTCTCTCTTCCGTATAGCTTAGCTTGTTAGTGGTTTTGATTTCTTGAATCGCCATTCTTGTTTGTATACGGGGCAGTTGCGGGATCTGGCGCTGTGTTGTCCGCCACAGTTTACACACACAATTGGTTCTTCGCAGGCGTTCCGTTCGTGGGTTTTCTTCCCACACACACACACACTGGTTCCGAGGTACACCGTGTGGATGTGTGCCCGAATTTCTGGCAGTTGAAACACCGTAGTGGAGCAGGAATGTATGGTCTGACATCGAGTCGATGTATTCCCGCTCGAACTTTTTTTGGCAATTCAGCCCGATTAAAAGTAAGCACGTGGGAGGCGGTTTCAATTACTTTATTGTCACGTCGCGTGGTAAGACGTCTTACTTCCACAACACCTTGGGATCGCATGCCTTCCTCAATTTCGGCTAAAGCACAGTTCAGTAAGTCGCGACAAGTTACCACACTCTTTGTATAATTAAGTGATTCGTGCTGAACCACTTCGACTTCTAGTTCATTGAGCTCCGTCAACTCACTTAGTTTAAGGCTTTGCATAGCCGAGGACGTTTCAATCAATAATCCTGTAGCCGTCTTTTTTATGTCTTTGAGGATACCACATTTCTGTGTTAAAATTTTATCTATCAAGAACGGACTGGTCTTAGTTATGTCATTCTTTTCATCTTTATATTTTACTATCCAAAATCTCGGCATTGGCTCGTTTTCTTGCCATATGATATTCTCCCCACTTTTCCTTTTAGTTAAGGATTTTTCTAGAACAGGTTGTCTTGGCACAACCTCCGAAATCCCCGTAGATGGAGCGGGTCCTCCATTATTATTTTTTTGTGTATTTTCCATAAGATTTTTTAACCATTTTTTCCCTTCGGTGCTTCCCACCCTTCGTGGAGCCTCATATGGGACAGGATTGCCGCAAACCGGGTCCTGCCAGGAATACGCCGGGGGGGGGCTCTATCTGCCAGCTCTGTGCTAATGAAGCTAACCGACAGTGCTCGGTTACTGAAGTCGATGCTGGCTGCAACCACCAGGCTCCTCTTTTCCACCCGACTCCGCTAAACTACGGACACTACCGTGGGTCCCTTAGGTGTATTAAAATCGGAGACAATGAAGAAATAAACAATAAAAGAACTTAAACATTAAAAGGAAGAAGAAGAAAGTAGGACTATTGATAAAACAATAATAACAAAATGAGTGTGAGTATAAAAACTAATGAAAAGAAAAGGAAAACAGATTAACTAGAAATGAAAGCTATTGAAACATATATATCAATAACGGGGTGAGGGAATCGTGAAAATAAAAAGAGAAAACAACAATAACAAAACTATAGAAACAGCAAAAAAAAAAAAAAGAAAAAACAACAGGGAAAACAAAACTAACTAAAAACAATAAAAAATAACTAGCACCCCAGATTTTTAATCGAGGTTTACTCCTCTAGATCCGGCATCTTTCGTGAAAACAGTGGTACCTCGAGAAGGAGCAATGCCGATCTTGGGTAGTCAGAGGCTAATGGAATCCGAAGATTTCTATATTGCACATAAACTACCCCTGGGACCCTTAGTCTCCTTGACACCAATGGAGGATAGATATCCCTCACGGGTGCCAAGGGCAGCTGCTATAGGTACTCTCAGCACCGCAATTATATTTAAAATTTAACATGTCATTATCGATAATTCGAACAATCGCACAGTTACGAACAGTGGGAGGTAGCACATGTAGAATTATAATTAACAATAGCATATATAGATTTAAGCAAGATGAAATTTGTACTCTTTGTAATTTCAAGGAATTAGAAACCTTGGAACATATTTTAGTAGAATGCCCAATGTACAAAAATGTACGTAATCAATATTTGAAAAATATTCTGGCAGAGACAAATAATTTAACAAATACCTGTAATTTATTATCAGCAAATTTAAAAAATAAATGTGTAAGCTTGTACAAATTTGCGGAAGCAGCTTTTCACATACGTACATACACTTTAGATCATGACTGATTTTGGGATTGTGTCTTGTACGTAATATGTGTAATGTGAAACGAAGATATATGCACAAATTATATGCATATATAATGGTAGAATATTTATAAAATTATTAAAACAAACATTGAATTTATTACAACTAGTGATTACTGGTAGAAATGTCAAACATAATATGTACCTACATCTACATAGGCATTCTAAAGTAAACAGTGAACAAACATAATATTTTTAAGATCTGTATGACCTATGTATATAATTTATTTCTCTTTTTTTTATTGTTTAATCACCTATAGGCTATAGTTTATTATTTACACTGTAATTTTACTAATGATGTGGAATTACATACGGCATGCAATTGATGTTTGGACACCACTGTTTATTATAGAATTTGATTCTTTTTTATGTATTTTGCAAGGTGTGTAAATACGAAATGCAGTTGTATGCAAAAAATTGCATACATAATAAGTATACAATATTTTTAGTAATTAAAACAAAATATTTACACACGCTGCAACTATTGACATCAAGTAATAACCTAAATTGTTTAAAAATTTAATTGTGAACTTTTTTGTACTGGAATACCAACCTCTCTCCTGTAATGTAAAATTTTTAACTTTAAATACAGAATTGTTATTATTATTATTATTATTTTTTTACTTAAAATTTGGGTACTGCTGCCGGTGGATAGCGCAGTCAGCAGCACCCGGCGGCATCGCCTACAAAGGGCATGCGCCGCCAAAACGGGAAAATGATAAAAACGGCACATATAGACAGGAACACATAAATGCATTAGACAACGGACAAACATACACATGATAAAATTCACCGATGAGCCCTGCCATCTCAGGGCTTCATAACGAGCGGACAGTCCTTGGTGGCGGTACGCTAAGTACTAGCCAGAACGTCCGGTCACCAAGGACTGAAAATCAACGATGAAACTCTGAGGTGTAAAGGGCCTCAGAGTGGAGAATATCGAGTAAAATATTACAAGATAAGAACATCACAATAACATCACAAGGAAAAAATAAGAAGAAAATCTTATTACGTCACTGGGGAGCCACAGGCCGACCAGTGCCGCAATAAGTAGTTAAAAACAAAACCGCTGAAGGGTCACAACAGCAAGCCCACAGCGGCACAACAAAATATCACAGATAAGAATAAAAAGATGATGTACCACCTCGAGTGGAGAAAGCCCTCAGTGGTACATCGTTAAAACAAAACAGATTAAAAACAATCTTATTAAAAATTAAAAACAACAATATCACAGATTTTAAAAAAAGATCTTGCTCTGCGGCACGATTCCGCTTCCCATAGTCTCAACAATTCCGAAATGGCTTCGTCAACACCTAGGAACTGACACGTATAGGGACAGTGACATCTGATTACTGAGCAACATGTACTGTTCTGCCAGATAGCTGATTACTGGGTACATGTGCCGTTCTGTGAGATGTCGGGGTTAACCCACACGGGAGACCGGTACGATGACTAGGCCCCGTTCGTCCGAGTTGAGGCTACAGAGAACGGGACAGCGCCACAGAGTATCACAGAACGTCAATCTGACCTATGTTCGTATTACTTCGACGGGGCGGAAGCCGCCACATCGACGCCCACGAACGCATTAGTACGAGGGACGACGACGTCTCCTTACTAAGCGAGCCGTTCGGGCAGACGTCGACTCATACGTGTGGCCGATGAGAACGAGTGCGTCGGGAGCCGCATTCCTACCCATCGAAACAACAGGAGCAAGGCCAGGGAAAAATCACAGACCGAGACAATACCACCGCAGGCATGAAAACCCCAAGTGGCACAACAAGTATCACAGATATAAAAGTATCACAGATCAGTTAAACAAAAACACAGATGTAATATCAGACATTTCGACTCGTCTGAACGGTCTCGTCGGACTCCGAAGATCACGCCCATGGGAGTAGACAGCACTGACGACGCATTTAATTCCGGTGAAGGTACTAATTCAACCAAATCAAGCTGACGCAGGCATAACACTCACTCGGGGGATACAACATCAACAACAACATTAAAATTTGGGTACTGCTGCCGGTGGATAGCGCGGTCAGCAGCACCCGGCGGCATCGCCTACAAAGGGCATGCGCCGCCAAAACGGGAAAATGATAAAAACGGCACATATAGACAGGAACACATAAATGCATTAGACAACGGACAAACATACACATGATAAAATTCATCGATGAGCCCTGCCATCCCAGGGCTTCATAACGAGCGGACAGTCCTTGGTGGCGGTACGCTAAGTACTAGCCAGAACGTCCGGTCGCCAAGGACTGAAAACCAACGATGAAACTCCGAGATGTAAAGGGCCTCGAAGTGGAGAATACTGAGTAAAAATATCACAGATAACAACATCACAATAATATCACAAGGAAAAAAATATATAAGAGGAAAATCTTATTACGTCACTGGGGAGCCACAGGCCGACCAGTGTCGCAATAAGTAGTTAAAAAATAAAACCGCTGAAGGACTACAACAGCAAGCCCACAGCGGCACAATAAAATATCACAGATAAGAATACAAAAAAAATGATGTACCACCTCGGGTGGAAAAGGCCCTCAGTGGTATATCGTTAAAACAAAACGGATTAAAAACAATCTTATTAAAAAATAAAAACAACAATATCACAGATTTAAAAAATTTCTTGCTCTGTGACACAATTCCGTTCCCCATAGTCTTGACAATTCCGAAATGGCTTCGTCAACACGTAAGAACTCACATTTGTAGGGACAGTGACATCTGATTACTGAGCAACATATACTGTTCTGTCAGATAACTGATTACTGGGTACATGTGCCGTTCTGTCAGATGTCGGGGTCAACCTACATGGGAGACCGGTACGATGACTAGGCCACGTTCGTCCGAGTCGAGGCTACAGAGAACGGGACAATGCCACAGAGTATCACAGAGCCAACATCTGACCTGTGTTCATATCACTTCGACGGGGCGGAAGCCGCCATATCAACGCCCACGAACGCATCCGTACGAGGGACAACGACGTCTCCTTACTGGTCGAGCTCGCTCAAGCTGTTCGGGCAGACGTCGACTCGCACGCGTGGCCGATGTGAACGAGTGCGTCGAGAGCCGCATTCCTACCCATCGAAATGACAAGAACAAGGCCAGGGAAATATCACAGACCGAGCAGCTAGACAATACCACGGCAGGCATAAAAACCTCAAGTGGCATAACAAGTATCACAGATATAAAAGTATCACAGATAGGTTAAACAAAATCACAGATGTAACATCACGCATTTCAACTCGTCTGAACGGTCTCGTCGGACTCCGAAGATCACGCCCATGGGAGTAGACAGCACTGACGACGCATTGAATTCCGGTCAAGGTACCAATTAAACCAAATCAAACTGACGCAGGCATAATACTCACTCGGGGGATACAACATCGTCCCCTCCACACGATCATTCTTGTCGAAACACAGTACCAGAGCCTCGTCAGCCTGCTAGCCGAAGCTAACAGTTGCCCGCCGGGCACGAACGGGGACGTGAAGGATGAATTTTAACCCAGCATTATTATTATTATTATTATTATTATTATTATTATTATTATTATTATTATTATTATTATTATTATTATTTTTTTATTTTATTTTTTTTTTTTTTTTTGATTAAAATTGGGACACTGCTGCCGCTGGATGGCGCGGTCAGCAGTGTCCGGCGGCATCGCCATCGAAGGGCATGCGCCGCCAAAACGAGAGATAAGAATAAAAACAACATATAAAGACACGAACACATAAATGCATTAGACAAAGGACAAACATACACATAATAAAATCCAACGATGAGCCCTGCCATCCCAGGGCTTAAAAGGAGCGGACAGTCCTTGGTGACGGTACGATAAGTACTAGACAGACCGTCCGGTCACCAAGGACTGGAGGCCATCGCTGGGACTCCCCCCGAGGCGTAAAGCGCCTCGGGGTGGAGGAACCTGACTAGCAAACACTCAAAAAACAAGACTAGAAAAATATCATAGGTTTATCACAGAAAAACTTATTGCGTCACTGTGAGGCCACAGGCCGACCAGTGAAGCAATAAGGAGTTAAAACAATACCGCTGTGGAGCCATAACAACAGGCCCACAGCGGCATAACAAAATATCACAGATAAATAAAATCAAGTGATGTACCACCTCGGGTGGAAAACGCCCTCAGTGGTACATCGTTAAAACAAAGCATATTAAAAACAACCTTATTAAATAACAAAAACAACAATATCACAAGTTTGACAATATTTCTTGCTCTGTGACACGATTCCGCTCCCCATAGTCTCGACAATTCCGAAATGGCTTCGTCAACACCTAGGAACTCACACGTGTAGGGACAGTGACATCTGATTACTGAGCAACATGTACTGTTCTGTCAGATAACTGATTACTGGGTACATGTGCCGTTCTGTCAGATGTCGAGGTCAACCTACACGGGAGACCGGTACGATGACTAGGCCACGTTCGTCCGAGTCGAGGCTACAGAGAACGGGACAATGCCACAGAGTATCATAGTGTATCTAACTTATGTCCCTATGACCGCGACGGGGCAAAAGCAGTCCCAGGACGCTCAAGCTCGCATCCGTACGAGGGAAGACGACATCTCCTTACCAAGCGAGCTCGCTCAAGCCGTTCGGGCAGATGTCGACTCATACGCCTGGATGACGCGAACAAGTGCGTCGAGTACCGCATTCCTACCCGTCGAAGTCACAGGGACAAAAAATCAACGCAATACCACAGCCAATTTATCACTTTCGTGTCCACTGGAGTGCACCATCCAGGGGACACTATAATATTTAAAAACAAATAAAAAAGCAGGATCACAGGACGAAATCACAGATAAAACTACACAAATCACAGTATAAAAATATCACGATTCGACTTGGCGGAACACGAATCACGAATTTGATAATCACACGCATACGGATACTAAACGCACACGACCTGTTGCCAGACATCAGGGCGAAAGCTATCGTACAATCAGACGGTGGTGTTTCTCTCATACGGTGGATATCTCTGTCGGTCATACGACGTTCGTCCTCGTCGAAAATTTTGATCCGGCATCTTTTGTGAAAACAGTGGTACCTCGAGAAGGAAAGGTGCAGATCTTGGGTAGTCAGAGGCTAATGGAATCCGAAGATTACTGTATTGCGCATAAACTACCCCTGGAACCCTTAGCCTCCTTGACACCAATGGGGGATAAATATCCCTCACGGGTGCCAAGGGCAGCTGCTATAGGTGTCCTCACCACCATTATTATTATTATTATTATTATTATTATTATTATTATTATTATTATTATTATTATTATTAGTGAAAATTTTTACATTATTTTTTCAATTTTTTAATACAAATATGACTGACTATGCTTCAATTTTAATTTTGCGCATAATGCACAATTTTTGACATATGTATTAGCCGTCTCTTTGACAAAATATTTGCGTATATACACTGCTGATGCGATTGAGAGAAAGAAAAATGTGTATGTATTGGTCACACAGATATAAAATAAAAACATTCGGAATTTTTTGTGTAAACAAATCATTATATATGTAAACATGGTGGAATTTTAATAACTCTTATACTTTTGGTGAATTTCGATAAAATTTTGCGATGATTTAGAACGGAATTTGTTGCAAACAACATAGCTATGTTTTAAGCTATGTTGTCGTGACGTTGCAAGTCAGCAACACACGATATTTTCAAAAAAAAGGAAAATAATAAATAAAAAACATCACTCATTCCTTATAAAATTGTATCTAGTTATTATTCACTTGTATACATTTAACATTATTTTAATTTTGGAATCGAAAAAAAAAAGGTAAATATCTAAATAAAATCACACACCCAAGATTAAAAACTAAAATAATTAAATCTAATGATAATCCCAAATCTAATAACAATAATAACTAACCTAAAATCCTAAACTATACAAAAATTAATAAAATGAATAATCACAAAAAATTAAAATACTAAAATATTTTTCCTTTTGAATGGAACATCACATTGGTCGAATTTGTCTGGGTCATCCCGTAGATTCGAAAAAGATAAAAAGATTAAAATTACGAAAAATGACCAAATTATTTGTAGTGGTCAAGCTGATCGATCGATATTATTCAACGATTACATAACTTAGTAAACACGTAAATAATTATTGTATGGTGAGCAGGACATTGCGATGACCATTGCTCGGCCACTTGATTTTCATCTGGCGTTTGAAGCGGAACGAACCAATAATTATACACATTACCAATATTCTAAACAATCAAGGGAGTGGTCCATCAGTCTCGTAGTGTAGCATCATACCTCGTGGCTGGATAAAATCGATCGATCGGCACCAAATTGATTCTGTAAGTTTCAATTCTATTGCATATTTATCCGTTAATTTCTAAGCCATCCTTACAAAAACTTGGTGTTGCTTTCAGCGTAATTATAAATAAAAGTATTAGATTCGGTGCTTACATGTCCAATTTGGGCCCAAGCGCCCGGTTTTTATTTTAATTAAATTATAAAAATTACTGGATCTGTAACAAACATTTTCGCTATTTGAATACCTGACAATTCACAATCTTTAATAAATATTTTATACCTGATGTCCGCCTTGATTTGGCTGCAAATCGCTGAAAACAATACCATAATATTCGATTAATTCCATATCAGTTTGTAAATTGTAATAACTCTATACTCACAATTTTGAGCCGGTACCTCATTTAGGGGCCGGTCGATAATATTGTCAATATTTTGGATAAAATTAAAATGAATCATTGGGTCTGTAACAGTAAAAAAGTTCACGATTAGTACCTTGATCAACTTGACATATACGGTAATTTCAGTACCTTGCCCACTTCATTAGTAATCTATCTGAAAAAGAAAAAGACAAAGCCAAATAGAGTAACACGATTGATTTCAAACTTAAATTATACCAAATCGATGATTATTCAAATGACCATTTGAATACTCATCGATACTAACATTTTTCATCACTGATTTTTATTGCAAAATGGCGGCAATGCGGTCTCGCTACTTCGATTTGTGAATCAGTTCAATGGGATACCGTATTGTCGAATCAAAGATTGGTTCGTTCATGGATCATTCCTTAAATACAATACACATAAGGGTGATGATCCAATTAACACACTATGAGTTTTTTTGTTCAGATTTCTGTTAGAATTTAAATAATTATAATTTTATTGGAGAATTATTCGAGTACAATATTATTTACATACATATTCACCCAGCCGTCCGCCGAGAGAAGAACCACGTAGTACCGCCTCTCGATTGACATAGCAACATTGTCTTCCATTCAAACCAATAACAGTCGACTGGTTGTATTCCCTATTAGCCGATAGATGGTGACATATGGACCGCGGCAAAAACATCGACCACAGATCGATCAAGACAATATTTATAGTCAAAAGATGGGACACCTTTTTGGTAGCAGAGCGTGGTTATTCTCTCGATTACGCGGTCATTGATTGATAACTGACAGACTCAATTTGAGCTAATACTACTTTAAATTTTGCTTTCTTTTTTTCATATTACACAATCAAAAATACGAGACCGGACCACTCCCACTCGACTCAGAAGAACATATACCGATTAAGACAAAAGTATAGTACTTACCTAGTAAATCAGAAATGCCAGACACACGGAGCCAAGGGGCCAGACCAAAGGAGGTACCTGAACCGCCAGCTGACCGTCCATCAACAGCCGAAGGTGGACCGACTCCTTTGAGCAGCAGTACCAATCCACTTACATACCACAGCACATACGGCAACAGACCACTCTCAATAGACATGTCACCTCGGAATTGGAAGCACTGTCGTCCCAGGTCCATGCTCTACGACAACAACTTAGGGATCAGCCACCATCTTCAGATGAAATACATCCAGACGTTACCTCAGAACTTAGTAGATTTCACGCCTCAATAGCCGCCATTCAACAGGAAATGCAGACACTCAGATTACGTATTGGGTTCAACGTACCACAGGTATCCGCACCAGTTCAGCCACAGGCGATCCCAGTGAACAAAGTCGACGTAACGTATACCATCAACGCCTCCCATTATTTGGACAGTATTCCCGTGAGTGACGGTAGTAGTGCGCGACAGCTCGTTGACTTTTGCAAGCCGTGGAGACTGTATTAATGCGCCGTTTGTTTGATGAGCATGCCTTCCTACGACTAGTTTCACAGCGATGTTCGGGAGCCCTTCTAGATTTGTGGATTCCGAACCTTGAACAATTCACTACGTGGTCAGCATTCAAGAGAGGTCTAATTAGAGACCTCATTGGACCGGTAAAATTATCGTTTCTCATGACAGTTCTGATATTCAGAAATCAACTCCCGTCTGAAAGTTTCAGGGCATATGTGACCGACATCAAGACGAAGGCGACGGTTTTAGAGGTGCCGATGGACGAGTGCCAAGTGGTATCGTCAATTTGGTTGCGACGAAACCTAAGTACGCTGGAGACCTGCCGTGTCCAACAACCACCCACGACCTATGCAGAGCTGGCCACCATGGTAATCAATCTAGAGTTATATTTGGAACAACAGGCCTTGCTGTTACAGGCGGAGCAGACAACAATAACCAAACCTAAACCGACAAAAAACTAGGTAAGACTAGATTTACTAATGACGACTTTATGACTACTTTACCGTGTTCGACTGACGTAAGACGTATGCGTCCGCGCAAAAGCCACTATCACCAGTTATTGTCACGTATGAAATCACAGCCTTCAGAACATTCACTACCTGTGATAGACGTGTCTGTCGGTCCGCTTAGACTTAGATGCCTTGTAGATACTGGAGCTAGTCACTCGTTCGTATCTCACAAAGCCGCCAAACTCATTCAGACGTCAAAGGCTGGGCGTATCCGATCGGCCAACTGTACCATACGTTTGGCCGACGGAGCTCTCCAAATCGTTAAACAATCTCTGGAAACAAACATAAAGATTTATGATTTCACATGGAAATTTAAGTTATTAATTGTTATAAAACTTACATTTGACGTCATAATTGGGGTTAGTGATTTACGGCGAATGACTGCAACCATCTCTTTTGACGCGCGGGAGATTCGATACGCCTTCACTGACGCCTCTACACCGTTTAATATAAAAAGTCAAACTTATTTGATCGCTATGCACGTTAATCCTCAATTATCACCTAATCAGGCACAAAAACTACAGGAATTATTAACAAGGTATGATGATACACTTACCGAGAAGATCGGACGAGTCCATGGATACCAATACCACATCCATCTCGTTGATCCCTCTCCTGTGCGACGGTCTCCATACCCGCTCAATCCGATTCTATCGCGGGCTATGGATGATCACGTACAGGAACTGTTGAAACAGGGGGTAATTGAACCATGTGTGTCTAGTTATGCCTCGCCGGCATTTTTAATTAATAAAAAGGATGGTGGTAAGCGGCTCATAATCGACTATAGGGAAGTCAATAAACGTATCCGATACGACTCATTCCCGACACCATCTTTAGAAACCTTTTTTCACGCATTGAGTTGGCCTACCGTTTTTTCCACGATTGATCTAACAAAGGCCTTCTATCAAATTCCGCTAGCGCCTGATCAAAACCGATTACCACCTTTGTTACCCCGTCAGGGGCTTATCAGTTTACATCGGTCCCGTTTGGCCTCTCTGTTTCGCCGGCAAGTCTGAATAGGATAATCCTTGACATTTTTTCGGACCTCAAGTACTCGTTCGTAGTCTGTTATTTTGATGACTTGTTAGTACACTCAAAATCTTACGACGAACACCTTCGCCACCTGGAGGAAGTTTTTGATCGTTTACGCCAAGTAGGGATGACTGCTAATCCCAGCAAGTCACAATTTGCCTTAACACAAATTAAGTTTCTGGGACACGAAATGTCCAGCAGCGGTGTCCGGGTTGACGCGGATAAAGTGACCGCGATCGAGGCCTTGAGGATACCGACCAAATTGAAGGAAGTCCGTTCGTTTCTGGGAATGGTAGGATTTTTTCCCACTTCATTCGCGACTTTGCCACCATAGCGGGCCCCCTGAATGACTTGAAACGGAAGGAAGTCAAATTTAACATGCGACCAAAACAAATTGAGGCTTTTAATAACTTAAAACGTGAATTAACAGAGGCGCCCGTGCTCGCGTACGCGGATTATTCACGCCCCTTTATTTTACAAACAGACGCGTCACAAATTTCTATCGCCGCGGTTTTACTTCAGCCCTATGACGACGGTCTCCGCCCCGTACACTTTGCATCACGACGTCTTACTGACCCGGAAACGCGCTATGCAACTTATGAGTTGGAAGCTCTGGCTGTGGTGTGGGCCTTGGAAAAGTTTAAAATTTATTTACTTGGCACAAGGTTCACAGTACAGACGGACTCCGCTGTTTTCAAGTACTTGCAGACGTCTTCTAAAACAAATGCGAAAGTTACCAGGTGGATATTGTCACTAGCTCGTTTTAACTTTGATGTTGAGCATATCCGTTGCTCGACCAATTGCGTGGCTGATGCGTTGACTCGACTTTTTACGGAAGACGACCAGACGGACGAAACAACGGAAGTAGTGCAGGATTTTTGCATGTTGACTGAGGTACCCACCTTGTTTAAACAACTGCGCGATTACCAGCGGGAGGACTCCTCACTGCGACTCCTTTTATCACGTTTAGATCGTGGAGAAAAGGTGACAGGTTTCGATGTGCGGGATAATCTCCTGGTAAGACACGTAGGTAAAAAACGACATGTAAGAGCCGTGGTACCTGAAAATTTTCGCAATATGATCCTGCATTATTATCACGATACTCAGACATCCGCCCACCCGGGTATTACGAAGACTTATAGAACAATTAGCAGACACCTATGGTGGCCAGGCCTGTTTAAGGACGTAAAAAATTACGTACGTACCTGTATGACGTGCCAGACGTGCAAGGTGGACAACGAGCGACCTGGAGGCCCGCTAGCCAGTTCCATACCCGAGGGGGTCTGGAAGAGGTTATACGTGGACTATGTGGGGCCTTTGGTGACGTCATCGACGGGCTATCGCTTTGCGTTAATAATTGTGGACAGCTTTAGCAAGTGGTTGGAAATCTATCCAACCAAAAATACCACAGCTAAAGTCACAGTGGACAGACTGGAGTATCTATTTACGCGCTTCGGAAGTCCTCGATGTATTATTTCGGACAATGGGCCCTGCTTTAGATCAGCAAAGTACCAGGAGATGCTCTTGAAGTGGGGCATTCGACCGGCCTACACATCTCTATACAAGGCTTCAGGGAACATGGCTGAAAGAATAAATCGCGACATTCGTGCCGGTATGGCCACTATCCTTAAAGACTATGCCGCTAGCCATCGTGAGTGGGCGAAATATATCCATTTCATCAAACTATCACATAATTCCCACTTTAGCGAAGCCAACCAGTCATCACCCGCGGAAGTGTTTTTGGGCCGACCGATCCACCAACCACTGGAACTGATGTGGAACTTGGATCAACTGGTACCTGGGGACCAACAAAAAACCACCCAAGACATTCGTGAAGCGTTAGAGAGAACACACCTGAAAGTGAAAAAGTATTATGATAGGGGAAAACTTACCTATCAACGTTTTAAGTGTGGACAATTAGTGCTACTCAAAAAACGGCACGATAATACTGACCCCACTTTAATTAATAAATTCTTACCTAGGTGGTCGTCACCGAGGAAAATTGTCGCCTTCACAACCCCAGTATCAGTTATCTTAGAAGATCCTGACACGCAAGAGAGGACTCGTGCTCACATCGAGGACTTGAAGCGTTTCTATCCACGGACAACTCCAGCTGCAGCGGCCGTCAACTGACCACGATAAGCCTGTTCACCACCGTTGGCGTCATCACATCAACAGCGGATGTAATAACTAAGAACTGAGTATCAATAGTGAGTAGTCGTACGTTAATCCTTGCAAAATATGTGGGCAACAGAGTACTAAACAGTTAAAAAAAATAAATAAATAAATAAAAGGGGGCACATTAACTTATACCAAAAAAAAACCAAAGAGACAAATTCGAAACCGTGTAGATGTTCCATTCCACTTAAGGGGCGGCGGGTGTGACGTTGCAAGTCAGCAACACACTATGTTTTCAAAAAAAAGGAAAATAATAAATATAAAACATCACTCATTCCTTATAAAATTGTATCTAGTTATTATTCACTTGTATACATTTAACATTATTTTAATTTTGGAATCGAAAAAAAAAGTAAATATCTAAATAAAATCACACACACTCAAGATTAGAAACTTGATAAAATAGAGATAAGATATCATTAGAAATAATTAAATCTAATGATAACCCTAAATCTAATAACAATAATAACTAACCTAAAATCCTAAACTATACAAAAATTAATAAAATGAATAATCACAAAAAATTAAAATACAAAAATATTTTTCCTTTTGAATGGAACATCACATTGGTCGAATTTATCTGGGTCATCCTGCAGATTGGAAAAAGATAAAAAAAATTAAAATTACGAAAAATGACCAAATTATTTGTAGTGGTCAAGCTGATCGATCGATATTATTCAACGATTACATAACTTAGTAAACAGGTAAATAATTATTGTATAGTGAGCAGGACATTGCGATCACCATTGCTCGGCCACTTGATTTTCATCTGGCGTTTGAAACGGAACGAACCAAAAATTATACACATTACCAATATTTTAAACAATCAAGGGAGTGGTCCATCAGTCTCGTAGCGTAGCATCATACCTCGTGGCTGGATAAAATCGATCGATCGGCACCAAATTGATTCTGTAAGTTTTCGTTTCTATTGCATATCTATCCGTTAATTTCTAAGCCATCCTTACAAAACCTTGGTGTTGCTTTCAGCGTAATTATAAATAAAAGTATTAGATTCGGTGCTTACATGTCCAATTTGGGCCCAAGCGCCCGGTTTTTATTTTAATTAAATTATAAAAATTACTGGATCTGTAACAAACATTTTCGCTGTTTAAATACCTGACAATTCACAATCTTTGATAAATATTTTATACCTGGTGTCCGCCTTGATTTAGCTGCAAATCGCTGAAAACAATACTATAATATTCGATTAATTCCATATCAGTTTGTAAATTGTAATAAATCTATACTCACAATTTTGAGCCGGTACCTCATTTAGGGGCCGGTCGATAATATTGTCAATATTTTGGATAAAATTAAAATAAATCATTGGGTCTGTAACAGTAAAAAATTCACGTTTAGTACCTTGATCAACTTGACATATACGGTGATTTCAGTACCTTGCCCACTTCATTAGTAATCTATCTGAAAAAGAAAAAGAAAAAGCCAAATAGAGTAACACGATTGATTTCAAACTTAAATTATACCAAATCGATGATTATTCAAATGACCATTTGAATACTCATCGATACTAACATTTTTCATCACTGATTTTTATTGCAAAATGGCGGCAATGCGATCTCGCTACTTCGATTTGTGAATCAGTTCAATGGGATACCGTATTGTCGAATCAAAGATTGGTTCGTTCATGGATCATTCCTTAAATACAATACACATAAGGGTGATGATCCAATTAACACACTATGAGTTTTTTTGTTCAGATTTCTGTCAGAATTTAAATAATTATAATTTTATTGGAGAATTATTCGATTGTTTGTTAATCTAAAATTGACTATTGTAATTATCTCTACATAATTTGTTAAATAAATTGATATATGAAAAAAAGGGTTACACCTGTTTGTTCTGTGAGATACCCGTAAAACAGTCACTTTTTCAGATAAAAACACAAACCAAAAAAACAACATTACTTACCGAGTTCAGTCGACTATACGTTGCACGACTTAATATCCTCTAGCACGAAGATAAACGATTCCACTGCACGTAAGAGACCGGAGATTTGGATGAAACCAAATCTGATAAATAATATACGAAGATATCGAGTCGTACACAGCGAGTACAATATTATTTTCATACATATTCACCCAGCCGTCCGCCGAGAGAAGAATCACGTAGTACCGCCTCTCGATTGACATAGCAACATTGTCTTCCATTCAAACCAATAACAGTCGACTGGTTGTATTCGCCACTAGCCCATAGATGGTGACATATGCACCGCGGCAAAAACATCGACCACAGATCGATCAAGACAATGGGTGCATTCGAAACGCACCTAGCCAAAGTGTCTTGATCTTACTTTTAAGAACATTACACTTGTTTTGAAGTGCTTTTGTCTTACTTTTGAGATATTTGTATATTCCTGTCTCACTTTCCATGTTCTTGAAAGAAGGGTGAAGGTATGTATAAGATGTGATACGATGTATACCGAACGCTATTAATTGATTACATATAAACTATGTATGCTAGAATCATCGTATCACATCGTATATATACCTTCACCCTTCTCTCAAGAACATGGAAAGTGAGACAGGAATATACAAATATCTCCAAAGTAAGACAGAAACACTTCAAAACAAATGTAATGTTCTTAAAAGTAAGATCAAGACACTTTGGCTAGGTGCGTTTCGAATGCTCCCAATATTTATAGTCAAAAGATGGGACATTGTGTCCAACATCTTTTTCTTATGTGAATTCAATAGTAAATGTAGTCAACTTATTTAAAATGAATTTCTACATACCTACATATATAAACATTTAATTTTGTTGCCGCTACTGTCTAGTATTAGCACAACTTTTACTTCAATAAAACAATGTTGTTATAGGTCCTTTTATAATACGTAATATATTATATTCTTTCGTCATTGCAATCAAGAAATTTCGTGTGATTTGCATAATTATATTTTAAATGACATCCTATGCATTCACTACATACATTAACTTTTATAATATTAAAAGAACGTATTACGTAGACACTAGACATTATCAGTATACCTTGTTCGTGTTTAGGGGAATTCGAATCCCCTACGAGAGTGTATGATTGTATTCCATCATATCCATATTCATATTTTGTAACATTAAATTGCATTCGTTTAGTTGTTATCAGCTGGAGACCAGCAACCAGCAAACAATCCTACGCAGCAGTTGTGCGGCTAGACGATTTGCATTTCGATTTACTTGAAAATTGCTTAATTATTCATAAGCACATTTCCTTGATGCGTTCCCTCATCTTATATTAAATTTTATTGTGCACGTATTTGCGTTGCATACAAAAGGTGGTGCATAAAATTTTTAAATTTAGTATTAATTTTTTGTACTATTCAGTTTATTATTTTTGTAGGTATTATCCATTCCCGTAAAATATCTTATTATTAGGGTATAAACGACACTGAAGGAATAGGATACTTGGAAGGAAAATTTTAAGTACACTTTTAAACTGGTAATGAGCATAACCAAGAAAGTGGGTTTATTGAATAAATGCCCCTGTCGCAGCATAACATAGGGAATTTCCAAAGATTGGACACTGGCGGATCTTATATAACAAACTGTGTACATCTAAAATAGTTCAGCTATCTAACAATAAAAAAATTTCAAAATCGGTTGAGTAGTTAATTTTTGACGCTTTTGGGTCTCCAGAACCCTGGCGGATCTCACATAACATAACTAACATCCATCTGAAATAGTTTAAATAGCCCTCTAACAGTGAACCAATTTTCAAAATCGGAACAGATATTTTGATTCGTCAGCAACAATAAAAAATATTGAAATAAAATCATATACATTATTCTTTTTAGATAATAAAATTCCCATATACGTAAAAAGAGGCATATAATTCTATTTCAATTTTTGATGTTGCTAATAACGAGTCAAAAGTGTGTTGTTATTGTAATAATTAATAAAACGATGAAGCATTTATTGTGAAGAAATTCAGCAAATTTCTTAATATTTTTCAAATGTTAATTCACTTAGAACAATATTTAAAAGCTTATCTTATATATTTACGCTCTTTTCCATTGTGTAATAAAAAATTAAATGAATTTCTGAATTCTGGCCAATTTTTACAAAAAGTCACTAAAAACGATGAAAAATTACCAAAATTTTAGCTTCTAAAATTCGGGCGTATCTGGTTGACGAGTTCATCCAAGCTTTTGGGACTTTTGTCCTTCTCACCAAATTTCGAACGAAGCATTCAATTTTTACGAAAATTGGTGAGAAACATTAGACAGTTTTTATAACAAATATTTTTTGTCTATTCCTACTATTAAAAGTAACACTTTGCGCCGGCTAACTCTATGTAAAATTTAATAATTGCCCACACTATGCGGAAATAGCGTGGGAAATTATTTCGCACGGCTTAATATAATAAAAAAGTTGCCTATGTCCGTTGATTTAATATATAATCTATATAAATAATTCTAAAAATATAGTAGTAAGTTGATTATTTATTGTTTCCATAGTTTCAAAGTATGCTTTGGCAAAAATTTGAACATCCTGTCACTGACATTATAAATTTAAGAAAATTTTACTATTTATTTAAATTTAGTTTTAATTATTTATGTTAAATTATACGAAAAAAATATGCTCGTAGAAAAAGTATAGTGTAAAATACGTGGAAAAAGCTTATTTCTCACTTATTGTACAATATATTATTTTTCTTTTGAATAGGTGAATAGGTACATCTAATTACTTAATGAACAATTTTCATATTATGCCATTTATTTCATTTGGAATTGTATTATTGTTAGCTATTAATCAATTAACAAAATAATAGTCACATGATGTTTCATGTGTAAATATATATATGGGTACGTATATATATATATATATATATATATATATATATATATATATATATATATATATATATATATATATATATATATATATATATATATATATATATATATATATATATATATATATATATATATATATATAATCTAAAACAACTTTTAGGATTTTAGGAAATCAATTTTTAAAAACTTCAATCGAGAAAACTGTATCATTTTATCTAAAAAAGTTACAAGATTTTAATGGAATAATGAGATATGTTGAAATGTCTGTGTTTTCAAGTAGAGTAGTTCTGCAATTATCCGAACTTACAGGAGCGGGCATTAGTTCGGATAACGGAAAGTTGGGATAATGCAGGGCTTTATAATATTAAATTAGTATTATTATTTTGTTCAAAGCACTCTTGTGAAATCACTTTTTTCTTATAGGGATTTAGTGTTATCAATTAACATACAGGATGTTTCAAGCCACTAGGAACATATAAATTTTAACATCGGGAAAATTTGTTATGATCAAAGGGTGCTTTATGTTATTATTATTAAATATTTAGCAAAACTTTAAATAATATCGCGTCAAAATAATGTTTAAAAGTAATTAAAAGACAACAGCAGTAAATTTATTGAGATAACTATAAAATCTTCTCAATCTAATGTTAAAATATTTATTAACAAATAATACTACTTAGTAGAACATTGGACACCTGTTATTTTGTTTTCAAATTAATTTTTTTGCAAATAAAGAAAATTTTAATAACTATGGATACCTATATAAAAATAATAGCCATAAAAAACAAGCATACTCTGATCCCAACAATTTTTTCCCATGTTAAACTTTGAATGTTCTTACTTCGTTGAAACAAATTACATAAACCGTATGTATACCTATATTCAAACGGGACACTAGTTATAAATACCGTAATTGCTTAGCGCTATTAATTTTAAAATGAAATAATATATAGGGTAAATGTCAAATTAATGTACTTACTAATTAATTAATTTTTAATAAATGTATTTTGAAGTATATAAATATAAAGAGCTAAATATATTTTGCTCCATAAACGTTCAGTTTAATTTAATCTATCGTAGCTAATGTGTCGTGGTTAGAACATTATTTGTTATATAAAATGAATTTAAATTATAAAGAGAAGAATAAAATAAAAATAAGACTAGATTTAACAAAGAAACATTATCTTGAAAGTGAATTCCTGAAACAATTGAAGTTTCCATTTCAAATTTGTACAGTTTTTACAATATTATTGGTTAACTCCAAATATATAAATGGAAAATTATTGATATTTGAATCGAGTAACAGAGGTTGGGAAATTATACGGAGTGTTCTAGTTATTTTGTGCGTAATAGTTGCCTACTTTAATGATTTGTTTCGGAATTCAGGATTAACTAATGTTGTTGATAGAGTAATGTGTGAAACATGGGGTATTATAATAATAGTTAGTATCGTATATGCGTATATAAATAAGCATAAGCTTTTTGAAACGTTACAAAAGCTAAACGAGTGTAACAACAGGCTGTTGCAATTGGAATTTCGTGTTAATTATAACATGTTATCTTCATTCAAAAACTTTCAAATGATATGGTTGTATTTTACAATGGTTATTTTGGTGCTGTCTGCCATAAGTGATAATTTTGAATATACAATTTTTTTTGTTACAGACGCTGTATGGCCTTATTTTGTTGTGCGCACTTTAACATATGTTATGCTCAATTTACTTTTAATTGTCTACTTACAATTGAAAACATTAAATATGCTGTTAAGATACCGAGTTACATTAACAATGAATATTATAAGTTTTAACGAAATACTTCTAGAATTGAAAACTATGCAAAACAAATTATGTGAAATTTCAAGAAAACTCATGAAAATTTTTGAACCATTCACACTTTTTTTAATCTTCGGTTCATTTTTTGAATTGTCTGTTGATGTATTTAACTGTTATAAATCCATCAAAATCTACATAACAATTTCGCAAATAATATTTTTTTCGCATGCCTTATGTGTATTAGTGTACCTGTTTTTAGTGTGCTCGTTTATTAGGAATGAGGTAAGTTCATAGTAGTGGAAAATAACTTAATTAATCAGTCCATAAATTAACAAACTATAAAAATAGTGATAAAGCTCTTAAAAATATGAGCAATAGCTCATTAGGTTCGTAATGACCTATAGAAAAATGTATTTTAAGGATTTTACAGCACATAAAAAACTACAATTATTATTAAAAAAATAAGATGGAAAAAAACGAGGTATTCAGTTTTTTGTTAAAAACTTAAAAAATTATTAATAGTTAAGAAATAAAACAAAACGATTCTTCAAGAAAAGGAAATTTCCAATAAAAAAGTTCTAACTCCCGGAACTCTACCTCCATTATTTCTAATTTTAACTTAACATCGAAAATCGGGCTCTGCGGTTGTGTGGTAATTGACTAAATTCTTGTATAGTAACCTATACTGTTGAGTTACTTGAACGTTTTTTATCAATTTATAATAAAAAAAATTCTTTAAAACCTAATTTTTAATTTACTAATTTTTGTCATTTTCAAGTGTCTAAATAAATATACTTTTTTAACAGGATAAAGAGACCGTATTTTTTTTTCTATGGCCTGAAGTCTCCTTTTCAAAACGCTGTTGGAAATTTTAAAATTGCATGAGCGATTGAAAAGTTACAAATTTTTATTTGAAAAATGAGCTTTTTGTTGATTTGTTCCGGTTTTAGCGAATTTCGCAAACTCGAAATTCAGCTATTACGCAGGAATTCCGCAGGAATTTTTTCTGAATTAACAGTCGCGTCACCCCTCAAAAGAATAAGAGAATAAGAGTTATTTCCTTTACAGCCTGTATATAATATATACACCCATACATATATACATGTAAAGTATATATATATATATATATATATATATATATATATATATATATATATATATATATATATATATATATATATATATATATTGTCGCCACGATAACTTTCGAACGAAACATTTAATGCTTATGAACATAGAGCGGATGAAGTAATAGACTGTTTGTATTTATATATGAGTCTGTTAGAGAAGAAATACTGATCCTATATATACATACATAAATTGATACGTATCATACTATGCCTACATACGTACATAAATTGATCAAATTAAATCGAACTGACATAATATATTTGAAAAATATTACTAATTTCTCTTTTAAAAAGTTCATTCAAAACTAGTATATCCTGCCAACAAATTATGAACAAATAAAATATATTAAGAATATATTAAGAAAAAAAGATGTAAGCTTAATAATGTGTTATCTAATAAAGTAATAAAATATGTAGGTAATTATTGTAAATAATAAACAAATACTTTACTTTGCAAAATACCACTTTTATTTTTGAAACTGTGACAATATTGTTTCGAACCGTTAGTTCATTTTCAAACAGAATAAAAATTATGTTTGATACATGCCCTTATATACTAATTTTATCTACCTATACTTATGAAAGGGGAGCGGTATATGGTGTGGAAGCGGAAGGAGCGGGGGTAGTGAGAGAATCCGAAAAACAAGAAAAAGAAGATTACATTACATGTGAGAAATGCAAAACACGTGACAAAAGATTGAAATTAATTTAGAAATTAAATGATGTCCGCAATAACCTTACCGACTACCATAAGCTATATGAGATCCCTAGGACCTTTTTCTTACTGTTAGAGAAATAAACTTTTTACTAAAATTATTTCAGATGAATAAAAGATTAGGTTGTATGAGTTCCGCCAGGGTTTACTGATCCCATAATTGTAAAAAATAAACTAACCGACAAATTTTGAAATTTTTTTCACTGTTACAGAGCTAAACTATTTTAGATAGACATAGATTACATTATGTAAGGTCCGCCAGGGTCCATAGGACCCAAAAGTGTCAAAAATAAACTGACCGACCGATTTTGAAAATTTTTTCACTGTTTTCGAGCTAAAAACTATTTTAGATAGGTATAAATTAAGTTATGTAAGGTCCGACAGCGTCAGTGTGACCCAAAAGTGTCAAAAATAAAATAGCTGACCGATTTTGAAAATTTTTTCACTATTACAGAGTTAACTATTTTAGATGAGTACAGGTTGTATTATCTGAAATCCACAACTGTCCTGCGTATGCAAATGCGGCGTAAAATGCTACACAAGGAGTAAAATGCTATATATATATATATATATATATATATAGGGTGGTCCAGAATTATGTACCGTAATTGCTGGAACTGATAGTATGTTCAAAAATAATGGTACCTTTTCATCTACACTTTTTTCCAAAACTCAATAATAAGGGAGATAAAGCAGAGGGGTAAAATGTAGAGGGGTGGAACCAAACTGACTTCTTTCTTTTTAAATTTTTTTAGGCGCTTTTGATTACTGGATTCATATTCTAGGGGCGCGTATGAACATTAAGATAATTAAATTTATGGTATCAATTATTTCATCATTTATGATTAGGGGATAATTTGGAAAATAGATACTTCTACTTTAAATTACTCGAAAACGGTAATATTTATCGAAATGTAACAAGTATACCTTTTTTACGTGAAATTGTCTGAGGAATTATATTATCAGAGATTTTTTTTAAATAATGGATGTGGCTATTTATACATACAGTATGTATACGCAATTGGCTATTTATACATACAGTATGTATACGCAATTGGCTATTTATACATACAGTATGTATAAGCAATTGGCTATTCATACATACACTATGTATACGAAATTGGCTATTTATACATATATAGTGTGTATATGAAATTGGCTATTTATACATATATAGTGTGTATATGAAATTGGCTGTTTAATACATATAGTCAGCTGAGTACTGGTTTATACCCAGTCAATTTTTTAAAATATTTTTTCTGATAGTGGTTTCGGCTTCCTCAATGTCCAAAACTAACAAAACAACTATCTAGAAAAAATATTTAAAAAGTTGACTTGGTACAAACCAATACTTAGCTGACGATATGTGTATACTGAATTGGCTATTTAAACCTGCATAAACTGATTACGTAGTTGACTACTTATACATACTGACTGAATGCGCTATTATTACAATTAATATTTTTATAATAACTACTAGTGTTGGGTCGCACATGTGCGAGTCACTCCAAATAAGTGACTCTTTTAAGTGTGCGGTGTGCTGTGCGACTCTTACAAAATGAGTCACTAGCACAGTCCGCCATTACTACACATAACTGAACACATTTTTTTTTTGTACATATGATATTCACTGGACATCAGGTTCACATGTACATATTGCATATTATGGCACAAGCAAAAGAATTTCAACTTTTTCGAAAATGAAGATACATAATACACATGCATTAAATTATGGGTTCTTCGGTTGACATTTGAGAAATTGCATTCCAGTTTATAATATGACAACAATATGACTTTTTTACGTACTACATATCCTACATATTATTTTGTTAATATGTATGCCCAAAAATTAGTACAGGAAATAACCCCCGCAGGGTAAAGGAGTACATTTTATTTATTATAGACTCCTTCATACAAATTTAAAGTTGTAAATCATTGCTATTTTTCCATTGTATTAACTGTTTAACTTTAAAAAAAAGTTTAAATGGATATTGACGTTGGATATTAGATACTACATATTTTTTTCTATTTATAAATGTCTTTTTACCCCTTTCAATTCTTTTTGTTTTCTCTAGATTAGATATCCACACTTTTTAAAGGTTAATTTTTTTTTCAAATCCAATCAATTCTGTAATTTTTTTTGAGTATTTCTATTATTTGTATTTGTTGCCTCGTTATTCTAAATGGGTCAAAAATTAAGAACAAGTGACGTATGGAGTTTTTTAACTAAAAAAAAAAAATTTGCTCAACAATGTTATTCTTGAAAGGTGGATCTACTTTTAATGTTAAAAGACATTTAAAATCAAAACATTCTTATGTGTTTAATTAACTTATTCATTATTCTAATGCCAATGCTTCAAAATTCTTCAAAGTTCAAAAAAAATTTTTTTTAAATGTACAATACACATTACACAATATATTTCTTATTTTAAGAATTCATACGTCATACGATACCGTATGGTCTAAATTTACAAAACTGCACTTTAAAGGAGGACGGAAAGGACAAATAAAAGAAACGACAGGATTGCACATACCACATTAACACACTGTGCTGTGTGCTTGAAAAGAGTTGTGACTCTCGTTTCAAATTTAATCGCACACATGACACGTAACACAGTGTGCGAGTGTGCTTAGTGCGCGAGTGTGCTTCAAAAGAGTCGCTCGCTCCGTGCGGCACACCTCACTGTGCGGAGTCATGTGTGCCAGCACACGTAAAAGAGTCGCTTCGACCCAACACTAATAACTACACAATTATAATAACCGAATACCTCCGATTGAGCTGAATTATTTTTTTACATAATCTTTTTGGCTTAAGAAGTTATCCCCCAAACGGATTTTTGGCGACGCGGACCGGAAGTGTATTTTTCTATCGAATTTCAAGCCTAAGGGTTACTGAAAAATGCTTTCCGTTACCATAGTAACAAAAATTAAAGATCGATTCTTATGGAACTTGGTGAGTAGCACAAAAAAGAAAGAATGAAGTTTTTCGATATTTTGCTTAGTTTTCGTGATACTACGTGTCAAATTTGTAAAACTTACTATATTGGATAGACAATTATTGTAGGTATATTACGGCTTGTATTGATAGAAGTAAGTGGAAAATGGACCGGACGACATCACTGAAACTTCATTTTCAGGCAAAGGGTAATTAAATAATTTTGAAGTGATTACACGCCGAGACACATTTATAAATAATTACCCTTTGCCAAAAATGAGGTTTCATTGGTGATGTCCCGTTCATTTTTCACTAATTTCTATGAATAAAAACCAAAATATACCATTCAAAAATTATATTTAAAACTGAGTTTATATCCGTAAAAATTGATACTACGTATATGTGTATGTGTATGTGTGTAATATACAATCCATTATCTTATAGTAAGTTTTAGAAATACAACACATATTATCTCGAAAACTAAACAGGATATCAAAAAAATTTGTTCTTCCTTTTTTGTTCCACTGATCAAATTCTATAATAATCTGCCTCTATTTTTTATTACCATAATAAAGGAAACCTTTTTTTAGTCCTCAGATATGCGCCTTCCGGTTCGCGTCCCAAAAAATCCGTTCTTAAGCTAAAAAAATTATACAAAATTCAATCGGTGGACGAAATTTGGACGATATTTTTGGTGCTCAATGGGCGCAGTATACATCAGAAATTACGGTAATTGTGAATAAGTAGTCAACTGCGTATAGATACTGCATGTTTAAACAAAATATTTCATATACATACTGTATGTATAAATAGCCAATTTCGTATACATACTGTATGTATAAATAGCCAATTGCGTATACATACTGTATGTATAAATAGCCAATTGCGTATACATACTGTATGTATAAATAGCCAATTGCGTATACATACTGTATGTATAAATAGCCACATCCTTAAATAATTGCAAATTAAAAAAGAAAAGACGTGATAACTCACACCTACCACCCAAAACCACCCCTTAGTCATGAGTGGTGGAATAATTGTTGACATAAATTTAATCCTTCTAACGCAAAATTAGTACCCCTAAAATATCAATCCGTTATTCAAAAGCGTTTGGAAAATATTTAAGAAATAATGGTTTTCGTTTAACCCCTTTACAGAGTTGTATCTCCCTTATTATTGAGTTTTGAAAAAAAGTGTGCATGAAAAGGTACCATTATTTTTGAACGTACTACGAGCTCTATCAATTACGGTACATAATTCTGGACCACCTTATATATATATATATATATATATATATATATATATATATGTATATATATGTATATATATATATATATATATATATATATATATACATATATATATATATATATGTATATGTGTATATATATATATATATATATATATATATATATATATATATATATATATATATATATATATATATTGAATTCAATATATATATATATATATATAATTCAATATATATATATATATGTATATGTGTATATATATATATATATATATATATATATATATATATATATATATATATATATATATATATATATATATATATATATATATATTGAATTCAAGATAGCGACTAGCGGAGTACGTACTCGACAAATGTCTAATTTAACTGGAGAAAATAATGTTAATAATATTGACTTAATAAAAGATTGTCATAAAAGATCATAATCTAGTTTGCATTTTGAAATTCCCAATTTTAATGCAAGCATTATCAAGGATCTAGAATTTTTTTGCTGTTATTATAATTAAATAATTCTGAATCCGACAGGAACCCTTAATCGGGATAAGATTACACCATGTGTTAGGGTAAATAGTGTCTCTCTGTGTACTAAATTTCATCGACTTCGGTTTAGTTAGTTGGATGTGATTTAGCAGTTGATTTTGTTTCCACCGGGAACCTTCAATCGAGATAAAACTATCCTATGTATTATTATTGCTATTGCATTCACTATAAATTTTCATAACCATTTTTATAATATAACTAACTCTGACTCGCGGCTTGGTCCGCATTGAATTTAATCCCTTTCCCCCGCTTTGTGTCTCCCCTTCTTTCCCCGGAAACCTTCAATTGGAATTAGACTATCCCGACTAAAATTATTTAAAAATTATTACTATATGTGTTCATAGTAAATAATGTCTGTATATTAAATTTTATCAAAATCGGTTCAGTCATCCTAAGGGAACCTTTAATCAAGATAAGATTACCCTATGCGTTAACTCAGGATTAATCATGTCTGTGTACCAAATTTAATCAAATTCGGTTTAACTATTTGGAGATGATTTAATAATTTCTTTTGTATTCCCTGGGAACCTTTAATTGGAATAAAACTATTCTACGGGTTATTAAAATTCTTGCTACATGTGCTCATAGAAAATAGTGTCCCTATATTATATTTCATCGAATTCGGTTCAGTCATCCCACAGGAACCTTTAATCGGGATAAGATTATCCTATATGTTATCTCAGGATAAATAATGCCAGTGGACCAAATTCCATCGAACTGAGTTTTGTTTTTTGGGGTGTGTTTGAATAATTGTTTTTGTGTCCCTCAGGAACTTGCAACCGGTATAAAATTAGCCCATGTGTTAACATAGTGTATAAGGGGTGTGTATATAAAATTTTATTAAAATCGTTTCTACCGTTTCAGTATGATTGGGAACAAACATCCAAACATCTAAACATCCAAACTTTCACATTTACCTATAATATTATTAAGATATTAATTTTTAGTTAAGTTACATATAAACCCATATAGAACTTAAAACTTTTTTTTAACACAATTTAAAAATACTGAAAAGTTTAAAAAGATAAAATATTTTTACCAAAATAAGTCATAAAATTAATTACGGTCTCTAAAAAAGTCAATTTTTTATTTTTTATTACACTTTTAAAATATGAAGCTACCAGAGACACACAAACCTAATTAATTTTTGGCGTTTTTAGGTCCCCAAAACCTTGACGAATCTCACATAAGATACCTTAAATCCATTTAAAATTGTTTAACACTATTTACCCTGATCTAACACATGGTGTAATCTTATCGCGATTAAATGTTCCTTTCGGATTCAAAATTATTTAATTATAATAACAGCAAAAAATTCCTAGATCCTTGATATTGCTTGCATTATAGTTGGGAATTTCAAAATGCAAACTAGATTATGAGCTTTATTTTATCGGCTTATCATGAATTGCATCCCGCGGTTCGACTTACAAGTAAACGTCCCGAGGCCGGACCTATCGATTTTGATGAAACTTAGATATGTTGTAGAACACTAAAAAATAAGCGACACGTATTTTTCTTTATCGGCGGAAAAACGGTTTGAAGGGGTGAAATCGCCCTCCAAAAATTGGGGTAAAAATTTAATTTTTTAAATATCTCGAAAACGGTAAGAGATAGAGCAAAAGTTTAAATTGGCGATATTGCTCTTTTTTAAAGAGCTATCTACTGGTATGCAATTTGTTCAAATTGTGTCAACAGGGGTGGCTGGGGGTTAAAATTTAGGGGTTAATTTTGCAAAAAGGGGGTGAAAATTAAACAATATAAAAATTTTGTTTACAGATTTGAAATCTACGTCAAAAAATCTATTTGACCTGTTTTTGCTCAATGTCATAATATTAAGTCTAGGGGTAGTTAACTAGGGGGTGACTGTGTCGAATAGTCGTACTACTTGGGTAGTTTAAGAAGTTTTTCTTCATAGAAAATAGTTTAAGACGTTTAGAATAACGTAGAAATGAAATTTTCGATTTCAAAATTCAGTTTGAGCAGCATTGGAGAGGGGGTGAGTCACCCTTTTAAATTACATATTAGTTAACGTACACTCATTTTTAATATTAACACACTGACAGTGGGTAATAATGTCACAATAAGTGGTTCTGAAGTTGGACTATCGTATGTAAGGTTTTTATTAGGTTTCCATTCATTTTCAAAATATCGTTATTTTCGGCATCGATAACTTTCGATAACGAAAACTATAACATCCATTAAAAAACAAACCTTATGAAAACATTACATACGACAGTCCAACTTCAGAACCACTTATTGTGACATTATTACCCACAGTCAGTGTGTTAATATTTAAAATGAGTGTATGTTAACTAATATGTAATTTAAGAGGGTGACTCACCCCCTCTCCAATGTTGCTGTTGACTCCTGTTGACACAATTTGAACAAATTGCATACCAATAGATAGCTCTTTAAAAAAGAGCAATATCGCCAATTTAAAATTTTGCCCAATCTCTTACCGTTTTCGAGATATTTAAAAAATTAAATGTTTACCCCAATTTTTGGAGGGCGATTTCACCCCTTCAAACCGTTTTTCCGCCGATAAAGAAAAATACGTGTCGCTTATTTTTTAGTGTTCTACAACATATCTAAGTTTCATCAAAATCGATAGGTCCGGCCTCGGGACGTTTACTTGTTAGTGATAATAGTAGGTATACTAATCTACATTATATATTTTTTCTGTGATTATACCTATCCGAGAACTATGGAAAAAAATAAGAATTTTTTATTTTAATTTTTTTGGGTGGTAGAAATTGTTAGAAAATTCTGTAAAAAATACAGAATATAGCACAACGTACTACCTAATAAACAGTTTTGATTTTATGAGTCTGGATGTAATAGCGTCGGAATAAAAAAATACCCGCTCTAGCATATATATGGTAAATTATCTCAAGAACGCAGAGAGATCAGAGGCTAAAATAGGTGCCAATGGTATATTTATTACTCACCGAGATCGCAACATAACTTACTTTTAATAGGCCTCTCTGGGGCTGCAAACCCTATCTTAACCTGCTGACCCTTTGATATATCTTCAGAAGCTATATACTACGAATGCATATTATCTGTGAACCAAATTTAATCGGATTTGGTTCAGTCATTTCGATGTGATTATGTAACTAGTTTTGCATCCCACAGGAAACATCGATCGGGATAAAATAATTCTATGTGTAATTCCGGGTAAATAATATCTTGTACCAAATTTCATCTAATTCGTTTTCATTATTTGGGAGTAATTGTGCAAATGGTTTTGTAACCCTCAGGAAACTTGAATCGGGATAAAATAATTCTATGTGTTAATTCCGGATAAATAGTATCTTGTACCAAATTTCATCTAATTCGTTTTCATTATTTGGGAGTAATTGTGCAAATGGTTTTGTAACCCTCAGGAACTTGGAGCCGGAATAAAGTTTATCCTGTGTGTTAATTCAGTGTATAAAGAGTTTGTATATGTTTTGTCAAAATCGGTTCAGCCGTTTTGGCGTGATTGATCAACAAACATTCAAGCATACAAACTTTCACATTGTAATAAAACCAAGATTTTTATATCAGATTTGATTCTAAAAATTGGTACAACTGTTTTGTCATTAGTGACCCCGGGGGAACTCTTCATCAGAATAAAATTATAATTCGTGTTAATCCAAATCATATATAGGTACTATCTTTATTACCATATTTAATTAATGTCGATTCAGCCAAATTGGTCTCATTATAATAAATTTGTAATTTCTCTTACGGGAATATTCCACCGAGATATAATGAGATCGATAATTTAGTCTGGATTCTAAGATGTCTAATTTTTTATTAAACAACTTGTTTGAATGAGAAATTCAGGAAATATTAATGTTAGTTAAGTTACATATAAATCCATATAGAACTTAAACTTTTTTTTAACACATTTAAATATATACAGAAAAATTTAAAAGAAGGAATGAATTTTTACCAAAATAAGTAATAAAATTTATTACGGTCTCGAAAAAGGTGATTTTTTTTATTACACTTTTAAAATATGAAGCCACCAGCGACACACAAACCAAATAAACCAATTTTCTCTAATTGATAATATTGACGCATCCTTTTCATTTCTTCAAGAATGGTTTATGCTAAATGGTCTTAAACTAAACATAGACAAAACTCAATTAATTAAATTTGGTGATTACGGGATGCCTGATGAAATTTTAGTGTTACCTGATCACGGGAACATTCATCTATCACCAACAGTGAAATTTGTAGGAATATACATTGATAAAAATCTCAATTTGAAAGATCATGTTAGTAAACTGTGTACCACTTTGAACAAATACATATACTTAATTAGAAATCTAGTTAATTTTTTGCTTAATTCAATTGCTTTTAATATTTATTACGCCTACGTACAGTCAGGACTCGTATATGGTATCGTCCGGTGGAGTAATTCATCCTCTGTCAATGAACTTTTTATACTACAAAAGAGATGCATAAGAGCGTTATGCCAAGTGAATGCTAAGACTTCATGTAAACCACTTTTTAAAAAGTGTAAAATACTCACACTAACTGATTTATATATCCTTGAGTGCATGACTTTTTCCAAAAAATACCAATATTATTTTGAAGAAAATAAATTCGATCACTACTACTCAACTAGACAAAAATGTGACTTTTTTCCAACTTTCAACAACTGTCAATACTGTTTACAAAAGCCCATTCAATCAAATTATTAAAATTAACAATAAACTTCCGAGCCAATACAAGAGTTTAGAACTTAAACAATCAAAAATTAAACTAAAGTAATTTCTACTAAATCAAAACTACTACACTCTTGATGAATATTTTTTAACGCAATTTTAGGATCTTAACTCTATTATTTTAATCAATTGTAATTTATTAATTATATAATCAATTTTAATTATTTATCTACTTTTGTTTTTTTAATGCAATTTTTAACTACATTTACTTTTTGGAATTCTATCGAATTAAGTCACGATGTTTACACATGACAATGTAAAAACCTAATGTTTGTAATACATTTTTTTTTTTTGACTCATTTCACATTGTGTACAAACAGTCATACGAAATAAAGTACATTATATATATATATATATATATATATATATATATATATATATATATATATATATATATATATATATATATATATATTACATAAAGTCACAAATGGTCGAGCTGATTTTTTAATGAGGTCAGATCCGAAAACGCCAGAAATAAGCTATTAAACCGTATGGATACAACTATGCTGCACAAAACTAATTACCCAGCCGATTTTAAAAATTCTTTTATTCTTAGAAAGCTAAACTATTTTAAATGGGCACAGGTCTTAGATGAGATCCGCCAGTGCCCAATATTTGGAAATTCGCTATGTTATGCAGATGCTGCGACAGGGGTATTTAATGTTCTAATGGTTTTTTTATGACCTGAATTTGCTTAAAATTAGATTTTAGGTATATCATTCTCTTCCCTATGAAAAAAGGAAGAAAATGGTATACGAAACTGTCGGGGTTTATCAGTCTTAGAATCGACTTTTTATCAAGAAAAAAATGAAGTGCATTTGAACCCCAATCATGAGTCTGAAGGTAAAAAAATTGAATCATGAGCTAGAGGGTTAAAATATTAGGAAAACATTTTATTTTCTCGATTTGAATTAGTAATCAATAACAAAATGAAAATAAATTAATATATGCATTTTACTTAAAACTAAAATGCATTAGTTTTACTCATTAATCAAGTTTATATACTATGTATAAGCAAAATTTAGGTTTATGTTAAAATTATTTTCATAAATTATCTTACTTGTACTGAAATTTGTCTGTCATAATAGCAACTTGTCTATAACAATTCAGTTCTTAAAATATTAAATATTTATTATTCAGTAAAATGGAGTTAAAGTGTAATGGTAGAAAAAGAGTGAATAGAAATATGTTCGCATCCCCAAAAAATTATTTTGAAAGTGAATTTTTGAAACCATTAGAGCCTATGTTTAAAATTTGTACATTTTTTACATTATTATTGGTCAACTTTAAAAATATTAACGGAAAATTACTGATCTTTGAACTCTGTAATGGATGGTTTCAAATAATACGTAGTATTCTTGTAATTTCATTTATAGCAATTATTTATAGTATTGATTTAATTTGGTTTACATGCATAACTAATATTGTTGATAGAATTATGTGTCAAATATGGGGTATATTAACAATTGCAAGTATTATATATGCATACATAAACAAGCATCATTTTTTGGAAACGTTACAAAAATTAAACGAATGTAATAGCCAGCTTTTACAATTAGGATTTTCCGTTAATTATAACTTATTATTCAAAATAAAAAATATTCAAATGTATTCGTTAAATTTTGGCAGTGTTTTAATGATAGTTAATATAATGTTTGACCATGATTACAACTACCTTATCTTCTATCTGACTCTGACTCTCTGGTCGCAAACTGTTTGTCGCATTCTAGCATATGTTATGCTAGATTTATTTTTGATGGTTTATTTACAATCGAAAACTTTAAATGTGTTTTTAAGATACCGAGTCACTTTGTTAATAGATATTAAAAATCTTAAAGACATTTTGATAGAAATGAAAAGTTTGCAGGCTAAGCTATGTGATATTTCCAAAAATCTAATTAAAATTTTTGAGCTTCTCTCACTCTTTTTAATTTTTGGTTTGTTTTTTGAACTGTCTGTAAATGTATTTAATTGTTATAAATATACTGAAATTCGCATGATATGTCGACAAATTACATATTTCTTGTTAGCTTTGATGGTACTAGTGAATTTATTTTTAATACATTCTTTTATTAAAAGTGAAGTAAGTATAATATTAAAAAATTGTTATTCATAATTCAGAGTTGAGTTTATTTTTAAGGTACCATCACAGTGTAGAATCTTGAAAAAAATTAATTTTTTTGTCTTATCTTAAAATACATACAGTTATGCATGTTTTTTCAAAATTTCAAATTGAAATTCGGATTATTACGATTGCTACGATCACGGATCAATGGATTCAGTTTAAATACAAAATTCTGAGGATTAATTGGCGCCTTTTGGCGGGATGTTATACCAATTTACATTCGGTCTTTCCACAACCAGTGAACGTATAAGATCAATTGTTATCACCACAGTATCACATTTTTGTTGAAATAATGGTTTGAAATAATTTTGTGACAAATTTTAAACGCGTATGTCTGCCCTTTTTAAAAACGGTACCCACGCTCAAACGTAAAATTTACAAGTTACAAGTTTGAAATTTTGACAAAATATTCTTTTTTCTATTCTCCATGTACCTATGGAAGCTTTTTTCGGAAATCTTCCTATTTTTTTGCACGGAAAACTGTTAAAAAAGGCCTAAATTTTGTACTTTTGATTCAAACCGCGGCCATTAGTAGATAGGCTAGGAGAGAGCAAAGACACCGCAAAATTAAATAACTTTTGACGATGTTTCAAAGCGTGTGACTTAGGGTTCTATTGCACCCATGTTACGGTACTACACATTCCGAACTGATGAGTCATCAAAACGTACCGATGTGCAAACCTTGAGATTGGACCCCTTACGCGAACATATTGTTGGCCTTGGAATTCTAAGAGATGAGTCATCACATCGACAAAATTAATTCAAGTTAAGCCATTATGCGTCATCACAATTTGGTCATCACTATTTAGATTTTTAATGTTAACCCATTATCGACCAACACTAACGTAATTTTTGAATCCAAATCTAACGCATGCGCAGACTGATTTTTAGGCCACACATTGGGAGCTGGGCTACACTACCGCGTCAAAAACGTGGGGTACACCACTTGGGGTGGCCGCAAACTTTTGACACCGTACTGTACTTAAATTTTTGGTACACTGCCGTGTTAAAAGTGTGGATCCTTGACCAAAAGGTATCCGATCACTTTTTGAAGCTTACTGTACTTATTTTGTGTAAGTGCAAACCTTGGCCTTTGACCCCAACACGCGCTCGTCTTAATTGCGTCATCTTAAACGAACCAAAAAATCATTTGACTCGACCGCTAACGATAAATTTTGTCGGGGCACTGTACCAAGCACTAGATTTTAAGCTCCAATCATGGTTTTAAAACTAACTTCAGACTCTATGGTTTAAATTTCTGACCTACTGTGCTATCGAAAATCGGATGTCTACTGTACCTCAGGGGCATTTTTGTATATGTATTTAACCTTGGAAAATATTGTTAGTTCTAGGAATTTTTATCAATTCAAAAATAAACAAAAAACCAATATCTAAATGTTTATTTTAGCTGAATTATGATCATATGTCTCATATTACTGGATTTTTTTGGTATAAGAAAGACGTCATAGAATATGAATTTAATATAATACCATTTCAGTTTTTGTTAAAAGCTTTACTGATCATTTATGCATGCAAAATTTAATTTTTGTAAGGATCCGGATTTCTTACCGTTACTGTACTTGACGACAAATTAGGTGTCGTCTGTATTTGTACGAAATTTATTTTAATCTGTATGTATTAAACAAAAGCCAGTAAAATTTTTAAACATTGAATTAAGATGACCTACCTGATACATTTTATAACTCCTGACAATAACATAATATTTTAAAGTATTGTTTACCTTAATAAACCATTAAGCAGATTACTTTAAAAAAACAATTAGTCACTGACATATCGCGCGTACTCTTTCTCAACCTCGTATCTGAAAAGTCTCAATTTTTGGAGACACAAATAAAACGTATTTAAATGTGTGTTTTCATCATTATGAACTTAAGATTTATGCGAATTACACCCTTTGATGTTGGCTACCTACATATATAAATATATATAGACAAGTATATATATATATATATATATATATATATATATATATATATATATATATATATATATATATATATATATATAAATACAATATTTAATGTTTTTCGTGTGTCCTAAAACATGCAGTTTTTGATATACGAGGTTGAGAAAGAGTACGCGCGATATATTATTACTAATACCGAAATGGCGTCAATACAAATTTAGATTTTTATTAATATTGATAATGGACATTGATTTTCAGTTTTTTCAGTCAACATAACTTGAGGTTTACAAATACTAGCGTCAAACCATTATAAGTTAATGTAATTTGGATTGTTATTAACATTGATGAAGAAATTTGATTTAACTCATTATGAGGCAATATAGTTGAGACTTTATTAATAATCATGATGAACTTTTAGTTAACCTATTATAAGTCAATACCAATTTGGATTGATTTTCAGCTATTATAGGTTAAAAGAGTCTAGACTTTGTTAATATTCATGGTGAATTTTGATTTAATCCATTATGAGTCAATACAAACTTGAATTTTTAATAATATTTTTAATAAATTTGAGTTTAACCAATTATCAGCCAATAGCATTTAGACTGTAAATATTCATGATGAGTTTTGATTGAAACCTTTATAAGTCAATACGAATTTGGGATTTGGTTAACTTTAATGAAGAATTTTGATTTAACCTATTATGGATCAACAAAATTAATACTTAATATTTATAATAAAGGGCATAGCCGGGTAAGATAGGGAAAACGGCCCTTGACGCAAAATTGATTGTTTTTATAGGAAATAATACTTCTTAGCCCCAGATACATTCCTGCCAAATTTCAACCCTCCGAGGCTAATAGTTTATGGATAAACAAACAGACAAAAATTTTCCAAAAAAAATTTTTTTGACGTAATTACTGAGCCGATTTATTTGAGTTTAATATATATTGTGTACTCACCTTAGGCGAAGTAATAAAAAAAAAATTAACGTTATATCCCTTTATTATACTAATTTTTTTAAATTTTTAAATTTAAGAAAAATTTTTTTTGGCACTTAGGCGTTAGCGACACCCACCATTTTTTGTTCAATAATTTGTCTCTTAGTACTCTATAACATATATTTTTATGGAAAAAATTTAGTTGGTAGAACACAGTAATATTTCAATACAAATGCATGCCATGTTCGGTACTACATATATTACTTATGTATAAAAAGGACCATAAAGTAAAGCATCTGGCTTATTTCTAAAACACAGTAGAACTCTAAGCAGTGCAATAAAATGTTCTATTCCCCCCTGAGTTACAGTTCTTGGAGTTCCTGTGACGGTCTAAAAAATATATATTTTGAGCTGTTATAAAAAATATGTTTTAACTTGCTAAAAAATAATTTTCAAGGTTAATTTTACCACGAATCTGAATATTTGAATGAAATCAATAAAATTATCTCATCATACTTACTAATTAAAATTATATCTAACTCAACAAAAATTGTACGTTTTAGAAACTTTATTCAAATAAAGATACTAATAATAAAAATAATACGTCTTAAATGTCATATTGCTTTAATAATAATAAACATTAAGTTAATAAAATGGAACAAAAAACTTCAACAACGTATAGTAATAACAGCAATCCGGCTAAAACCTGTTGTAGTTATTACATGTACATATAACTAACTTGAAGAAAGTAGTGTACAATTGTACGTAATATGTAGCTCGTCCCTCTCACTTGATGTTTTTGTTGCACTTCTTAAGGAGGTGCAGAAAGTGGATTTTTTTTGTAATAAAATTACATACGTTTATAACTACGACAAACAAGCTTAGACAAACGTCTAGCTTTATCTGCCGTCTGTCTTATTTTGTTAACACGATGACGGGTCATGGGGAATCATAACGAAATGACCAACTGGTATACTATTTTGACAGCTAATCAACTTTGTATGAAATTGTTGACATCGTAAGACGTGGTGTATGAGCTAACAAAGTTTCACTTGACGTCTTACAAAGGAAAAAACTCTAACAAAAGAGAAATCAATGTCTATTTTGTTTTACTGATAAAAAAAGACAAACGGCAGATAGTGTTGGACTTTTGTAAATTTAAACTAGTTTATCGTAGTTATGAACGTATGTAATTATATTATTTTAGAAACAGGGTAGATATTTTACTTTATAGTCCTTTTTATACATAAGTAATATATGTAGTACCGAACATGGCATGCATTTGTATTGAAATATTACTATGTTCTACCAACTAAATTTTTTCCATAAAAATATATGTTATAGAGTACTAAGAGACAAATTATTGAACAAAAAATGGTGGGTGTCGCTAACGCCTAAGTGCCAAAAAAAAATTTTCTTAAATTAAAAAATTTAAAAAAATTAGTATAATAAAGGGATATAACGTTAATTTTTTTTTTATTACTTCGCCTAAGGTGGGTACACAATATATATTAAACTCAAATAAATCGGCTCAGTAATTACGTCAAAAAAAATTTTTTTTGAAAATATTTGTCTGTTTGTGTATTCATAAACTATTAACCTCGGAGGGTTGAAATTTGGCAGGAATGTATCTGGGGCTAAGAAGTATTATTTCCTATAAAAACAATCAATTTTGCATCAAGGGCCGTTTTTCCTATCTTACCCGGCTATGCCCTTTTTATTTTACCTATTATGAGTTGATTGAATTGCTATTAACACTGTTGATAAATGTTTGATTTAACCTATTATGAGTCAACAGACTTAAGACGATTAATATTCATGATGTATCTTAACCAATATGACTCAATATAGCCTAGACCTTATTAATAATCACGATTCATTTTCAGTTAACCAACTATAAGTCAATACCAATTTGGACTTTTTATTAATATTAATAAAGAAATTAGATTTAACTTATTATAGGTCAACATAGTTTAGATTTTATTAATATTCATTATTAAATTTAATTTAATTTATTATGAGTCAATACAAATTATTAACTTTCATTAATATTGTTAATGAGTTTCAATTTAACCTATTATGAGTCAACATAGTTTAGACTATAATAATTCACGATGAATTTGATTGAACTTATTATAAATCAATACTAATTTGGGTTTTTGATTAACATTAATGAAGAAATTTGATTTAACCTATTATAGGTCAACAGAGTTAAGACTTAATATTTATAATGAATTTTGATTTAACGTATTATGAGTTGATAAAAATTTGAATTACTATTAATATTGTTGATTAATGTTTGATAGAACCTATTATGAGTCAACAGAATTAAGACTATTAATATTCATGATGAATTTTGATTTAATCCTTTATGAGTCAACACAAGTTTTAATTTTATTGATATTTTGATTAATATTAAATCAAACCATTATGAGTCAATTTGGATTTTTATTAAGCTTAGGAAAAAAATTTATATTTACGCCTTATGAATTAACATACTTTAGATATTATTGATACTGATATTGATTCTAGAGTTAACCCATTATGAGATAACACAAATTTAGATTTTTATTAATATTGATAATGGATTTTTGATTTAATTCATTACGAGTCAAGATGAATTGGGTTTTTATAAGGAATTTTGGTAATAGATTTGGACTTATGCGCATTGGTGTTAGTTTTAGAACTCAAACTTAACGCATGAGCAGGTTGGATTTTGAGTCCTAACCTAACATTTGTATCATGCACTATAATTCAGACCGTACCCTAACGCATGCGTATGTTAAATTTCGGACCCTAACGAACTGGTAGTCAAATATTGACATGAATCAATTTTAAACAGAAAATATTTTACTTATAAATTATATCAAATTAAATAACTATAGCATATATACACAATGACATGAAACATATTGTTTCGATACATCGTATAAGATTCTAATTTTGCTTTTATTATTTAATGTTGCCAAAGATACTAGGTTAAAAATTTAGATTTTTTTTAAAGATTAGAAATATTCTGTTTCCTAAACTGTCAGATACCAAAATGAAATTATTCTCTACACATGAATTTTAATACTGTAAACGTATATTTTTTAAAAAATGAAAGTTATTTTGCACATAGATTCTTATATTGTTCTTATTTTACGATACATTAAAACACAACCAAATTGTATCTTGAATTTTGATAAGACTGTTCTGTAAGATATGTTTGTCATTAATTCAATCGAACCAGTAGGTATGGGGCCACTTGTCAACGCGATGTAATTGCCTGTATTCAGGAGAAAATATTATGATGTTGAAGTTGAGTAGGTATGCGGTCACAACGAACTATGCAAATGATACTTGAATATAGCCTTTCATTCATTCTTCTGAAATACCCAATTTCAGTTAACCGAAAGAACAACAACGAGTAACTTGATGAAGTAAAATTAGTGAAAATGGGTAAGTTAGTCTATTTCGGTTCAGCCGCATACAATTTCGGTTTGACTGCACATAATTTCCGTTCAACCGCACACAATTTCGGTTCGACGGCACGCAATTTCGGTTCAACCGCAGACAATTTCGGTTCGACCGCACGATGGTGGCTGTGGTGGTGTTGGTGGTGGTAGTCATAATGGATTAATTCAAAATTCATCATGATTATTTATAAGGTCTAAACTATACTGACTCATAATGGGTTAAATCAAATTTCTTCATCAATGTTATAACAGTCCTAATTACATTAACTTATAGTGGTTTGATAATAATATTTATAAAACTCAAATTATGTTGACTCAAAATAGGCTTAATCAATATCCATTATCAATATTAATATAAATTCAAATTTGTATTGACTCGAAATCGGTTAAATCAATATCCATCAAGAATATTAGTAGCCTTAACTATATTGACTCATAATAGGTTAAATCAAATTTCTTCATTAATGTTAATAAAAAATCCAAATTCGTATTGCCTTAGAATAGGTTAACTCAAAATCATCATGGTTATTAATGAAGTCTAAACTATATTGTCTCATAAGAGGTTAAATAAAATTTTTTCATCAATATTAATAACAATCCAAATTACTTTAACTTATGGTTTAACACTAGTATTTGTAAAACTCAAATTATGTTGACTGAAAATAGGTGAAATCAATGTTCATTATCAATATTAATAAAAATCTAAATTTGTATTGACGCAATTTCGGTATTAGAAATAATATATCTCAGTGACTAATTGTTTATTTAAAGTAACCTGTTTAGTGGTTTATTAAGATAAACAATACTTTAAAATATTATGTTATCGTCAGCATTTATAAAAAGTGTCACGTAAGTCATCTTAATTCAATGTTTAAAAATTTTACTGACTTTTGTTTAATATTTGTTTTACAAATACGGTCGACACCTATTTGTCGTCAGGTATAGTAACGGTCAGAAATGCGGATACTTATAAAGGATTACATTTTGCATGCACAAATGATCAGTAAAGTTTTTAACAAAAACTAAAATGGTATTATATTAAAATCATATTTTTAAATGTTTAGATGATCTTATAAGTATGAACTTGATATCACAATTTACAGGTAAATGCAAAATTGTAGAGATTTTCTTAGACTATTTAAAATAAATACATATTGTTAATATAATATACAAGTGTGTATTAAATATTGAATTATTTCAGATAATTTTCATTTTATTTATCAATTATGCTAAAAATAGTTTTGTGTTATACTCAAATTCAATGTTATACACCATATGAAGCAATATTTTTTGTAACTCGTTAAAATTCTCGAAACTTTTGTTAACAAACTAAAAATTACTCGTTGTACGTTAAATGTTAAAATATTAAAACTCATAATAAATAATCTCTTGCTTGAGGCCTATAATGGGATATATTTTTTTACTTAACAATTATTTAACTCATTAATACTCCATGACGTCATCTTCCTTATACCAAAAAAATCCAGTAATATGAGTCATGTGATCATAATTCAGCTAAATTAAACATTTAGATATTGGTTGTTTGTTTATTTTTGAATTTATAAAAATTCCTGGAACTAACAAGATTTTCCAATGTTAAATACATACACAAAAAATTCCCCTGAGGTATACTAGACACCCGATTTTCGGCAGCATAGTAGGTCAGAAATCTGAACCCTGCAGTCTGAAGTTAGTTTTAAAATCTGTTACCCCTTTCGGTGGTTCACACTGACGCAACTCGACTAGCCTGGTAGAGCAGGGGGGTGAGGGGTTATATCCTCTGAGAAACAAAAAATTTAAAGAAAATTAGCAACCTAACTACAAGAAACCTAAACTCTACGTTGTTGGATGCCATCACATTAGTATCAGAAAAAAATGTGGAAAAATCGTACGTTGTTATCAACTATAATTACCCCAAAAAAATCTTAGCTGAAAAGAAAATTAGTGAATGATGTGAACAACAAGCATACCAGTACAACAGAATTATTATTAACGTTGATTTGTTTCATACAACTATTTGGTACGGAATATAGCAATTTGTGTACAATAAACAGATCTTTGTTTTTGTTTTTTTAAACAGGTGAGTAAAAGTATATTAGTATTTTATTATTTTTTTTAATGAATGATTAGGTAAAATAAAAATAAAAAAATATTTTGAGAGAATGAATATCCAATCGGACAATTTTTCACCATATCAGAACGGTGCCTTCACTTGGACAACAAATACAAGTGTCAAAATTAATTTCATTCACCTAATTTAACGTAGTAAATGTAATTGGGTTAATCAACATATAAAAGTTTTTATTTGCAAATTTAATAATAATATTTCTTTTATTTTAGGTAATTATAGCCCGGCTTTTGGAAAATATTACTCCAATATTAAATTTCAATTAAGAAACTATAACCTACATAATGCCCAAGACGTGATAACGGAAGGTGCCTCCAACAGTGTCATTGTACAGACCGTTATTTTAACAGGTAAGCTTAATTATTTTTTGTTCTACCAGTTTGTTGTAGAAATTTTCGTTGTACGTCTGGGTTTAAAATATTAACTAACAACAATAACTATATCTAAAATTTTTAATATTCAACAAAAATTTCAAGAGAAAGTTTTACTTGCACAAATTATATTAATTGTTTATCAAAGACTTTTAGTTGAGAAATGTACTCACTTTAATTAACACATGTAATGAGGACTCGTCTTTCTGTATTTCTAATTTCTTTTATTGAACCCTTGCAGAATATACCCCGGAGTAGCGGTTCTGTTCCACCAGGAGATTGACTACACAGATGAGTAACCATGGAATTCAAATACCACGACCACACAATTAACGGCAACCAGCCAAACAGCAAAATTTTCCACGTGGTCCAAATTGCAATAAATTTTTACGGTGAATCTCCAGTGCCAATAATTCGAGGGCTTCCGTACAAGAATCCAGAAACTTTGTGGAGCAGCAATTTACAGATAAGTGATAAAATAACATTTTACATACATACCTTTACGTATACAATCTGTAGCTCCATAATCCCAATAGAGGTAAAACTGAAACGCCCAAAAGCTTGCCCTTCGTGAGTATAGAAGGTGACTCCTTCTTGTTACGTCCTCATCCTTCTGGGTACAAAATACGAAGGAGAGACGGTACAAGACCGTGAACCCGTAAGGGCCACGTCCTGCTCGTTCGAGCTCCAGCCGACGAAAGAGAGCTCGTCCCTCCTGTTTCACACCCATCTCACCTCGGCGGCTTATTTCTAGCTCTTTCGATATTTCCGCGCCTGCGCATTCGTTACTGGACCGATTTTCTGTCAATACTGACACTTCCACTTAAATGTCACTTCACTTGTTTACATTCTAAACGTCAACTTTGTAACCTAAATTTTAGTTGTCCCTATAATTTTTTAAATCAATTTACTTTTAATTTTCTTTTTAATCTTAAATTGAATTACAATTGTGTTTGTAATAAAATTTTCTTATTTAATTGTGGTTTTGATTTACAGTAAATTAATGCAAAGTTCTTTTTTTCTTTTTTTAGGTTCCAAAGAAGCAAGAAAAAAATTTGTACATGAAAACCGTAGAAGTATTCAGTATTTTAACAAAATGAAATTGTAATACGATTGTTAAATAAATTGTTCTGCAAAATTTGTTGTTCAGTTGCTCAGCCTGTATTTTGCGACGATTGAGAGGATAAAAGGGTGAGCTATAATAATGTAAAAAAAATTGTAACAAATCATGATTGGGTCTTAAAATCTAGTGCTTGGTACAGTGCCCCGATAAAATTTATCGTTAGCGGTCGAGTCAACTGGTTTTTTTGTTCATTTAAGATGACGCAATTAAAGCAAGCGCGTGTTAGGGTCAAAGGCCAAGGTTTGAACGTGCACAAAATAAGTACACTACGCTTCAAAAAGTGATCGGACACCTTTTGGTCGGGAGTCCAAACTTTTAATACGGCAGTGGACCAAAAATTTAAGTACAGTACGTTGTCAAAAGTTTGGGGCCACGCTCCGAGTCGAGGTATACCCCACATTCTTGACGCGGTGGTGTAGCCCAGCTCCCAATTTGTGGCCTAAAATTCAGTCTGTGCATGCGTTAGATTTGGATTCAAAAATTACGTTAGTGTTGGTCGATAATGAGTTAACACTAAAAATCTAAATTGTGATGATCAAATGGTGATGACGCATAGTGGCTTAACTTGAATTAATTTTGTCGATGTAATGACTCATCTCCTAGGAATCCCAAGGCCAACAGTATGTGCGTGTGTGGGGTCAAATGTTAAGGTTTTCACATCGATACGTTTTGATGACTTATCAGTACGGAATGTGAAGTACCGTAAAATGAGTGCAATAGAACCCTAAGTCACACGCTTTCAAACATCGTCAAATGGTTCAAGTTATTTAGTTTTGCGGTGTCACCGCTCTCTCCTAGCCTATCTGCTGCCATTTTTCCAAATTTCCAAAAAAAAAGAAAAAGCCTCCATAGGAACATAGCGGCTTACCTACTTAGCGGATAATCTATTTGATGATTTCTTTTTTTTGGATGAAAACTGTAGCCACAATCGTGAGTTGCCGAGGGCAATTGCCGCCCTTTTTTAAAGACACTTCTATTAGTGACACACTCACATTCAAAAAATTATAATAATTAAAAAAATAAATAAAAATGAATAAAAAAATATTCTTGTATTGTTAAATTAACTCTTAAACGGTTAAGACGACTTAACTCGTCCTGCAATATGGCGGCTCAAAATGCTGTCATATGTATATATTCACTGGTACAGGTGCCGCCATCTGTGACAATACGGTATCATTCTAAATAATGTTCAATTTTATCAACATAGTTTAGTATAATTTATTTTTTGTGGATTCCTAGGGTTCACTTTTTTAATGTTGGGATCTTTGGTTTTTTTCTTTTTCTTTTTTTGTAGCCTTATCTATAGTACTTATCATTTGGCAGTAAAAAGTCCGGCATTTTGAGACAAAAAAATTTTAACATATGGTTTGCTTAAAAGGATTAATAGTGGCATTAATCGTATAGAAAAACTCATCCCCATTCCCCTATCCTATCCATCCGAAAAAAATTTTTGTAGAATTTAAAATAATCTTTAAAGTAATATATAATATCCCTCAAATGCAGGTGAATATAATCAAATTTAAAAAAGTTACGGCAAGCCGCATTAATTAAATGTTTAGCAGAAAAAATTTTCAGCATGTTTCGGTTATTTAGATAACCATCATCAGGAAAAAGTAATTGAACACAATTGAAAACATGTCAATTGAAATTTAAAATAATCTACAAAAGGACTTTTAGATCCTATTAGTAAAAAGTAAATGTCAAATTGACATAACTAACATTCACATAACACCACAAAACCCATGCAAGACAGGAATTGTCAAAGAACATCAAACCGAACACCAAGTATTAGTGAACGAATGATAATAATAATAATAATAATAATAATAATAATAATAATAATAATAATAATAATAAACCCTCAGGGGCTTGTTGTAACACCTGGTTGCTTAGGTGATCGGTTGCTACAACAACACGGGAAGTAGCGCTCCCGGGGTTCCCGAGCTAAGACCAGGTACTTTCTGGTACCTGGTGCGTGGAGTCAACCAGCGCTAAATGGTGGTCTCTGTTAACGGGCTAACTACCCCTAACAGGTTATCTACTAGTTCCAGACGGAAAAAGAACTAGGAAGGCTGGTCGTGCTGCGGGTCTCTCGGATGGGCCCGCTAATAAAGGCGGAACCAGTCAAAATTCATCTTCTCGTCTCGTGCGCCTGGAGTGGACGGACAGCTTAAGGAGAGATTTGCTCACGTGCCGCGTACAAAGTGAGCCGAATAAGAGAGGGTACATGGCAAGGATGCACGCCATATGGTGCCAGATGCATCCCGAACACTCTAATTTAACGCCACAAAATCTGCGTGACCATGTAGCCCGAATCATTAAATTAAACATACCTACCGGACATGACGATAATCGAGAAGCTCGCGAAGAAGCTAGGGTTGCTGAAACTGCAGTGGTGGAAGTTGAACAGGATTCTGCGGTCAATGGTGAGAGCTTGGCCAATATTAACATCAAAGAGCAGGATCAACCGGTAACTCATGGTGACAGCATGGTTACTGAGGCACAGACGGACTTGTTAAATCAAGCCAACACAGATACTGTGCTAGAGTCTAACACCAGAACGAGTTCAACTCCCACACAGAATGATGCCGATCTAAATAAATCCCTTTCTGTCTCAGACAATTTAAGAAAACAATTTCGCGATCTTCTCGAGACTGATTTAGACTTTGACAAACGACCACGTCCCAAACACCGACGGACGTATGTAAAGGGCGAACAACTGACCCTACTAAACGAAATTTTGGACGATCATCTATCCCCATCCAGTGATCTCACCGACGTCGACAACGCAGTATATGCAGCGATGCGTGTCCTGAACCCATGTACTAAGCAGCAAAAGACTGCAGAGGAGAAGGCACGGATTCGTATTAAACAAATTGACACCAAAGTGAGGGCACTACGACAGATGGTATCGCGTATCCAATGTGTGATAGAATATATTCAGACCAACAGGCGTTTTACGCGAAAGGTACGGGCTTTTGCCAGAGAACTAAGGTACCGCTATCACACGATAAATTTGGGCAATCTGTTGACCATCAAACAGACACATTTGGATAAGATACGCGCATTGGCCCTGGCCAAGAAGAAAGTAGCCCGGCGTGAACGGTGTATTCGGGAAAATAAGATCTTTAACTCGAACCCTTCACGCCTGTTCGCATCTAAAAGCCCTGTCGTGGAGCAACCACCGACGGTCGACGCAATAGAGAATTATTGGCGGGGGATATATGAGACGACTAAAGAGACTGTTGGACTGTATTCCCATCAGCCAGTTTAGATGGTACTGCAAACAACAGCTTAGCAAAGTGCCATCTCATACCATTATAACATCTGTTGATAAAGAGGAAGTCGAACTTGCTTTCAAAGGCAAGAAGAACTATTCGGCTCCGGGCATTGATGGAATAACGAATTTTTGGTGGAAGAAGCTCACTAGTACCCACCGCCATCTTGCCCGTATATTTTCAAATTGGTTATTTAACTGTGAGCCAATACCATCGTGGCTCGCTGAGGGAAGAACGGTCCTAATACCGAAAAAAGGAGACCTATCACAACCACAGAACTACAGACCGATAACGTGCCTGAACACTGTGTATAAAGCGTTCACTTCCATTCTATACGAACGCATCTTGAAGGCGATTGAACCAGTGTGGAGTTCAATCTATGAACAACGAGGTTCAAAAAGAGGAATGTCGGGTTGCAAAGACAACTTGCTGGTCGACAGATGTATCTGTCAGGACGCTAGACAGCACAAACGCTACCTGAGCATGGCCTGGGTGGACTATCGGAAAGCATTTGACACAACGTCGCATGAGCTCATTATCTATTTGCTCCATTGTCTGCGAGTCCACCCCGACATTATTAAATGTATTGAACACCTGTTGCCGCTCTGGAAAACAAGGTTCACAATAACATCCGGTGAACACGTTGTGTCGACGGAGTTGGTGACATACAAACGAGGCGTATACCAAGGAGACAGCCTCAGTCCACTTTTGTTTTGCATCTCGTTGTTGCCCCTGTCAATCAGCCTGAGAGAGGAACCCGGCTACTTGTGTGGCCCGGTAGGAAATCGCGAGCATAAAGTCACACATTTATTTTATATGGATGACTTAAAACTGTATGCCTCGTCGGAGAGTGATCTCAACTGCGCTCTAAAATTAACACACAAATACACGCACGCGATCGGTATGGAGTTCGGACTGGACAAATGCGCGGTGGTGCACTGTAAGCATGGTGTAGTTCCGAATTTTGATTCACACGCCCAATTAGTGGATGGAAGCATCATAGAACATCTTGATGAAGGAGCGACCTATGCGTACCTTGGTGTTGGCGAAAGTCACATCCAGGACGTGAAGAACATGAAGGCCGCCTTAAGTAGTAGATATAAGCGCCTTCTCCGACAAATTTGGAGTTCTGAATTGTCGGCGAAGAATAAGACCAGCGCTACAAATATGTTAGCCATACCCATTCTTTTATATACTTTTGGCTCAATTAAGTGGAATGTGAATGAATTGGAGGAACTAGACCGAGACACGTTAAAAATAATGAACATCAATCGTAGTTTGCACCCACGCGCATCGACACAACGACTTTACCTCCCACGAGACCTAGGGGGTAGGGGGCTCCTGTCAGTCGAACGTTTGCATGACCGTATAGTCTTAGGTACAGCTTGTCGTGTACTTAACAGTTCAGACCCGCTATTGCAACTCGTCAGGGATCACGAGCTTGCTGGCGTAGGCGCATTTTTATTCACAGCAGCGCAACGTGCCGCCAATATCTTGGGCTTAGCCTTCGATCCGCGTAATCGCGACGGTGATGATAACATTCTTTCACTATCACAGTCGCGCCAAAAGTCGGCAATCAAGAGAGCCGAGCAACAACATCTGCTCAATAAACATCGCGACAAAGTTAACCAGGGTATGTTCTACCGTCATCTTGACAACCTTGGCCTTTCGAGCGAACTCACTTGGGCTTTCTTGAGAGCTAATGGACTTAAATCGGAAACGGAGGGCTTTATCATGGCAGCTCAAGATGGAGTGTGGAACACTTTAACACACCAAAAATATGTGATGGGTAATAAAGGGGTTTCGAGTACCTCGTGTCGGGCATGCAAAGCATACCCGGAAACCTTAATGCACCTGACTTCAGGTTGTTCTTATTATGCTAAATCCACCTATATCCATCGCCATAATGCAGCGTTGCGTGTGCTCTACTTTTATCTTCGTCATCATTACGAAGTTGACAAAACACCAGTCTTGCCCTACGATCCTGCGGAAGTAGAATCCTTTGTTGCCAACCAAAAGTGCAAGATCTTTTGGAATATGCCGGTTGCAACTACCAGGCAATTGAACGCCAATAAGCCTGATGTTGTGCTCCAAGATTTAACATCTCAGACTATGTATGTTATCGAGTTCTCTGCTCCGGCGGAAACTAACATAGTCGAAAAGGAGGAGCAAAAAAGGATTAAATATCAAGATCTAATACACGAGCTGCGACAACTGTACCCGGGCTATACGGTCCACTTGGTCGTACTTATAATCGGATGTCTGGGGGGTATGCATAACTCCTTTGTGCGCAATCTTAATATCATTCCGGCTTGTAGATCTCACGCCAACATGTTAGCGGCGTCAATGCAAAAAGCAGTTATTATCGGGACGCTCCGCACGCTTCGGTCGCACGAAACGACTTTTTCCGGGAGTTCATGAACACCTTTGAACCCCATGCCCCGTTTAGAGCGGGTCCTCGAACATCCATTGGACCTGCCCTCGAATCTCCCACTGTTATGGTTTCGCAGCGAGGTTCGGGGATTTATTAGGTAGGGAAGACCAGGAAGGGGATGCTGTATGACGGACATTACGTACCTGACCTAGAAGCACCTGACCTGGTACGCTGCACGGACACTTTTTCCTCCGCCTGGGGGTTTTTGAAGTGCAGTCGCGATATTTACGTTAAATAATAATAATAAAAATAATAACAATAATAATAATAATAAACGCCCTGTGGGTGGGGGCTTCACTTTGCAGAATTTGCCCACAGTAAGTCCTGCTTGTCGTAAAAGGCGACTAAAAGGACACCCCATTAGGATGGTGAAAAAACAAAAAAAGCCTCGGAAAAATGCCGCTGCCGGTGGAGCGACCGGGCGCATCAGGGTCACCACTGAATGTGACAGCTTAGATCGCGGTGACGACAGGCTGGGTTCTAGGCAGCCACCTGTCAGCTGTAACAACACCTTCAGCCAAAATGCTACTGCCCTACTTACGGAGCCCCCAACACCTTTGGCTCAGCCGACTTTAAGTGTTTCCTCAGAGCATCCTTTGGGGACCACTAAAGCTGGTAAGAAGCGTGTGCGTATGCAATGGACAGATGAACTGAATGAATTCATCGTACGCACATACTTCAAAGTTACTAGACTTGAAACGGACAAAACTGGTTACCGTACAAAATTACATCAAGAGTTCGCGCACAGCTACCCTCACCTAAGTCGCGTTACTGAACAGAGACTGGCAGACCAAAAACGTGTCATTTTTACCAATAACCTCATCCCTGCCTCCCTCATAAACACCATTAAAACACAAGTCGCACATCAATTTGCTCAAAATGAAGAAAGTCAGGACGACGGCCCACCAGAAATGGAGAGCCCCACACAAAACGACACTCAACAACTTGTCGAGAATGAGCCTGACCACCATGAGACAGCAGTAAATGACACCCTACTGCAAAAGATCGAACTGGAATTTAACACAGCGCTTACTGAATTTGAAGGGACGGACCCCACACATAGGTACTTGTTGCCTAAACAACACACCTCACGTAGATTGGCTGAGATCGTTGAGATATTGAACAATACAATACTGCCTAAACACTTAGAAACATGTGACAATTTTATCGAGTTACACACAGCTATCTATTGTGGAGCCGTTGCAGCTATACGTTGTAACGGGTCCGATGTAACACCACCTGTAGCGCACAACTCGAAGGAACACAAAACTCCTGCCTGGGAAACACGATTGAATAAACGCATCAGCAACATCCGATGCAACCTCGGCAGGATCACCCAATACCAACAGGGTACGAGGTCCAAACGGCTCAACAAATACATACACGACATATTACACAAACACACAGTACACACACAATACGAGGAACCCAATAAAACACTCACAGAGATCAGAGATACGCTTCACCAAAAATTAACAGCACTAGCGAAGCGCTTACGAAGATATAAGACCAGTACTGAACGCAGACGACAAAACCAAGCGTTCAGCAGAAACGAGAGACGGTTTTATCAGTCTCTAACGAACACGGTAACTGACAGTAATGGTCTACCGGAGAAGAACGCACTCCATAGTTTCTGGGCGAATATATGGTCCAACACCATTGACCATAATGACAAAGCCAGCTGGATTGATACAGAGTACAGGAATAACGAACATCTTCCGGAGATGCTCTATATGGACATTACTACAGAGGACGTCTCCAGAGCTTTACAGAGATCGCATAACTGGAAGGCACCTGGCATCGACAACATACAAAACTACTGGCTCAAACACTTTACATCAACACACAAGTATCTCGCTGAACACTTTACACTATTTATAAAAACACCAAACCTGACACCGAAGTTCCTAACGCAGGGTATCACATACATGAAATCTAAAAACAGTGATACAAAAAATCCTGCGAATTATAGGCCTATCACCTGCTTGCCTACAGTGTATAAGATTTTGACGTCCTGTCTGGCAGAAAAGATCAATGAGCATTGTCAGATTAACACCATACTGACAGAAGAACAAAAGGGATGTCGAAAGAGGTCACAAGGCTGCAAAGAGCAGCTTCTGATTGACTCCGTAGTACTGGAACAAGCGAAAGGGAGAAAACGTAACCTGTACACAGCGTTTATTGATTATAAAAAGGCATTTGATTCGGTCCCGCACTCCTGGTTGCGGAGAGTATTGGAGCTGTACAAAATACACCCAAGTATCGTGAACTTCCTTGGAACGATCATGTCCGACTGGCGAACGACCTTACATTTGAGTATTGGTAATGAAAAAACAACAAGCGACCTTACTCAAGTAAGACGCGGCATATTCCAAGGCGACTCATTGAGTCCATTATGGTTTTGTCTCGCAATGAATCCACTTTCTCGCCTGTTAAATGAAACCAAATACGGTTACAATGTAGGTACGCAAACGAATTCGCGCCATACCATTTCACATCTAATGTACATGGATGATATTAAGATCTATGCAGCTACTAAACATCAATTACAGCAGCTGCTGGGACTTTCCAACGAGGTTTCGCGAGACCTCTGTATGGAGTTCGGAATCGATAAATGTCGAACACAATGTCGTTCTGGAGGAAAACGAGATGCGGTCGCATTCGAACTCGAACCAGAGTCTGTTATGCAGCCCATGGACGAGGGAGAGTCGTACCGGTATCTCGGATTCAATCAGGACGAACGTATAGATCACAGCGCTGTAAAACAACACCTGATGCAGCAATACCTAACGCGTGTACGGAGATTACTGAGCACCCACCTTGATGGAAAAAAAAACCATCAAAGCAATTAACACCTACGCAGTTCCGGTGCTAACATACTCATTTGGGGTAATCAAATGGACGCCTACGGACTTGACAAACATCGAGATCAAGACCCGCGTCCTTATGACCAAATACAGAATTCATCATCCCAAAGCAGCGATAGAACGATTGACGCTGCCAAGAGCCGAAGGGGGTCGAGGTCTTATAGACATAAGGAACACGCATAATAAACAGGTTCATAACTTGCGAGAATACTTTTACACCAAAACACACACATCACACTTACACAATGTAATAATCCAAGCCGACAAGGCATACACACCATTAAACCTCTCACACACAGAAATGCCAGATAGTTTTTGCCGTTTGGTCACGAAGGAGGACAAAATTCAGCAATGGATTCGGAAGCCTTTACATGGGAGACATCCACATGATCTTAATCAGAGTAACGTCGACAAAGCAGCGTCGCACGCCTGGTTGAGTCAAGGAAGTCTTTTCCCGGAGACTGAAGGATTCATGCTAGCTATACAAGATCAAGTAATTCATACAAAGAATTACTCAAAATACATACTTCGTGACTCGTCAATAACATCTGACTCATGCCGGAGATGCCATTCCAAACCTGAAACGATCCAACACATCACAGCTGCCTGTACTCAGCTCGCTCAGTTCGAATACAAACACCGTCACGACCAGGTTGGCAAAATCATATACCAGAAACTAGCGGTCAAGCACCACCTTATAACCGATAAAACACCTTACTACAAGCTCACACCAAAAGTAGTAGCGGAGAATGACTCCTGTAGACTTTACTGGGATCGGTCGATTATTACAGATAAGACCATAAATCATAATCGACCAGATATCACCTTCGTAATGAAAAACACTAAGACAACCTATCTGATCGATATTGCGGTTCCAAATACACACAACTTACAAAAAACACACGCAGTTAAATTGGATAAATACACTGACCTCGCAGCCGAAATAAAACAACAATGGCGAATGGAACATGTCCACATCGTTCCAATAGTGCTCAGTGCCACCGGGGTCATTCCACACACACTACATAATAGTTTGAGCCTCTTGGGTCTCCCAAAATACACATATGTCACTATGCAAAAGGCAGTGATCATAAACACGTGTCGTATAGTACGGAAGTTCCTCAGTAATACGAATCCGACTGCGATATGTGAAAGCACAAGACCTGCTTCTACTCCATCTGAGCCATCTACAGTGAGCGAACAATACACTGACACTCATCCTACTGACACACAACACACATACATAAACACACAATACACTAACACTGAAAGACAAACACTTAACACACATACAGATCCAGATTCGTCTGATGGAGAGGGGGGATCGAACAACTGCCGCACTGTCACTGTTACCGCTCTGGTGCACAATCCTCCCCAATTCAATAACACACAAGGTCCGTCAACCTCTGTACCATCTAAACGCGCAGTTCCAGGAACACCCGATCTTAATGAGCAATTTGATGAACCAGAAAACATCTACACCAAGAAACGTAAAATAGAAAGACACATCCACACACATACACAAACACACACACAAACACAAACAGTCCTTTCCCTTCCCTCTGTCCCTACTCCTACCTACCATCTGAGGACACGAAAACGAACTAGGCTTTCACAGCCCTCTGTCATTGAGCCAACATCTACGCTCCCACAAAAGTCTCGTCGTACGAACCAGTATACACCAAAATAGACGCATAACACCTCGTTTCAAGCAACAACAACAACAATATAAGGAGTGATGTGACAAACCCGTCCGTGAATGTACTACGGTACTTTTACGGATTGGTTTGGCACATTACCCTTCCACAGAGCCTAATACCTTGCATAATGCCGGTATAGGTGAATGTTACCCAGTACTGTCCTACTGAGTAGTGAGCGCCAGGTTGGCGTAAAAGTCTATAATAATAATAATAATAATAATAAACAAACACACAGTACACACACAATACGAGGAACCCAATAAAACACTCACAGAGATCAGAGATACGCTTCACCAAAAATTAACAGCACTAGCGAAGCGCTTACGAAGATGTAAGACCAGTACTGAACGCAGACGACAAAACCAAGCGTTCAGCAGAAACGAGAGACGGTTTTATCAGTCTCTAACGAACACGGTAACTGACAGTAATGGTCTACCGGAGAAGAACGCACTCCATAGTTTCTGGACGAATATATGGTCCAACACCATTGACCATAATGATAAAGCCAGCTGGATCGATACAGAGTGCAGGAATAACGAACATCTTCCGGAGATGCCCTATACGGACATTACTAAAGAGGACGTCTCCAGAGCTTTACAGAGATCGCATAACTGGAAGGCACCTGGCATCGATAACATACAAAACTACTGGCTCAAACACTTTGCATCAACACACAAGTACCTCGCTGAGCAATTCACACTATTTATAAGAACACCAAACCTGACACCGAAGTTCCTAACGCAGGGTATCACATACATGAAATCTAAAAACAGTGATACAAAAAATCCTGCGAATTATAGGCCTATCACCTGCTTGCCTACAATGTATAATATTTTGACGTCCTGTATGGCAGAAAAGATCAATGAGCATTGTCAGATTAACACCATACTGACAGAAGAACAAAAGGGATGTCGAAAGAGGTCACAAGGTTGCAAAGAGCAGCTTCTGATTGACTCCGTAGTACTGGAACAAGCGAAAGGGAGACAACGTAACCTGTACACAGCGTTTATTGATTACAAAAAGGCATTTGATTCGGTCCCGCACTCCTGTTTACGGAGAGTATTGGAGCTGTACAAAATACACCCAAGTATCGTGAACTTCCTTGGAACGGTCATGTCCGACTGGCGAACGACCTTACATTTGAGTATTGGTAATGAAAGAACACCAAGCGACCTTATTCAAGTAAGACGCGACATATTCCAAGGCGACTCATTGAGTCTATTATGGTTTTGTCTCGCAATGAATCCACTTTCTCGCCTGTTAAATGAAACCAAATACGGTTACAATGTAGGTACGCAAACGAATTTACGCCATACCATTTCACATCTGATGTATATGGATGATATTAAGATCTATGCAGCTACTAAACATCAATTACAGCAGCTGCTGGGACTTTCCAACGAAGTTTAGCGAGACCTCTGCATGGAGTTCGGAATCGATAAATGTCGGACACAATGTCGTTCTGGAGGAAAACGAGATGCGGTCGCATTCGAACTCGAACCAGAGTCTGGTATGCAGCCCATGGACGAGGGAGAGTCGTATCGGGATCTCGGATTCAATCAGGACGAACATATAGATCACAGCGCTATAAAACAACATCTGATGCAGCAATACCTAACGCGTGTACGGAGATTACTGAACACCCACCTTGATGGAAAAAAAACCATCAAAGCAATTAACACCTACGCAGTTCCGGTGCTAACGTACTCATTTGGGGTAATCAAATGGACGCCTTCGGACTTGACAAACATCGAGATCAAGACCCGCGTCCTTATGACCAAATACAGAATTCATCATCCCAAAGCAGCGATAGAACGATTGACGCTGCCAAGGGCCGAAGGGGATCGAGGTCTTATAGACATAAGGAACACGCATAATAAACAGGTTCATAACTTGCGAGAATACTTTTACACCAAAACACACACATCACACTTACACAATGCAATAATCCAAGCCGACAATGCATACACACCATTAAACCTCTCACACACAGAAATGCCAGATAGTTTTTGCCGTTTGGTCACGAAGGAGGACAAAATTCAGCAATGGATTCGGAAGCCTTTACATGGAGACATCCACATGATCTTAATCAGAGTAACGTCGAAAAAGCAGCGTCGCACGCCTGGTTGAGTCAAGGAAGTCTTTTCCTGGAGACTGAAGGATTCATGCTAGCTATACAAGATCAAGTAATTCATACAAATAATTACTCAAAATACATACTTCGTGACTCGTCAATAACATCTGACTCATGCCGGAGATGCCATTCCAAACCTGAAACGATCCAACACATCACAGTTGCCTGTACTCAGCTCGCTCAGTCCGAATACAAACACCGTCATGATCAGGTTGGCAAAATCATATACCAGAAACTAGCGGTTAAGCACCACCTTATAACCGATAAAACACCTTACTACAAGCTCACACCAAAAGTAGTAGCGGAGAATGACTCCTGTAGACTTTGCTGGGATCGGTCGATTATTACAGATAAGACCATAAATCATAATCGACCAGATATCACCTTCGTAATGAAAAACACTAAGACTACCTATCTGATCGATATTGCGGTTCCAAATACACACAACTTACAAAAAACACACGCAGTTAAATTGGATAAATACACTGACCTCGCAGCCGAAATAAAACAACAATGGCGAATGGAACATGTCCACATCGTTCCAATAGTGCTCAGTGCCACCGGGGTCATTCCACACACACTACATAATAGTTTAATGAGCCTCTAGGGTCTCCCAAAATACACATATGTCACTATGCAAAAGGCAGTGATCATAAGCACGTGTCGTATAGTACGGAAGTTCCTCAGTAATACGAATCCGACTGCGATATGTGAAAGTACAAGACCTGCTTCTACTCCATCTGAGCCATCTACAGTGAGCGAACAATACACTGACACTCATCTTACAGACACACAACACACAAACATAAACACAAAATACACTAACACTGAAAGACAAACACTTAACACACATACAGATCCAGATTCGTCTGATGGAGAGGGGGGATCGAACAACTGCCGCACTGTCACTGTTACCGCTCTGGTGCACAATCCTCCCCAATTCAATAACAAAGTCCGTCAACCTCTGTACCATCTAAACGCGCCGTTCCAGGAACACCCGATATTAATGAGCAATTTGATGAACCAGAAAACATCTACACCAAGAAACGTAAAATAGAAATACACATCCACACACATACACAAACACACACACAAACACAAACAGCCCTTTCCCTTCCCTCTGTCCCTACTCCTACCTACCATCTGAGGACACTAAAACGAACTAGGCTTTCACAGCCCTCCTCTGTCATTGAGCCAACATCTACGCTCCCACAAAAGTCTCGCCGTACGACCCAGTGAACTCCAAAATAGACGAATAACACCTCGTTTCAAGTAGCAATAACAACAATATAGGGAGTGATGTGACAAACCCATCCGTGAATGTACTACGGTACTTTTACGGATTGGTTTGGCATATTACCCTTCCACAGAGCCTAATACCTTGCATAATGCCGGTATAGGTGAATGTGACCCAGTACTGTCCTACTGAGTAGTGAGCGCCAGGTTGGCGTAAAAATAATAATAATAATAATAATAATAATAATAATAAAACACACATACATAAACACACAATACGCTAACACTGAAACACAAACACTTAACACACATACCGATCCAGATTCGTCTGATGAAGAGGGAGGATCGACCAACTGCCGCACTATCACTGTTACCGCTCTGGTGCACAATCCTCCCCAGCCCAATAACACACAAGGTCCGTCAACCTCTGTACCATCTAAACGCGCAATTCCAGGAACACCCGATCTTAATGAGCAATTTGAGGAACCAGAACACATTTACACCAAGAAACGTAAAATAGAACGACACATCCACACACATACACGAACACACACACAAACACAAACAGTCCTTTCCCTTTCCTCTGTCCCTAATCCTACCTATCCTCTGAGGACACGAAAACGAACCAGGCTATCACAGCTGCCTGTCATTGAGCCAACATCTACGCTCCCACGAAAGACTCGTCGTACGACCCAGTGTACACCAAAATAGACGCATAACACCTCGTTTCAAGCAAGAATAACAACAATATAAGGAGTGATGTGACAAACCCGTCCGTGAATGTACTACGGTACTTTTACGGATTGGTTTGGCACATTACCCTTCCACAGAGCCTAGTACCTTGCATAATGCCGGTATAGGTGAATGTTACCCAGTACTGTCCTACTGAGTAGTGAACGCCAGATTGGCGTTCAAGTATAATAATAATAATTTATTTGTGTAAGGACCTTTCCAGGTATAAAAAACGTCAGAGGTACAATTGTTACAATGAGTATTAAGTATAGATAATATAATACGTATAATATATATTTTCAAAATCATTCTGCTATTTCATACGGAACTTTACTATTTAGATACTTTTTTTTAATTTAGCTTTGAATTTATTATATACGTTCTCAGTTCGTATATCTTCAGGTAAATTTTGGTAAATTTTATAGCCTGTGTAACAAGGAGTCTTTTCAAAAAATGTTGTTCTGTGTGCGAAACTGAATAAATTTTCATATCACGTATCATACTGCATTTTTCTTTCGCTACAAAATAATTATTTTCTTTCATATATGTTATTAATTCATACACAAACATACCATAAAAAGTTAAAATTTCATTTTCCATAAATAAATTTTTGCAAGATTCCCTCTCTGGAATCTTGAAAATATTCCATATTTCAGTGTAGAGTAAACGTATGTATAGTAAAACATAATTAACTGTTCATGATTCACATATTTTTTTAATACTCTAATTTGAAATAAAAATTTATTCAGTTTCTTACATACAAAATTTATATGATCTTTAAATGTAAATTAAAAAAACAACAAAGTGATTGAAAAAATTATCCGGATCGGCCGGGAATCGAACCCAGGATCTCCTGGTAACTAGCCAGGCGTGTTAACCACTATACCAACGATCCTATGTGCTCGACAGGCGTCCGAGCCGGACACCCATTCAATCAACTATGTGTATTAGTACTCTCTCTGATTCGAGAAACAGTTACAATTTTAATCTCAAATATTATCGAGTGCTTGTGAAACATTACTACGTATGACAAACGTTTGTCAAACAAAAAATTTTCAAAATCGGTCAGTTATTTTATTTTTGAAACTTTTAGGTCCTACTGACGGTGTCGGACCTTACATACCGTAATCTATATCTAGTTAAAACAGTTTAGTTCTCTTAGAGTGAAAATATTTTCAAAATCGGCGGTTAGTTTATTTTTACCGCTTTTGGGTCCCATGGACCTGGTCTCTGGCGGACCCTACATAACGTAGTGTATATTTATCTAAAATAGCTTAGCTCCCTAACAGTGAAAAAATTTTCAAAATCGGTCGGTTAGTTTATTTTTGACACTTTTGAATCCTATGGACCCTGGCAGACCTTACATAACGTAATCTATATTTATCTAAAATAGTTTAGCTCTGTAACAGTGAAAAAATTTTCAAAATCGGTCAGTTAGTTTATTTTTGACACTTTTGGGTCCTATGGACTCTGGAGGACCTTACATAATGTAATGTATATCTATCTAAAATAGTTTAGCTCTGTAGCAGTGAAACAATTTTCATAATTGTTCGTTTAGTTTATTTTTTACAATTATGGGATCAGTAAACCCTGGCGAAACTCATACAACTCTAGTACTCTAACAGTAAGAAAATGGTTCTAGGGATCTCATATAACTTATGGCAGTCCGTAAGGTTCTTGCGGACATCATTTATTTAATTAATTCAAATACTTTAACTTACTAACTGTGAAAAAATTTTTAAGATCTATTGGGTAATTAATTTTTGGCCTTTTTAGGTCCCGAGAACCTTGATGGATCTCACATAAAATACCTTAAATCCATTTAAAATTGTTTAACTTTCTAACATTAATAATTATTAGTGAAAAAATTTTCGAAATCGATTCATTTAAAATTTTTTTCCGTTCATACATATGTACATATTATGTGTTTTTGTTTCATACTTAATAATATTATATCAAAACATAAGTTTCAATTTCTTGTTTATTTACAATTTAATAAAAAAAAATATCTTCAAGCTTAGAAAATCCGCTTAATTTTCATTTTTCAACTTGAGACAGAACTATGCGAATTATAATGCAATAAATGAGAAACAAATCTTTCTTTATTATAATACATATATGTGGATAGATTTCACTTGTTCTCGCAAAATTCTTTAAAAAAGAAATGAATGATTTTATATCTTATAAAGTACTGAGACAAAAATATAAATTACTTATTAGACTAAAAAAGAGAAAATTAATACAAATATAAAAATTTATATTTTCTCGAAAAATACTTAAAATAGAAAGAAAATTACAAGAATATTTTCTTCATAATTTTTCTTTAGCTTTTCAACGATGCAAAAATCGAACTGTCTAATGATAGGATCGAATGATAAAAAATGGCCAGAAAACCTACTTCTGGGCATCCGACTTGTCTGGCTGACGAACTTAGCCGAGCTAATCCGGATTTTAGTTCGCACACAATGTTTCATAAGCACTAAACGTTTCGTTATCGTGGCGACACACACACACACACATATATATATATATATATATATATATATATATATATATATATATATATATATATATATATATATATATATATATATATATATATATATATATATATATATATATATATATATATATATATATTAGACTGGGCCAAAAAAAATCGACTATTTATTTTTCGAAAGTTACTCCGAAAATATTGTTCGTGATGACAAGAAAAAATTATTGTGAAAGTTAAGCCCCTTAATATTAACATTAAGGGGTCTATCATCGCGATTTTCTTTTTTTTCCCCTTCAACGCATTTTTTGCTCAAAACTTTTAAACTGTCGACCCAAAAGAATTTAGCGATATATCATCTTAAAGGAAATTAAATTCTCTACAAAAAAGGTCTGATTGCAAATTTTCGTCAAACAAGTCGTTTCCAAGTAATCATCTCTTGAACATTCAACTGTTTTTGCGATTTGACTTTTTAACTCTGGAATTTTTTAACTGATGAACAAATCAATACTCAGCAAAGACCGATACATATTTTCAAAGGAAATTGAACGCTCTACAAAAATAGTCTCAGACATTTTTTTGATAAATCCACTCCTTTAAAAGTTATTCATTAAGAAATTTTTATACTCTCTCCTACTTTAACCTTGAATAACTTTTAAAGGACTGGATTTATTAAAAAAATGTCTGAGACTATTTTTGTAGAGCATTTAATTTCCTTTAAAAATATGTATTGATATTTGCTAAATACTGATTCGTTCATCAGTTAAAAAATTCCAAAGTTTAAAAGTCAAATCGCAAAAACAAATGAATGTTCAACTCATGATTACTTTGAAACGGCTTGTCTGACGCAAATTTGTAATCAGACCTTTTTTGTAGAGAATTTAATTTCCTTTAAGAATATATATTGGTGAATTCCTTTGAATCGATAGTTTAAAAGTTTCGAGCAAAAAATGCGTTTAAGGAAAAAAAACCGAAAATCGCGATGATAGACCCCTTAATGTTAATATTAAGAGCTGTAACTTTCAGAATAATTCTTTTTTGTCATCCCGAACAATATTTCCGGAGTAACTTTCGAAAATAAAATAGTCGAATTTTTTTGGCCCAGTCTATTATATATATATATATATATATATATATATATATATATATATATATATATATATATATATATGAATATATATATATTTACATATATATATATATATATATATATTTATATATATATATATATATATATATATATATATATATATATATAAAAAGTAAATCAGTTGGCGGAAAAAATTACCAAAGGGACAAGAAAAGAAAATGACAAGAATATAAACAATGAAGAAACAATAACTAACGAAGCTAGTGTAAAAACACCAAAAGACAAACCTGGAACAATGGGGCGTTTTCTGCGGTCTAGAGTCAACACGCCAAAAAACTAAATATAAGTCGATTAAATATAGTTTTTAAACATCAAAATTTTTTAAAATATCAATCTAGTAAACTATAGTGGAACTCGATGGAATGGGTATGATGTGTTTTGTGTTGTGTTTTACTGAAACGTGGCTGACAGCTAATTCAAAAGACAATATAAAGTACTTACAAAATTATCATATCAATTTTTCAAAAAAAAAACAAAAAGGGCGTGCATCTGGAGGTCTTCTCCTCTGTATAAAATAGTGAAGAAAATTTTTAGTTTAATCTTTAGACATAACAAAAAATTGGATACCTTGTTTTAAGAACCTAAAGTGACGTGGTCAAGTTTGGACATTCGACAAACCGCTGGAATGTACCTGTTTAATTAATAATATGTTAGAAAGCTGTAGTAAGTTAAGTGCTAAAAAAGTTCGTCGGTTAATACTTGTAATAATAAAGACAGTAAAGTTAATAGAATTTATGAAGCATAATGAATTATATGGAAGGTCGTCAAATGATAATTCTACCTAATTTACTTGTTTTAGCACATAGGCTAAATCTATGATTAACTTTGTTGTTGTAATTTTTGAAGCTTGAATAACATAACAAACCTTAAGATTCTATATTGGATCAATGGTGGTCACCATTTTCAAATTTCTTTATACATATCTGCCGAATTTTGCGATAAAAAGTATTAGCAATGATAATAAAATATTAAATAAACAGTTGTACATTTTAAGTGGAACGGTAAATGATGAGATTAGAAAAATCCAATTTTTGTCAATATAATAAAATCTTATACCTAGAGTAAAAAGCGCAATTATACTAACAATTTATAATATTATCAATCATATTTATTTTTATATTGTCCTACTACGATTTAACTATAGAATATATAGATTTAAAGAGAATGAAATATGTACTCATTGCAATTTTAAGGAATTAGAAATTTTGGAACATGTTTTAGTAGATTGCCCAATGTACAAAAATGTGTGCAATCAATATTTTAAAAATATTCTGGCAGACACAAATAATTTAACGTAACTTATTGTTAACAAATTTTGTCACGCATATATTTTGAATTATGATTAATATTGTAATTGTATCATGTACGTTGTACGTAATATGTGTAATGCGAAACGAAGATATATGCATATTTCATATGCATATATAGTGGTAGAATATTTTTTATGAAATTATTAAAACAAACTTTACACCTATTACAATAAAATGTACCCTATTAGAAGTATCAAACATTTATGTATATGGGCATCCCGAAGCTAACAGTGAACAAGTTTAATCATTTTAAGATCTATGTACATGATCTATATAATGTCAATTCTTTTTTTTTCCTCTTTTCTGTAGTTGATTATATACATTGTAATTAATTAATGATGTGAAATTACATGCGTCATACAATTAACGTTTACTCACCATTGAATATGTATTATAGAATTGTCTCTTGATGTATTTTGCAAAGTGTGCGAATATGAAACGCAGTTGTATGCAAAAAACGCATACATAATAGTACAAAATTTTTAGTAATTATAACAAAATATTTACACACGTTGCAATTATGGACAGCAAGTATGTAATAATTTAAAGTGTTTAAAAATTCAACTGTGAATATTTATGTACTATAATAAGTACCAACCTCTCTCCTGTAATGTAAAACTTTTTACTTCAAATACAGAATTATTATTATTATTATATATATATATATATATATATATATATATATATATATATATATATATATATATATATATATATATATATATATGTAAATTTTAGTGAATATCATTTTCGTACTCTAGGGACCTCAAAACATATTTTTGCGATAGCCCTGGGCCAAGTTGCGTCATGAGACCTACTGTAATAGCTGAATTTCGAGTTTTCGAAATTCCCTAAAAAGACAAACGACAGATAATGTTTGACTTTTGTAAATTTAAAATTGTTTAACGTAGTTATGAACGTATGTAATTATATTATTTTATAAATAGGGTAGATATTTTACTTTATAGTGCTATTTATACATAAGTAATATATGTAGTACCGAACGTGGCATGCATAATATGTATTTAAATATTATGTTCTACCAACTAAAATCTTTCCATAAAAATGTATGTTATAGAGTACTAAAAGATAAATTGTTGAACAAAAAAATGGTGGGTGTCAAAAAAATTTACTTAAATAAAAAAATTTAAAAAAATTAGTATAATAAAAGAATATAACGTTAATTTTTTATTATTACTTTGCCTAAGTAGTCGTCCACACCGCGTGCGATACTGGATCGAGCGTTACCGTACCGGGCGAGACCGAGCGAGTCTGAATCTAGCTAATGTTCACACTGCTTGCTGTTTTGTACTGTTTGCGAATTGCTGAATTTGACAGATCACTGAAATTGTCAGTTTATTTTCCATAATTAATATTTGCACATCGGAATTTTATTATATTGAATATTTTTTTGTATACAAACGTTTCTGTAATAGGGTAAATTATTTAAAATGAATAATTTTATTTTATATACTTATTTTTTGGAAAGTAATATAAGATTACGTCTAATAAGACAAAAAAGGCTCTTTAGAAATCTTTCGCACTGGGTCCATGAAATAAATAAAAATAGGTATGAACATGGTGAATTTTATCATTTTCTACCTCAGCTACGACAAAATCCACAAAAATTTTGGGGGTATTTTAGAAGGACTTCTAGTACCTTTGATTATATTTTAATTTAATTATTAAACCATCTAAATTTAATTTTTTTGAAATATCCTGCCATAACCTGGAAACATAATTTCGGTTGTGGTAATTCCTATATCTTGGATCACACAATGCCTGGCGTAAATAAATTTAATTTATTAATAATTCGATGTCCATTTTTTATTTTATTATTGTATTATGTTTTAAATAATACAAAATAAATATTATGTATGTATATTATATTACGACGTAGCAGACAGCAACAATGGACAAACGATAAAAACGTCAAATCAGACAACAGAGAGCACAACAAACGAAATCAGCTTGAAAACGCTTGAAAATATCAAATATATTTGACATTTGCAAATCGTCTCGTTCCAGACTCGCATCGCATCGCTCGGCAACGGTTTGAATCAGCCATGTGTTTGAACATGTACATTAAAATGTATACCTTATCCAACAATTTTTGGGATGACTTTTCGAGAGGGTGTTATTAGTGATCATAAACTTTCAAGAAGTTAAATTATTTTATTTCTTACAACAAATACCGGCCTATGTTCACTCCAATTGTATTTAAATTTTTTACCTGTTTTACAAGCCACGGTTTCTTTTTGCATTTATATAGATAAGTAGGAAACATGCTGCGAACAATACTGCTAATTATTGCCATACTTGAAAAATCATCATCTCATTTAAATATTGTCAAACTATACGTGTTTAATAAAATAGCATGTACTCGCTCGGCATCGCTCTCCTCTTACTCGCTTTCTGTGTGCACGTAGGCTAAGGTGTATATACAATATATATTAAACTCAAATAAATCGGCTCAGTAATTTCGTCAAAAAAATTTGTGTATTCATAAACTATTAGCCTCGGAGGGTGGAAATTTGGCAGGAATATATCTGGGATCAAGAAGTATTATTTCCTTTAAAAAAATCAATTTTGCTTCAAGGACCGTTTTCCCTATCTTACCCGGCTATGTCTTTTCATTATTTTTTGATAAATAGTTTAAGATAACGAAAAGTATCATTTAAAAACAGATATAATAAAAGCCTTATGTACGACAGTCCCTAGAATTTCAGAATCATGTACTGTGTCACTATTGCCCATCGCCAATGTATTAACAGTAAATATGAGTGTATGAAAACTAATATATAATTTAGGAGGATAACTCACCCCCCTCCCCCTTCCTTGTCTCCAGTGTTTCACAAACTGAATTTTGAATTGGAAAAAATTCTTTCATTATTCTAATTGTCTTAAACTACTTTCCACGAAGTATTTTAAGAATTACCCAAATAGACAATACTACGATTATGTCGATACTGTTACCCACTAGTTACCTACCCCTAGATTTAACATTAGTAAATTAAGCAAAAACAGATTAATAAGATTCTTTACGTAGGTTTGAAATCTGCAAACAAAATTTTAATATATAGTATTTTTTACCTCCTTTGCGTAAAACGAACCCCTAAATTTGAACCCCCGACCATCCCTGTTAATGTAATTTAAGCAAATTTCACATCAACAGATAGCTCTTTAAAATAGAGCAATATCGTCCATTTAAACTTTTTCTCTATCTCTTACCATTTTCGAGATATTTGGAAACTTAAATTTTGTCCGCTATTTTTGAAGGGCGGTTTCAACCCCTTCAAACCGTTTTAATGCCGCTAAAAAAATACATGCCCCTTTTTTTGATGTTCTATAATATATCATAGAATAAACGAAATCGGAGAGGTACACCCCCGTGACATTCCTTGTCAGTCATTCAGAGGACAACACTTATTTTAATATATTTTATAATTAATAACGTCATATTTTGAGATATAAACCTAAAAATTAATTATTTTTAAAATTTTGCTTAAAAATATTTGTTGCTAGTTGTATTTAAATTAATTATTTTATCCAGTTCCTTATAATTTAAATAATTTGTATTCAATTATATGTTTCAGATCTTTCATTCAAAATTGATTGTGCTTGAACTAAATGTACTGGATCACGAGACTTTTGAATTGGTAAGCTTATTGAATTGGTACTATGTAAAGGAGGGGTTTCATATTACACGGAAAATCAGCATGTCTCAAGAAATTTTTAAAACTGTCTAAATTATGTAGTTTTCAAAAAATTGTGCACTTTTTAAAACCTTCTTCGCTGATTTTTGCAAACAGTACAAAGTGGAGTTACACTATTTTTCATAACATGCTCCATAGTATATTATTAAAAGTTAATATCAGAAATTAGAGTGGTACCAGCCTATGCTGGTGGCGAAAATCTGCAAAAAAGTGTTTACATATAATATACACCGTGTGAGTTTTTGAGATTGCTTATTATGGCTAAACTAGTGGGCTAATCAAAAAATTGTTCAAATAAGTCGTAGCTACTGGTAGGGGAAACCAATATCTCAAAAAAATATGGAATAAAATAATGAAAATTTTAGCATAATTGGTAATTTCAAGTAAAAAGCTAATTTTTAAAAACCTCTAAATATGTTTCCATTTAAAAAAAGATTGTATTCCGAAAAACCGTAGCCCCTAGAAGTCTGAAATAATTTTTCGTGAATGGCCCTCTCTATTTTGAATATCTTTTATATAAACTTTTTTTTCCGTTAGATGCATATTTTAGGAATAAATCGAATGGCAACTCTCAAAAAACTTACACGGTATATTACGATTTGTTTATTTTAAAAGCCGTTATTGCAAAATAAATTTTTGTAAATTTTTTTTATATCCGTGTAACCAATAGCTGCACAATTGCCTTTCCTTATTTCTGCACTGGTGTACATTCTTTTGCTAGGTATGTAAAATAAGAGAAATAGAAGCAATAATTACCTTTATACTCTTTGAACATCTTTTAAAAGTCTCATAATCGTTGGTTTTTTTGCAGGTCAAATCATATTTAATTTGTTCTTATTTTGAGGAAGTTGATTTTTCTCTGTATGGAATATTCTCAGTCAGCGTTGACAAGTTTTTAGGGGTAAATCTATTAAAGCACTCCATTTTAAAAATGGATTTCATAAAATATATATACCAATGTTATTTTAGCTTTTGATGTCCACGTCAGTATATATAATTATATATGTCCAAATTGATCAAATACTTCATCAAGCACCCGCATCATCATAAGCAAAATTTTAAGCAATTATATAACAGGTATTTTTAACCGTGCTAAAACTAAACAGGGACTGTGTTCAATTTTGAATAATATATTAATTACCATTTCTTCTTTATTTTAGATCTTATGCTTAACTCAAGAAGAGCAACTGTTATCATTCGATCAACTATAGATCCAGAATTTGTTAGTTACTCTTCAAACTTTCTTCATAGTAACATGCAGTATTTTCAATAGTCTATGATTAATTTTAAAAGTTTGTGTATGTGAAAGTAATTATTGATATTAAAATAACAATTAATAAATAATTCTGAGTAACACAGCAAGTATATATTTCTTAATATTCCACTACCACTTTTAATGTAAAATAAAATACGCTGCTAATATGGTGTGGCACCCAGCTTCCTCATACTCGTAATAGACTTCTATACAATCCTTGAAGTGTTTTTGTGTTTAAACCGCTTCTTATCTTAAATTTCTTAGAACACTGTTAAAACGTTAATTAAAATAAAAACAACTTTGATATATAATTTAAATTAATTTACATCGTTACTTTATTTTACATAAAATAAAGTAACCTTAGTAAAAAATTTCCAAGTTGTCCCTCAAATATATACCCATAAATTATAGTTCGATTATATAGTACATAATAATTTGTGACAAATTAACTGATATATTTTAAATAAACACAAATACTTGTAATAAACCTATAGCTACTAAACAAAAAATATTCCAAAGTTTTATAAAAAGAACTGTATACTACGAAGCTTGTATTAAAATTTAAAATATTGAAATTTAAAAATTTTGATTAAAGCACATATTGCATGTAATTTATATGTGGTATGTGTATAGTATTTACAGTATGTAAATAAAAGTACTTTAGGACGTTATTATTTTAATAATTGAAATGTCAATACCAAACAACAAAATAAATATATATATATATATATATATATATATATATATATATATATATATATATATATATATATATATATATATATATATATATATATATACAGTGGTGGCCACATAAATAGCACACTTGTTAAAAATTCTAAAATCTCTTCTAGACTAGACTAGACGTGTCGTTTTGGAAAAGAGTGTTGTGGAGCGATGAATCTAAAATAAATTGATTCGGTTCTGATGGGAAAGTGTATGTGCGACGTTCTCCAAACCAGTCTCACAATCCATTGTACACAGTAAAAACTATTAAGCATGATGGTGGAAGTGTCATGGTTTGGGGAGCCATGTCTTGGCATGGTGTAGACCCCATTGTAAAAATTGATAGAAAAATGGACCACAAAGTATATATACATATATTAAAAAACGATATGGAACCTTTTGCAGACAAACATTTGCTCGTTAATTGGATATTTATGTAGGACAATGATCGAAAGCATACAACAGGGGAAATAAAACAATGGCTAAGAAATAAATTAATATAAGTTTTGGACTGGCCAACGCAAAGTCCAGATTTAAATCCATTAGAAAATCTTTGGAAATATCTTAAAAACAAATTATCAAAGAAAAATCCAAGGAATTTAGAAGATTTGTGGAAGATTGTGCAGGAAATTTGGTATAGCATTCCTATTGAACGTTACCGTTCATTAGTGGAAAGTATGCCTATGAGATGTGCAAAAGTAATTGAATGTAAAAGTTTTCCAACGAAATATTAAACAATTAAACTTTATATAAACAGCATAGTTCATGTTAGAGTGCTATATCGCTTTTGAAAAGTCTTTTAATATTAAATTTATTAAAGTGTGCTATTTTAATGTCCAGATATATTTCCTGCTTTTTCTGTTTTTCTTTTTAAAACTGTAAGTAATATAGTAATATAATATTTAATTTTAATATATTTTTTTACTAAATAATTATAGTAATTTATTTATGCTAGTTTTCGTTTTATTATATTTTATTTGTATCCCAGAAAATTTTATATTATCCTTATTTTCTACAAGGTGTGCTATTTTTGTGGCCCACCACTGTATATATAATAATATACATATATATGTGTAATACTTATATACACAAACGATTCGAATATCACTTCACAATATCACACTGATATTCGAATATCAATTCGAATATCACTTCCGTAAAAAGTTGAACTGACAAGTGAGATAATTGGAAATGATTGTTGTGTTAAATAATACTATGTTCCCACAAAGCTTTAGTACTGTGTAAATCATAATTTAAAGAAGGGTGTCACTGACAGTATTATAAAAGTGTAAAAGTACCTAGCTACCGACACGATCACACAGCATTGAAATTTTTTTCATATTTAAGAGTCATACAAATATCCATAAGTATGTACTTGACATAATTAAATATGTACAAAGTATACTTATATACTTACCTAATCATTTAAAGGGTATAGCGAGGTTTCAATGGCAAAACTGCCTTTGGGGCCGAGGTTCAAAATGATGTGTGCGGTAGTAAGGGGCTTTTGATGTAAATACGATATATATAAGATTTAGCCCCTGACCTTGAACTTTTCTTGAGATATTCGAGAACAATACATTTTTTAAATTTTTATATCTCGAAAACTATAAAAGCTAGAAATATAAACTAAACGGCAATCGTTAGAGAATTGTTCAAGGTATATTATATATTTTTTTCAGATTTTTGCGTGACTATTATACGTGATAAATCAATAAAAATATTTTTCATTATTATTTCTCGTACAGTTGTAATGAAGTGACACCTTTGAAAAAAATACAAAATGTTGCTTATACTATGTACTTACACTTAAAAAAGTTTTATCAAAATCAAAGAGGCGCTTTTTGAGAAATTAATAAAATACTGCCCTACTCTGTAATCCGCTCCTGACCACTACGTGGTATATATGGTATATATTGTGCGTATTCGAATAAAAACTACTTACGTATGTGTTTATTCATTGTTGGTTACATTGTTTGCAAAGGATAAAGACCCGAACAGACCAGTACGACACACCGTAACAGTAGTAAAGTCACTATATTATCACCCGTCCTGGTTTGTCCTCATATTAAATTTGTTTAAACACGTTTATGAGGAACTGACTGAATTGATCGTCGCTCTCTTACAAAATAAATATAGTAGACGATTAAAATTTAATACCCCGTTAAATGATATAGTTTCAGAATACATCAAAATTCGAACGACCGTGCCAAATTCCTTATGAGAAGAAGTTAAAAAGCGATATTAGAACCGTTAAAAAAGTAACATTTGATGTTACCATTGGTAACATTTGATTTTACCAAAGGTAACATCAAATGTGCTCGATTTTCCGCGACTTAAAGAACAGGATTTAAAAGTGTTATGTAGTGTTATGTACTTGTTTCTATCAACTCGCATTAACAATTTCTTATCTAACCGAACTAACTAACTCCGAAGTTAATCTTCGTTTACGTCAAACAAATATCCAAATATTATCAAATTCCATGTATGATCACGGCATATAAATAATAGAAATTATGGCATTTTTACTGAATATGTTCCCACCAGTACTAGTATTGAATGTATTCAGCACTATTGTTGTAATTGCCCAAATGTTTTTTTTTAATAAGCGGCTAACATGGTTTTAAGAATTAGTGTGTGGACTGACCGGGACAGGTGACCGTCACTGTCATATAATTTTATTGCACTACTTGACTTATACCAAAATCTCAAGTAGCTAATAATTTCTGTGTACAATTAAAGTCAATTAGATATTGGGTTTTGATAAAGAAAATTTAATACGTGTTTTGATCAATTTGTCATATATTTTAGCTCTTAGTACTTATAAAGTATGCAATATAACTACTTTATTGCTGTCACGATGTGTCGTACCGGTCAGTTCGGTCCCTTAGCATTAACCATGAAGAGAATTTTGCCCATGCTATGCATTTATTCTCTAAATATGTAGTGTACCCGTATATTCATCAATATGATCAGCACTATAAGCTGTACTATGACTATAAAAGTCATCCAAATAGATAAATAAATTCAGACAGTTCCTCAAAAACGTGTAAACAGATTTAATGTGAGCACAAACCAGGACGGGCGATAATATAATGACTTTATTGCTGTTACGGTGTGTCGTACCGGTCTGTTCGGTTCTTTATCCTTTGCAAACAATGTAACCAACAATATAAATAAAGACATACGTAAGTAGTTTTTATTCGGATACGCACAATATATACCGCGTAGTGGTCAGGAGCAGATTACAGAGTAGGGCAGTGTTCTATTAATTTCTCAAAAAGCGCCTCTTTGATTTTGATGAAACTTTTTTGAGTGTAAGTACATAGTATAAGCAACATTTTGTATTTTTTTCAAAGGTGTCACTTCATTACAACTGTACGAGAAATAATAATGAAAAATATTTTTATTGATTTATCACGTATAATAGTCACGCAAAAATCTGAAAAAAATATATAATATACCTTGAACAATTCTCTAACGATTGCCGTTTAGCTTATATTTCTAGCTTTTATAGTTTTCGAGATATAAAAATTTAAAAAATGTATTGCACCGCGAGAACTTTCTCGAATATCTCAAGAAAAGTTCAAGGTCAGGGGCTAAATCTTATATATATCGTATTTACATCAAAAGCCCTTACTACCGCACACATCATTTTGAACCTCGGCCCCAAAGGCAGTTTTGCCATTGAAACCTCGCTATACACTTTGAAATGTTATAAGCATGAATTTGATTTTCATAGTTTATTTGCTTATTTGTTTAATTTAAATTATTATCGTAGTTGTTTCTATTGTATTTTCCAAATTTTATAATAAATATAAAACATACATAGTACCTATATATATACTACCTATATATATAATATATATATATATAAATATATATATATATATATATATATATATATATATATATATATATATATATATAATTATATATATATATATATATATATATATATATATATATATATATATATATATATATATATATATATATATATATATATATATATATATATATATATGTAGAACCTACCTACGATTGGGGGCATCCCAAGGTGGTCTCACAAAACAGAAAAATTTGAAAAAATTTTAATCTTTTTTGCAAAAGGTCAGTTTTATTATTTTATTGTCATGTACACCCATATGAATATTATCAAATAACTACTATTTCTTGCTATTATAAAGCAGGAGACACATCGCTAAACACACTGTATAATTTTTAACACATAATGATATCGTCCTATTACCAAGATATCCGTATTCAGTGAGTGACTAAAGACATAAAGAGATAGGTACCGTAGCTACTCATATGTACCCATGTTCTGTGTATGTACCTCTAATATTGCATACCTAACATATTGTACGAAAATATTAATTCATGTACAGAGACGGTCTCGTTACATTATTATTATGTGTAATAGATAACGTAAAACGTAACGATGTGTCACAGACCTTATAATAGAAAAAATATATTTACTTCAAAATATGGGTAGGTTGGTAGTACGTATTTAAGAGTATGCAATAAAAGTGACCCATTTAAAAAAAAGATTAAAAATTTTCAAAATTTTAAAAGCCCCCAATCCTATGTAGGCTTTGCCATATATATATATATATATAATATATATATATATATATATATATATATATATATATATATATATATATATATAATATATATATATATATATATATATATATATATATATATATATATATATATATATATATATATATATATATATATATATATATATATATATATTGCCATGCCATCTTTGAATGGGCATTGCAAAATTCTTGCATTGATCTATTTATCAAACCGGTTAATCAATATACAGTCTGGAACCATTACCATAGCTGAATTTGCCCAAAAATGAAATTCAACGACAATTCAAAATATTTCTTAGAAACATAATTCAAAAACAAGTAGGTACAGTTCAACAAATCTGACTTTGCCGCTTCAAGGTCATTTTTTCTTTATATTAAGTACTATCTCACTTCTTTAAGAATGCATTTTTAATGACCTTGAAGAGGTAAAGTCAGATTTGTTGACCTGTACCTGTACATACACATACCATGAACATCACCAAATATATATGTTTTTATTTTTTTTCAGTATGTTCCACCCTTTTAACAAAAATAAAATTCAGGGAGGTGAGAGAAGTGCTTGCGAGCTTTCTTTTGGTAGCAATAAGAAAGTGGTCACTCTTGTACAAATAGCTAAAAAAATCTAATGAATTTTTTTTTCATATTTTATAAAGGATATTTAATGTCCATTTTAAATGAAAAAAATATATAATAAAGTACTGGACATAGCAAACAATATGGATTTTGTTTCATCGTTTTATCTGCAATAGTTTACGAGAAAAAAAAGTTTGAGTAAGATCACTATCTTTTAGTATTTGGTATTATAACTCCGTAAAATGTAAAGATATTGAGGAAAAATCCATACTTATGGTTTACTCTTTCACTAAGCTACACAATCGCATACATATCGTTGAATTTCATTTCTTGGGCAAATTCACCTATGGTAATGGTTCCAGACCCTTTATTGACATCTAGCGTCATAGTATAAACATATTAAAATCATAAGATAAGCAGTAATCAATTCGATATGAACTCAGATAATAACACACGTTAAATTCTTGTTGTTAAAATTAACCACTCGCGGTGTTGTTGTTGTGTAATAGAAGTTTCTAGAGCATACCAGAGCCTTGTTTACATTTTAGTTACAAAATACATATCACTTTTAATACTAAATCCGCAATGTGCACACGTAAGTTTTTGCTATCATTTTAAATTTATTTTTGGACTTATGTGATAGGTACTAAGCATGTAGTTTTATTTTAAATTGATTATTCTAAATTTAAAATATGTTTTTTTGACAATTCAAAATTAATTAGACGTTTTTCTTTATCTAAAATTCATTCTATTTCGTAATGTAAATTTTTGGCGGTTTCGTGTGAATTATTCTTAACAGTTAACCAAAGTTGATTCGCGTAATATTTGACACGTGAATATTTCAAATTTATTCTGTTAACTGGTTTAAGGATTTTTGCCGCTTTTCATATTTGATTTATTTTGGCTTAAATGCCCAACGTCTAAATTAATGTAATAATTAGTTAATTAAGTTTAATTCGGATTTCGTACTAATAGTCAAGGAGTCTGCACCTCGTGGAAGGTGTTTTAACCTTAAAGTTTAGTATTATAATTTATTTAGCTAAAATTTGTAAAATACGGCTCTAACCATTTAAATTTATTGTTCCTTGATAACTATCGTTGTATTTTGTCACTCATACAATTATAATGTATAGGTTACTTTAATAAGTCGACGAGTATATTGCGTTACTTTCATTTCAATTGTATGTAATCGTTTCATGTGTCAGGTCAGTCCGTCGCTCTAAATTTATTCAAGATCATCATCTCTTTCATTAATTTAGTATATCGTAGTTCCAAGTCAGTTGAACTTAACACCTTAGGTTTCGTTACTGATTTAATGTTTGTAAATTTCGTTTGTATGATATTTCATTTTAACCAGTAGTAATAAGTTAGCTATCTGTAAGTCGCCTTCGTGACTAGGACAGGCAGTTTACCACTTCTGACTATTTTTACACAATAAATTGTTACAGTTTTTGTCAACATGGAATTTCTACTTTCATTTATGGTTTACACTCATCATCATTAACGGCGCTTAGACCTATGCTTCCATACCCACTGCGCAACTCTGTACCTTAAACTACCTTTTAATCCCGTATACCTCTAAGAGGCTACCAAACCTCCACACCCTTTAAAAAGAATTTGCCGCACAATAAATAAATAAATATATATATATATATATATATATATATATATATATATATATATATATATATATATGGGGCATTCTTACTGAACGGGAGACCCCCTGCTGCCAAAATTTGTATTGCTTAAAATAGGTGCACAATAGCTCAAATTAAAGGTTATGAGCTCTACATTGGCGGCTGAAAAGCATAACCGCATTTTTTGCGGACAATAAACGTTTTGTAGCGTTTTAAAAACTTTTTCATAAAACTTTTTTTGGCTAAAAATATACAGTTTTCCTTAACGTTTTGAGGAAAATTTAAAAATATACAGAAAATATACAGTGTGATCCATTTAACCTGGAATTTTCTATGTCTTGAAAAATAAGCCTGTAGGGAAACTTTGCCTGACGAAAAAAATAGTATTTCTGAAGAGGGCATCTTTTTGTCTTAAAATAAGCCCCCTGCCCCCTGTGAGGGTAGACGGGGGTAATTTTGAATTCGGCGGGCGGGGGGGGGGATTCGGATTCTACGGGACAAAATACTCAACTTTTATACGAAACATTTTTTTCTATTCGTAACAGATGGGGTTGTAATTGTAAAAATAAGTTTATTTATATGCAAGTATGTAAACTCATTTTTACAAATATAGCGCCATCTGTTACAAATAGAAAAAAATGTTTCGTATAAAAGTTGAGTATTTTGTCCCGTAGAATCCGAATCTGCAATAAAAAATGGCTGTTTCTATTTTTGATTTCAAAATTACCCTTACCCCCCCCCCCCTCCCAGGGGGCAGGGGGGCTTATTTTAAGACAGAAAGATGCTCTCTTCAGAAATACTATTTTTTTGGTCAGGCAAAGTTTCCCTACAGGCTTATTTTTTAAGACATAGAAAATTCTAGGTTAAATGGATCACGCTGTATATATTCTATGTATTTTTAAATTGTCCCCAAAACGTTAAGGAAAACTGTATATTTTTTACCAAAAAAAGTTTTATGAAAGAGTTTTGAAAACGTTACCACAGTATACTGAAATCTATCAGTAACGAAACTAAGTCATAAAACGACGCCAACACACAAGTTGTTAAATTCGTTAGATACCGTAAAACCGTCTAGACCCGGACACTTTGCACCAATCTTGAAAGTAAGTAGTTTCTACATTAATCTGCTACAATAAACATTTGTTCTTGACACCATTAGAGAGAGAAAAACATCCTCTAAACAGCTGTACCAATAAAAACTACGGATTTCAACTATCTCATTTTATAGGATTACTATTTTCCACTTTTTCAAAGAAATAAAATGTGTGTCTAACTTAGACATGTAATTTTCGTCATAATTGTCATATTGTTTTAATTTGATATGTATGTATTCAGAATTTTATCGCGCATTATTTAATGATGTTTGAATTTATATTCGATGTATATATAAAAAAAATACATGCTATATACATATATCCGTTTAGACCCGGACACATCAGTTTATTGCACTATGGCCGCGATTCGCACTGGCTGTAACTTCTACTATCCATACGTTATATTCCCGCCAGAATTACGCGGTTTATGCCTCCTTCTGGTGTCATATCGCATGTTTACTTCATAGAGAGGCATACTATACATTGGCCCCTCTCCCTTCCCACAAAATGTTTTGAAGCCTTTGGCAGGTTGAAAGACATCAGACGATATAAAACACTGTTCTAACCCCGACGGAAGAGGTTGGTCTGCATGTTATTACATTATTTAAGTAAGTGTCCGGGTCAAGGTGGATTTGAGGTATAGACCCGGACACTTACTAATTATTTTTTATTTTTTTTATTTTTACTTATAAGGAAACAAATGGGTGAGGAATATAACAAATAATATACGCTCTTTCTAATGGTAATACTTTTATTGGTGATATCTATGAAGGAAACGTGTATAAACATAAAATTATACCAAAAAATGTAAAAAAATTTCCGGGTCTAGACGGTCTTACGGTACCTATATGCTAAAGGTTGTACAAATATCCTTCTTACAAAAAAATTATTTACTTTGATTCTTGACGTTGCGAAATTTGGTTGTATAGAAAGCGATTTTTCGAAATTTTTATGTATTTGATTTCGTATTATTTAGCCATTTGATAATTTAGAGTAACTATAATTTTAGTATATTTTTAATATCTTTCTAGCGGTCGTTATAGCGAAGAAGATTAAAGACGGAAACTTTTTTTTTTTACTTTAAACTTTGCAATAAACTGCTAACACCAGAAATGTCTTTCATGTCGACGCAGTTAAAATTTAAAAATAAAAAAAAAGACTTTAAGAGGAAATACTTAAGCATGTTAGCTTATTAATTTTTCTATATAAATCTTTAGGTTTTTCAAATGTTTTAAATTATTTTCCAAATCCAGTTGAACTTTTTAAGAGTTTCTTTATTATTATTATTAAATACCTAGTTGAAAATAGGTTTTAATGTATAAAAAATATATAAATTATTAAAATTTTGTTTTTCTTTCAAATAATTATTTTAAAAGAGGGGATAGTTTTAAATACAATATCTGAGGAATCTAATAAAAGTAATAATATATATATATATATATATATATATATATATATATATATATATATATATATATATATATATATATATATATATATACATACATATATATATATATATATATTATATATATATATATATGTATATACATATATATATATATATATATATATATATATATATATATATATATATATATATATATATATATATGGGTGAATATATGCTATTTAATTTCTAATGGCCCATTGATAAATTTTATAAAAAACTAATTATTTTACACTTAAGTAATAAAGAATATCGTCTTTTATTTGGCCCACTTGGTCAATTCATGACAACCGTTTCATTTAAGGCATTAATAAATTAAAATTGTGCTAAATGTATACTCCTCTGGCTTGCCCATTACCATTTTGTGCTACAGTTTTCAACACACATTTTTTTATTTAACTGGTATAATATTTTTTCAAATGTAATCATATAACTAAATAAACATTAAAACATATTTTATCAAAATACATTGTAAAAATATTTATTAACCTAAAAAAATTACTCATTTTCATACCATCCAACAAAAGTGTCACTTTTAACCTGACGAAAATAAAATAATAAAATTTTACTTAGAAATTGGAAACCTGTGTCTTTGAACTTGGGCAACACGCGTTGAATATATTGCACTTAGCAACAATCTAACTGCATTGAACATAATTTGAATAATATCGCGTCAGTAGTCGGGGCGCTCTCGGAAAATGTGTCTGTGCCAGTAGTTGTAGTATTTCCACTGGTAAGTATATGTTTTTATATTTTATCGTTATGAAATTGTAAATTTGTACAATGCAATGTTCATTGTGTGTAGACTTCATGTATTCTGTTTATTTTTGGTATGAAGAACGCGTGATGTGGTTGTTACAGGTTATGTATGATTTTGTCACTTCTCTGGCGTCACTCCTCTGGCAGTTTTCATGTCTCCGCAGACAAAATCGTCGCATGAGGAACCGATATTGCCACAATCGATGATTTTGCTATGGAATTAGAAAAGCACTGCCCAATATGGCTTCATATTTTTGTGATAGTCGAAGGGGAAATTGATTTACAAAAAAAGATAATTGAAGATAATAGATCCGACATAAAACCTTTTGTTGATACACTGAAAGTACACCAAGTACGGGGAAACATTTCTATGTGTGATAAGTTGTACATGAAGAGCCTTAGCTGCTTTTGTAGCAATTTCTGTGGCCACTTCAACTTAAGCGACATCGCATACACCCATTTCATTTAAAGAAGTCTTAAACGTTCGCTATTAGAGCCTATAAAATCTAAAAAAATTAAAATATCTTCTGGCCCTTATCATTACAAATACAAAAATAGTGCCAATTAGTAAAATAATGAATACTAAATTAAAAAGATTACTTTTTCTTTAGGGACACAAAAAATGCAAATACCGTATATTCACCCATATATATATATATATATATATATATATATATATATATATATATATATATATATATATATATATATATATGTGTGTTGCAGCTATATTGTCAAAACCGTTTGATTATAATAACTCTAGTCAGATTATAAAAAAACGAATTATTGTCAATGGATGATTTTCCTTACAATATAGCTAGTAAGATTCAGTGTTATTGTAATTTCATTTTTAGAGAAATTCTAAAGTGACTAACAAATTATATTATGTAATTTGTACCAAAAGTACCATATCGATCTCAATAAAATTTTGTAAAGATGGCTTAAAATAACTGATAGAATAATTTGTATATTGGTTGAAGGTTCCTGCAGGATATTAATACCAAACTAGTTAGTGTAAAACTACAAAACTGATTTAAATCAAATTTGGTAAGGGCACTTTCATGCTTTGGAATAAGGGAGAGAAGAATTTTTATTCCGATTAAAGGCTCCCGAGGGATACAAAATAAATTATTCAGTCAGGTCGAAATTATTGAGCGATTTCAGTTTGATTTCGTTTATAAATTTATACAATTTGGAATAACCGATAGAGACATTTTTATCCCAATTAAGGGTTCCAATAGGAAACAGAATAAATTATTATGTCACCTCACAACTATTGAATTAATTTTAATTAAATTTGGTTTAAATATGTACTTATATGCTTTTTAATAACAAATGGGATAATTTATACTCTATTTGAAAATTCCCGTCCCGTATAATTATGATAGAAATTCATATCAAAACTACTGAAATAATTTCAATCAAATTTATTATTGAGATATCCCTTGAAATAATATATGGCTTAATCTTTATACTGATAGAAGGTTCCCGTGGAAAATGAACTACTGTTTTATAAATTATTTATACGTATTTTCTTCAGATTGTTTATTAATTGACTAAAGAATTTAGAATTAATATTAAATTACTGTTCCGTTTTTTTTTTCGAGATATCAGTCCGTAGAAGCGTAGAATTTACTGTAATTACATCGAAATGGTTGAATCACTATACTGTGAATTAATACGTACGATAGTTTTATCCCGGTTTTCTGATGGGAAAAACTGACACATAATAAGATTTTATTTATTTTCTAAAAACTGGTTAATTTGGAAATTTTTAGACACGTGAGGATTTATGCAAGATTTAGACCCAATAAAAACAGAATAAAGATAAATAAATTTAAAAAGAAATTTTAAATAACATGTCTTCTCTTGCCCTCCTCTGACCACCTTCTTTAACAATAAAGAACGAATGTGAATACTTTAAACTATTGTTAACAAACAATTTGAAATCAATGAATAGGAAATGCGTCAGCCTTTCAAAGCATATGACCGTCAGTACTGAATTGGATTGAAATCGCTTCTGTAGTTTTGACATGACTGAATGATTTATTTGGTTTCCCATTGGAACCTATAATCGGGATACAAACCTTCAATCGGGATACAAACTACCCCACTGACGTGACTGAATAATTTATTTTGTTTCTCGTCGGAATCCTAAATCAGGATGAAAATTTCCCTAAGTGTTGTTCCATAGTATATAAGTACAGTAAAAGCTCCCTAATCTTGACAAGCATGTCCAGCACCATTCTCTAGTCTTGACATTCCCACTATTTACTACCGCTATGCGCACTGAATGCGCAACATACGCAATTTAAATCTAAAAAAAAAGATAGGTAGAGAAGGATACCAAATATACGCTATACGCGTCATTAATTACGAATTTAATTGGTTACGGAAGAATCATGGTAGGAGAAAATATTGTCAAGAGTAGAGAAATTATTCAGTCAAGATTAGAGAGACAGCAAATTTATGGAGCGCAAGTTTACGGGGCTTCTACTGTATCCGCACTAAATGACTGAAATAATTTCAATAATTTTGACTGAATAATTTATTTTATTTTCCTTGGGAACCTTTAATCGGGATAAAAATTTCCCTTTCCGTTTTTCCAAAGTGTTAAAGTATCCATACCAAATTTGATTGAAATTGGTTTTGTAGTTTTGACACTGATTAGTTTTGTATTCATATCCCGCAATAACTTTCAGTCAGGATATAAATTATCCCGTTAATTATTCTATACCATATAAGTGTTCTTACAAAACTTCGTTGAAACGGACTTGGTAGTAAAGACACTATTTATTTTTTAATATTCAAATCCCACGGGAACCTTTAATTGGGATAAAAGCTTCTTATCGATTATTCCAAAGCATAAAAATGTCTAAATTAAATTTAATTGAAATCAGTTCATCAGTTTTGACATTATTAGTTTCGTGTTCATATCATGTTTATTTTTACAATATTTTCCTGTACGCTGAATTAGTTATATTATCCAAAAGCATTACACTTCACATTTTCCCTAAATGGGTTTAGCGAAATAATAATAACACTGAAATTTGCTAGGTGTATTATAAGAAACATCATCAGTTGACAATATTTCGTTTTTTTATAATTTGACTAGCGTTATATAATAAAACGGTTTTGATAATATCGCTGCAACATATGTTTATATATATATATATATATATATATATATATATATATATATATATATATATATATAGAGTCAGGTGCAAAACTGAACCAACCTCATAATATTTCGAAATTATTTGGAAAGTAAATTTTAATAATAATCTTTTTGAAAAAGTTTAGTTATTTTTAATAACTATAGACTGCCAGCTACTTAACAGATATTAACTTGTAGATATACATATCTACTTATTTTGAATATGCGTTAATCCTTTTTCTTTGACTCACTTTTGCACCACATTTCTATTTGTGCTGACACAGAGTTTTCTACGCGATAAAAACATGTCCATACAGATTGAGTGTAGTCTAAACAAAGAATACAGCATCGACTTATTCTCAGTTTAAATCAGCGTGCCATAGCCAATGCATAAAGCTACATTTATTTTTAATTTACAATAAGGTATCCGATATCGAAATCTACTAAGAAATTAGTGATTGAATTATTAAAAAGTAGACAATCTACAAGATATATTGCTCGGAAAATTCATATTAGCCAATCGACAGTACAAAAAATTCGAAAAAAATGTAATTTACTAATAAAGAAAAATGTTGGCGGTCGGAAAAAAAACTATTAGGAGAGGATGTTAGAAGAGTTATTCGATATTTGGCTACCGGTGAAGAATCTTCGGCTTTTGAGGCAACTCAACTTTTACAGAAAGACGTTGGCAAGTCAGTAAGTAAGTGGACAGTTCGTCGGGTATTACATTCCGCAAAGTTCCGAGCTGTCGAAAGAAAAAAGAGACCATTTCTCACTAAAAAAATATTAAAGCCAGAAAATTTCTTTGTAAAACAATATATAAAATGGGATGAGCATGATTGAGTGAAGGTGATTTGGTCAGATGCGACTAAAATTAATAGATACATACAGATGGTCGCCGGTGGAATTGGAAAAGAACTAAAGAATCAAGACAACCAAGGGATTACATTCAAACGATAAAGCATGGTGGTGGTAACATCAAGTTGCAAGGCTGTTTTTCAGCATTTGCTGCAGGTCCAACTCATAGGATTGATGGTAATATAAACAAAAAATTGTACTATAATATTCCCAGGATATATTTAACAGAAACAGTCGAAAACATACCCTATCCAGAAGATGAAATAATATTTCAACATGACAACGATCCGAAACATACCTCGAAATTAGTAAAAAATTGGTTAAGTAAACAAAAATTCAAAGTCCTGGTGTGGCTACCTCAAAGTCCTGATGTGGTTACCTCAAAGTCCTGATCTCAATCCTCTTGAAAATTTATGGTCATATCTGAAGAATAAACTTTTGAATGAATATGAATCACCTCCGTCAAATTTAGGTGTTTTATGGGAAGATGTACAGGAACACTGGTATAAAGTCTTACCTGATTACTGCGAGAAAACTTGTTAGAAGTCTTAAAAAACGATCACATGCTGTTAGAAAGGCAAAAGGTCTGTGGACATAATATTAAAGTTTAATTATTTGATGCTCGCTACAAGTGGTGCAAAAGTGAACCAAAGGTCATTATGATTATTTTATTCTAAAATAGGCTTTTAAGCTAAATTAAGTTTATAACTTTATATATCAATAAATGTACTTTTCAGTTATATAAATATTGTTTTGATTATAAGGTTTATAATATATTCAAGAAGTACAAATATCTAAAACTTATATTGATTGACTCAGTTTTGCACCTAACTGTATAATACTTGTTAAAAGGGCCTGTAGGTTTCTGGTAGCCCACATTTTAAAAGTGCTATAAAAAAATTCACCTTTTCAAAGGCCGTAATAAATTTTATGACTTATTTTGGTAAAAATTGTTGTATGCTCTGAAATTTGTAAATACTTTTTGAATTGAGTTAAAAATAATTTTAGTTCTGTATGAATTTATATGTAACTTAACCAAAAGTTAATATTATATTATCAAACGTGTTGAAATGCTCACACCGAAAATTTCTCACACGGAAAAATGCGCAAAGTGATATGTGCTCACAAGATTAATGCCCACGTTCATAAATCCTCACACTGAAAAAAGCTCACATTAGTTATTAAGCAGGTGACACAAAATTAATATTTCATGAATTTCTCATGCAAATAAGTTGTTTAATAAAAAATTAGACATCTTAGAATCCAGACTAAATTATCGATCTCATTATATCCCGGTGAAATATTCTCGTAGGAGAAAATACAAATTTATTATAATGAGGCCAACTTTGATAAAATATTACACACAGAATCTTTATAAACAGAATTAACACACAGCATAAACTTTATCCCGGCTCCAAGTTCCTGAGGGTTACAAAACTACTTGGACAATCACTCCCAAATAATGAAAACAAACTCGATGAAATTTGGTACAAGATACTATTTACCCGGAATAAACACATAAAATTAGTTTATCCCGATTGACGCTTCCTGTGGGATGGAAAACTAGTTACATAATGACACCGAAATAACTAATTTTTTTTTTTGGAAATCTTAGAGGGGTCAGTGATGAATGTAAAACAGAGTTTTCGGGATTGGCGGTGGTGTAGTTTAGCCGCCATCGTCGAAAAAAGGTCGAATTTTATTTTTTAGAATTTCTGCAGAACCGTTAGTCTGACAAAAAAATTTGTAAAGACCTGTTTTGCAGAAAATTTCGTTTTCTACAAAGTTATAAACTTTTTTATATAACTCTAAAAACAAAAAAGTTATCAGCAAAAAACCATTAAAAATTTTAGGAGCGAAAACTTTTGAAGCCAGATAACTTTTTTATTTTTAACCCGACAAAAAATATGCTTCTTGTGGCGCTTAAAAACACTCTCTCGTAATATTTCTTTTAACAGCTTAAATCCTTATCCATAACAAACCTCATCCATCCCGAAAGCTCAGTCTTACGTTCATCACAGACCACCCTACGACCTTCTAAAAAAAAATTTCTGCCTGCCCGAAATGCACGGTCCAACTACCATTTTATTGAACATATAAGTAGTATTATTAAAAATATAAATAATGTAATAAAATTTAAAATAATAATTAAAACAAAATTTCCCAAATTTTTATTTTAAATTTCAAAATAAAATAATTTTATATTCATTTATAAGTATATTACTTACATAATAATAATAATGTAGTTTAACCTCTGTTTCTGAGAGTTTTCCGCATTGTTATAAATTACTTATAGTTTTAATAATTTAATTTTGTAAAATATTGTTCTTTTAAATAAAAAAAGGGGCGTTTTTATTAAACACATAAAAATGGATGAGGTTTGTTATGGATGAGGATTTAAGCTGTTAAAAGAAATATTACGAGAGAGTGGCTTTAAACGCCACAGGTGGTGCGGAAAGGTGTTAAATTTCAGGTTAATATGTCATATATCTATTTTTTCATAAAATCATACTAACAAAATAATATAATTGTATTCTAAAATTAATATAAAATAATTGTATTCTAAAATTAATATATCACTTAAGAGTCAACAATTTTTTAGTTACAATTTTTGCTTACCAATTTTTAAAGAACTACTACTTCTTAACTAAAAGTCGGATGACAAAATTTAATACCTCAAATATTTCGCTAAAAGATATTTTATAAAAAAGATAAGAATCATATTTTTTGTCGGGTGAAAAATAGAAAAGTTATCCAACTTCAAAAGTTTCCGTTCCTAAAATTTTTAATGGTTTTTTGCTGATAACTTTTTTGTTTTTAAAGTTATGTAAAAAAGTTTATAACAAATTTTGTAGAAAATGAAATTATCTGCAAAAAAGGTCTTTATAAATTTTTTGTCAGACTAACGGTTTTGGTTTGGGTGGTGGCTAAACTACACCACCGCCAATCCCGAAAACTCAGTTTTACATTCATCACTGACCCCTCTACGACTTCTAAAAAAAAAAAAATTCCGCCTACCCGAAATGCACGGTCCAACTGCGCTTTTACTGCACTATATACGAAGTTTAAAAATGGGAGAATTATTATAGATTCATTAGCATAATTTATTAAAACATTTTTATAATCTAATATTAACTTTTGGTTAAGTTACATATAAATCCATATAGAACTAAAATTATTTTTCACTCAGTTCAAAAATTTTTACAAATATAAGAGAATAAAAGGATCTTTTCCAAAGTAAGTCATAAAATTAATTACGGTCTCTAAAAAGGTGATTTTTTTTTTTATAAAAATTTTACACATTTTATAATGCCGGTCCACCAAACGGGAAACTTTCAAACCAAATTAACTGTTAAAAGTATTATTAAATTATTCCAAGTATTATTTATTTTAGGCATTAGTTAACAAAATATTCCAGACAGATCAGTTTTTCAATAGATTGGTAACATCTAAAAGTTTCATTTAAAAAAAAAATAGAGGTGTTATGTGAGGGTAGACTAAATTTCTCACTAATTAAAAAAAGTCCGTCAGACATTAATTAACAAAATATGCCAGACAGACCGTTCCCATAGTAAAATATATATAATCTACTATAACATATGTGAGATTCAATGAGGTGTTATGTCAGGGTGTCTACCTAAAATTTTCACTATTTAAAAGAGGTCTGTCAGACATTAATTAACAAAATATACCTGACAGACCGATTCTTCAGTAAAATATATATAATTTGCTATAACATATGAAAGTTTCAGCGAGGTGTTATGTGAGGTAGATTTGCCTAAAATATTCACTAATTAAAATAGATCTGTCAGACATTAATTAACAAAATATGCGGGACAGACCGATTCCTCAGTAAAATATATATAATTTGCTATAATATATGTAAATTTCAGCAAGGTGTTATGTGAGGTAGATTTGCCTAGAATTTTCACTAATTAAAATAGGTTTGTCAGACATTAATTATCAAAATATGCCAGACAGAACGATTGTTCAGTAAAATATATACAATTTCCTATAACATATGTAAATTTCAGCGAGATATTATTATGTGAGGTAGATTTTAAGTTTTTTTGCAGCCATTTCAAAAAAATTTTAAAAATAGAATTTAACAAAAACTGAAAGGTCTGGCGGGCATTTCCTATTATCAGCATTAGTTACTATTGATTTAGCTTTTTTAATTTGAGGTGTTTTAACTGCTTGGATTAGTATTTTAAAGGATTGTTGCGTAGTTCTTAATACTACTTTGAAAAATATGATTAAGATAAAAAAAAATACATGCTTAATTCTGAGCTAGCACAATAGTTTTGTTATCATGTTCTTTCTTTAATTTCGGATTCCAGTTAATGAATATGAATGGTTACAAAAAGAGTCTGAGTTTAAATACAAGTTTCCTCGTTGTTTATGGGTCCTTCATGGAAAACATGTCACATTAATATCATCAGCTCATAGCATTGTTTTTGTTGGTCTTGGCCGATGATAATTTTTCATTCATGTTTTGTGATATTGGAAGTAAAGGAAGAATTAGTAATAGTGGTGTGTTCAGAAATAGTGTATTGTTTAAAAGACTTCAAACAAACACTTTAAATTTACCACAGCCTGAACCATTGTCTGGTGGTGATGTAAATGTGCCGTATGTTTTCGTTGCCGACAATACATTTCCACTGCATATCAACTTGATGAAACATTTTGCTGGAGATCATCTATTCTAAAATTTCAAGGTCATATTTCTTAGGCTTAGAATAAAAGAAAAATCTCAAAAGAAGCATATATTTACAAGTGTATGATATAGGTACTTCCATATGTCCCAGCCGGACAACAATCCCAACATTCCTGTGTGAGAAAACAAGGAAAGTCGGAAAAACTTTTCCTCCCGGAACTTTACCAGCAGTACGGGCAATCGATCTGATTTTTGGTATATTACCATGTCTAGTCTAGTCATTTTTTATCAAAATGGGTCATATAGTATGAAGATTAGGCACTTTTCATGTATTCTTATGCGGTAATGCTCTTTTTGTTGGACAATAATGGACAAACGAATGCGTACGTTTAAATCGAAAACTTCGCAAAAGTGGGTGCCTTCTTCACATAGCTCAACAAATTCTGTATTTCGCTGTTGTATATGAATAAAACAACAAACACATATTATGGATGTAGATGGGAAAATGACATCGTGAATATACGTGGTAAGTTGCGCAGTAAATAATTTAGTAGATGCTCCCTCATTTTGCATTTTATCAACCGATAATGATAAAACAATGTACTATAAATCTTTCACTATAGGTTTTTCTTTGACCCTTCACCTCGCCGCTACTGCCACCATCACTGGTACCGTCATCACTGCCATTATCAACCCTGTCTAATAGTGATCTTGTTTCCCTAACGTTGTTTATTGCTTGTTTCTTAGTTTGCCTTTTTCCTTTATTTATTTTCCAAAGTTGTTCATCATATATGTATGTATGTACAGTACACCTCGACTCGTGCTACTATAGCAAAAGTATTTTCTTATGTCTCAGAGGATCGCAAAAGGGGAAAAACTGATAGATAGAATGGGTAAATTAGATGAATGTATCTAAAATTAACGCGTAAGAAAAAGAACAAGCATACGAAAAAGCTGTAACAATTAAGAGTGAGGTGTCAATAACTACAAATGCTTGTGTTAGAAAAGAAACTATTTTAGAGGGGAAATAATTTTATTTATTATTATTATTTTTTCTAGGTATTGATACATACATACAGATCGTTTTCACCTAACATAGATATTGACAAAATACGAACTTGTCCAGAAAGTTCTTCTTATATTGTATATTTCTGTAGAAACGCAATTTAATATAATTTTAAAACAGAAATGAAATATTTTTAACTTCGATATTCTTTTTCTAAAATAAGACTTTTCGCCTAGTTTTACTGCTAATGGTGAGAGCGTTCCCTTGAAATGTATACATCCAGTGTACAAAAATTAAATTGTGATATAAAGAAGTGCTATTACACTTTTGCCTATTAGGTATTTTTTGTTTTAAATAAGTAAATATAGGCAATGGAATCGCCAAGGGAATTTGAGAATTTTTTTTAATACAAAATGGGACATAATGCATCAGAGTCCATTAGAAATATTGATCGTGCATTTGGAGAAATTACAATTAATGAAAAAGTTTGGTGGCAATGGAGGGAATTAGTAATTACAGTTTTTTAAATATTGGCGAAACAGTTAATGCTGACTCATATTGCCAACAGCTCGAAATAATTAATAATTAGTAAATGTGGAAAATTAATGGAAGTTGAGTGGATCAGCTGCGAGTGAAAGATCACTCGCAGCTGTCACAGTGAACCATCACTAGCCTCGAATGATAGATTGTAATGTTAATTACTTTGTATAAGAATAAAAAAAATATTTGAAAATATTGTGTTTTAATTTTTGTATGTTAAATTCCACATTTCCCAAAGAAACCTAATACATTGTTCTCCTATGTTATGGTTAAAAAAAAACGACCTGTATAGATTATAATTTTGCTTCTCAGAATTGTAGTTATAAATGCACCAACTACACGTGTTTTATGACAAACACCCCTTATTAATGTAATGGACGTACCCATAAATAAAACTGGTTTCTGCGTCTGAGACATAAGAAAATACTTTGGCTCTACTTCTCTCGAACGTAACGTAACGTATAGAATAGAGCGTAAGTTGTGTTCTGTTAAATGATGGGTTTGTTGCATGATAGATATCCTACGGCATTGTCAATAACTTCAATTGAACTCCTAAGGAAGATTTGAAAAGTAGGTCAACAACAACACCATCTCCTCGTCATCATCATCGTTATCTCGCTAGTGCCATCATGATCAGCACGTCGCGCCCGTTCGCTCTTTTCTGGACAAGTTTAATGTGTGTAGCATCATAATCATTTAAATAGATATGAAGAAGAAAAAGTTTTGTCATCCACCACTTCGTTTTTTTGTCGTTTTTTTTTTTCCGAACGTGAACAAATAAGATATTATTTTTGAACCGTAAACGACATCATAATATCATTTATTATGCAGCAGTAAGCTTATTTTAATTGAGTACGACGGCTACTCGCACATGAACAATTTATTGTTCAGCAAAAAGATTTACAGTTATGTTTTATTTTTTTTATTTTTTAATTTATCTTTCCATCTATCTTTTTCTAAAACAGGTGAAAATTAATTTATTAACAATATTCTAAATTAAGTAGGAATTGTGACAGACACAAATTTTAAATTTAATGATTTACAGAATTAAATTCAAAATACTCCTGTCGCAGCACCGGCATAACATAGCGAATTTCCAGAGATTTGATACTGACGGATCTCATATAACAAACAATCTGTATCTATCTACAATAGTTTAGCTATCTAACACTGAAAATATTTTCGAAATCGGTTGAGTAGTTAATTTTGCAAAAATTTAAATTTTGCAAAAAGCCACTTAAAATGGCAAAAAATGGCCAAAATTTCGCTTCTAAAAATCGAACGTATCTGGCTGACGAACTCATCCACGCTTTTTGGATTTTTGGGACTACTGGGAAAAAAAATTGAGGCGTGGTTTAATATTTAGCCTGCTCGCAGTAGTCTCCTTATTGGTCATCAGATGGCAGAAACTGACACTTAAGAAAATAGTAGCAATTTAGAATTGTCCGTTTTATTTGAAAACAGTAAATTATTATGAAAAAATTAAAATAACTTTCAAAAAAATATGCCCCTTTGTATTTTGTAAATTAAACAACATAAATTTTGTGAATTGTCAAAATCTAATAAACAAACCTTGCCTACTGACAGTAGTTATTTTTTTGACCACTAGTTCGCGTATTCAATTTTTACAATTACCAATATTAATTTGTATAGTACATTTTTCTATCGACACACAGTGAGGTCAAAGTAGGTAAAAGATGCAAAAATTATTTAGTACTTTTATTGACTACAGAATAGTTATACAAAAATATATTTTACTTATATTTTTATTAATAAAATACTGCGTGTCCAATTATACAGGGTATCCCATAACGGTTAGTCAAGTGATATCTCAAAAACCATTCGTCGGATGAATTTGAAATTTACAAATCTTGTTTGACCCTAGGTTGAGGCTTTTTTCATGTAACTTGATTTCATTTCTGGTTACTGGTTTCTAGCCGCATGGTATCAACTTATAAATTTTAAATAGAATATGGAATTTTTGGCAACGAATTTCGATGATACCTTTAATTTTAGCTTTAACTTAACTGTAATATTCGGTACCTACATAAGTATAATCGATTTGAGTGTTTTAATTATTTACTATTTTTTACAAAATGAAAATTAAATCAACAAATTTTGTAAAAGGTGCAATTTGGTGCAAACTCTGCAATCATAATACCAAAATCGACTAATTGCTTTATCAAATGCAACAAAAATACTCGTTGGATTCGTTTGGATACGTAACTAAAATTTTTTGAGAAATTAATTTTTATAGAATTTTTCTAGATAATTCAACTATGTTTCACCAAATCACCTATTATAACCGATTTAATTTTTTTTTTGTAACTTAAATAACGTTCCCGCAAATCACTACTTTGCAGACAATGATATCGTTCAGAAAATTTAAACAATCGATATATTTGTACCCTCCGCGCTATTTTACATAAGTTAATTACAGTGGTCGTTGCTAGAATATTGTAACTATTGATTTAAGGGGTCATATAAATTGTAGCTTATAATTTAATTTTTTGTATTTTTTCCACCTTTAATGGCCCCACTGTGCGACAGTTAAGCGCATCTTAAACGTTTACAAAAATATTTACTTGATACAGCTTCTAATTTAAAAAACCAGGAGCGCTCGCGTAAACTTTGCGTCACCAATATAATTATCACGATTCGGATTTATTCTCTGATTATAGCGGTTAGTTTTCTTTTAAATTCAAATTTCATTGTTATTTGTTTGTTACATGGTATACTACAATAGATATATAATGCTTGTTGATTTTGCAAGCTGTCAATTTTTATTTATTTTTATTTTTATTATTAATTTATTTTATAATTTAACCTAAACGCCCGCTAAATATAATATCTATACATACAAAAAGAGAAATACCACTTATACACTCACCTATCACAAAATATCCAAAACTACAATACCTATAAACTTGAAATTGGGCATGTAGGTCTCTATTGGGTCGTAGGCGCTCGCTGGGAAAGCGTCTTACAAAATTTTTTGTCTAACCGTCGAAATTTACGAAAACCGTAAAATATTAATTTTTTATTACTGTAATACAGCAATCTATGGCCAATTTATCAAAAAATCATAAAAATTTTAGTTAGTTGCTAAGCATTTGGAGAAAAATAATTTTGGAATTTTTAAGTATTAATAAATATTTCTATAGATACCACCAATAATTTTTTTACTTATGTCTACAATGAAATTACTTATTTACTGTACAAAATACTATTTTCAGAAAATTCAAATAAATGGTTTGATGAATTTTGACTAAATGTTACAAAAACCCTTTTAAAATCTTGGAATAAATAAACGTCAGTTTAAAATTGATCCCCAGGAGTCTGAAGCAATAAAAATTACGCAAAGTTAAATGACCAACGGTACTCCACTCCTAAAAATCTAAATAATTATGGTTGTTTACAGAAAAGTCACAAACTGTAAAAATTAGATACCTATGTTTCTGAAATAAGAATGTGGCAATAATAGATTTGAGCGTTACTTTATGATATTCCATATTTGTAGATAATAAACAAATATTTTACTTTGCAAACTACCACTTTTATTTTGAAACAGTGACAATATTGTTTCGAACCGTTAGTTCATTTTCAAACAGAATAAAAATTATATTCGATACATGCCCTTATATACTAATTTTATCTACCTATACTTATGAAGGGGAGTGGTATATGGTGTGGAAGTAGAAGGGGCGGGGGTAGTGGGAGAATCCGAAAAACAAAAAAAAAAAAAAAACAAGATTACATTACATGTGACAAATGCGAGCAAACACGTGATAAAAGATTGAAATTGACAAACAAACAATATTACAGAAAGATACAATTTTAAAAGTTTAATTAAGTTATGATATTGAAAATAAAGTTGAACTGTAGATATCGGTGTAGTCATATAAAAGGTGATCGGAGTAATGTTTATTTATTTCTATTGCTTCTAGGATTGTTAACTTCTGTCCTTTGTTTGCCTCGTGTAGCACGGTAATTTCCCGTTCTGGTGTGTGTCCGGTGTCAATTAAATGCCTCGCAAAAGCAGAGTCGGATTTCTTATTCCTATAGGATCTGAAATGCTCTGCTTTCCGGGTTTCAAAGTTTCTGCCAGTCTGATCGATGTAAAAACTATTACAGTCTTGGCAGTTTAATCTGTAGATACCCGCTTTTTTAAGTTTATCAATTTCTTTTCGGTGTAAAAATGGTGAGGGTAAGGGTTAAAAGTTAAGATCCCCAAAATGCACCCCTTTGATACAAACTAAATCCGAATACAAAATTTCAGCCCTCTAGGTTTATTTGGGTGACCTGTGCGAGTGGTACAAACTTTGAGAACGTCAAAAAAGCATGAAATTGTAACTTAAAAATGAGGGGGTTGGAGTAAAATATTAAAACCTCCAAAAAACACAACTTAGGTACGAACTTTATCAACATACCAAATTTACACTCTGCGTTAATTCTGGGGGGCTGTGGGCGTGTTAGATCCGTCCAAAATACTTTTTTCCCCCTTTACTCCCTCCAAATCAACCTAGGAAGCTGAATTTTGGATATGTTGTAGATAATTTACTAAAATATTATTTCCAGCCGGTTTGGAAATGTTTTATTGTTTTGCCGCCCCCATCACCCCCTTAAAGTTCGGGTCGGATAAAAAATTTTACCCCACTTTGATAGTATTGTTCTGAATCGGAATGAGCCCCACTTACCAAATTTCAGCATTTAATTTCCATAGGGCGGCCCCACACATATTAAAAGGTAGGGGGAGTATATACATATATATATATATATATATATATATATATATATATATATATATATATATATATATATATATTTATATATATATATATGTATATATATATATATATATATATATATATATATATATATATATATATATATATATATATATATATATATATATATAAATTTATACATTCTTTTCTACAGAATCGTATTCTACGGGTCCAAAAACGGATAGCGCCCCTACTCTCGCCTCTCACCGTTCTTATCGTATAGGCTGTGTAAGTCTAATTTTCAAGGAAAAATTCGACTAAAAATTAACAACGTGTGTGTAAATTTGACATTTTGGTTAAAGTGCGTGTAAAATATAATACATGTTTCTATTAAAACGGAAATATAAATAAATGTTTTCTTTTTTAATTTTTATTTTTACTGTTATTAATTACTTAGCTTTTTTAATAATTTAAAATCTTTCTTTGAAATGAATAAATTCTGAAAATATGAATTTATGAAATGTTTTCAGTGAAAGTGAGAATGAAATTTTTTACCCACAATTTTGTGGTCCAGGTTTTCAAATGGATGAATAGTTTCAGTAGCTTAGCAACTAATAATTAAAAAATTGCAAACTACATGTGTTTATATGATAATACGTACTTATAAAAAAAATACCCCTGTCGCAGCATCTGCATAACATAGCGAATTTCCAAATCTTGGGCACTGGCGGATCTCATCTAAGACCTGTACCTATTTAAAATAGTTTAGCTTTCTAAGAGAAAAAGAATTTTTAAAATCGGTTGGGTAATTAGTTTTGGTATTTTTGGGGACCCAAGAACCCGAACGAATTTTGTGCAGCATAGTTGTATCCATCTAAAATAATTTAGTTCTCTAGCAGTGAGAAATTTTTTAGCATCGGTTCGATAGCTTATTACTGGCGTTTTCGGATCTGCAAGATCCCGGTGGACCTCATTAAAAAATCAGCTCGACCGTATATTCTAGGCGGACTTTATGTAATATATATATATATATATATATATATATATATATATATATATATATATATATATATATATATATATATATATATATATATATTCAAAACCCGTTGTGTAGCATTCTACGCCGCATTTGCATCCGCAGGACAGTTGTGGATCTCAGATAACACAACCTGTACCTATCTAAAATAGTTTACCTTGGTAATAGTAAAAAGGTTTCAAAATCGGTCAGTTATTTTATTGTTGACACTTTTAGGTCCTACTGACACTTCAGACCTTACATAACGTAATCTATATGTATCTAAAATAGCTTAGCTCCCCAACAGTGAAAAAATTTTCAAAATCTGTCGGCTAGTTTATTTTTGACGCTTTTGGATCCGATGGACCCTGGCAGACTTTACATAACGTAATCTATATTTATCTAAAATAGTTTAGCTCTGTAAGAGTGAAAAAATTTTCAAAATCGGTCGGTTAGTTTATTTTTACCACTTTTGGGTCCCATGGACCCTGGCGGACCCTAAATACCGTAATGTATGTCTATCTAAAATAGTTAGTTCCCCAACAGTGAAAAAATTTTCAAAATCGGTCGGTTAGTTTATTTTTGACACTTTTGGACCCATGGACCCTGGCAGACCTTACATAACGTAATCTATATTTATCTAAAATAGTTTAGCTCTGTAACAGTGAAAAAATTTTCAAAATCGGTCGGTTAGTTTATTTTTGACACTTTTGGATCCCATGGACCCTGGCAGACCTTACATAACGTAATCTATATTTATCTAAAATAGTTTAGCTCTGTAACAGTGAAAAAATTTTCAAAATCGGTCAGTTAGTTTATTTTTGACACTTTTGGGTTCTATGGACCTTGGTGGACCTTACATAACGTAATTTATATTTATCTAAAATAGTTTAGCTCTGTAACAGTGAAAAAATTTTCAAAATCGGTCAGTTAGTTTATTTTTGACACTTCTGGATCCTATGGACTCTGGCAGACCTTACATAACGGAATCTATATTTATCTAAAACAGTTTAGCTCTGTAACAGTGAAAAAATTTTCAAAATCGATCAGGCAGTTTATTTTTGACACTTTTGGGTCCTATGGACCGAGGCGGACCTTACATAACGTAATCAATATTTATCTAAAATAGTTTAGCTCTGTAACAGTGAAAAAATTTTCAAAATCGGCCAGTTAGTTTATTTTTGACACTTTTGGGTCCTGTGGACCCTGGCGGACCTTACATAATGTATTCTAAATCTATCTAAAATAGTTTAGCTCTGTAACAGTGAAGAAATTTTTAAAATTGGTCGTTTAGTTTATTTTTTACAATTATGGGATCAGTAAATCCTGGCGAAACTCATACAAGTCTCGTACTCTAACAGTAAGAAAAGGGTTCTAAGGATCTCATATAACTTATGGCAGTCCGTAAGCTTCTTGCGGACATCATTTAATTAATTAATTCAAATACTTTAACTTACTAACTGTGAAAAAATTTTTAAAATCGATTGGTTAATTAATTTCTGGCCTTTTTAGGTCCCGAAAACCTTGACCTCACATAAAATACCTTAAATCCATTTGAAATGGTTTAATTTTTTAACATTATTAATTATTAGTGGAAAAATTTTCAAAATCGATTCAAAATATTTTTCCGTACATACATATTATGTACATTGTACATATTTTGTTTTATTTCATATTTAATAATATTTATATCATAACATAATCTTCAATTTCTTGTTTACTTAAAAATTCAATAAAAAAAAAAAAAAATTCTTCATTACATTAGCTTAGAAAATCTGTTTAATTTACATTTTTTAACATGGGATAGAACCATGCTAATTATAATGCAATAAATGAGAAACAAAACTCTATACATGTATGTGTGTTATATCACATATATGTGAATAGTTTTCACTTGTTCTCACAAAATTCTTTAATAAAAAAGTGAAATATTTTTATACTTTATAAAGAACTGAGATATAAATATAAATTACTTATTAGACTAACAAAGAAAGAATAAAAGTGAAAATTTACATTTTCTCGAAAAATACTTAAAATAGAAAGAAAATTATAAGAATATTTTCTTCATAATTTTTTTTTTCCTTTTCAACGATGTAAAAATTGAACTGCCTTATGATAGGATCGAATGATAAAAAATGGCCAGAAAACCTACTTCTGGGCATCCGACGTGTCTGGCTAACGAACTTAGCCAAGCCAATTCAGAATCCAGTCCGCACACAAAATTTCATAAGCGTTAGACGTTTCGTTCGAGAGTTATCGTGGGAACACATAAATATATATATATATATATATATATATATATATATATATATATATATATATATATATATATATATATATATATATATATATAAATTTTAGTGAATATCATTTTCGTATTCTAGGGACCTCAAAACAGATTTCTGCCATAGTCCCGGACTCAGATTGCGTCATGACACCTATTGTAATAGCTGAATTTCGAGTTTTCGAAATTCGCTAATACGTTACCAATGGGTTGTGGCGCACAGCCTCCTCGTACTCGTAAAAGCACCTTGGTAATTTTATGCCCAATATACATCTTTGCATAATTTAATATAGGTATATAAATTAATAAATGTAAATAAACAAAACGATTCATAAAAAATTGTGTGAAGTGGGATTGGCAATAAATAAGATATTGACATTTAATGGGATTTCATGGTAGCGCCGTGGATACTATTACTCTGAATGCAATGAAATTTGTAGGGCACCATCTAGGAACCAAACCACATAATTTCTGACAATTTCATAAAAAATAATGTTTCAGAAGTTATGCCACTTGGTGCAATTTAGCATATTAATGGAATGACATGATAGCAGCGTAGCTACCACTACTCCGATTTCGATTAAATTTATAGAGGACCATCTACGAACCAAATTGCTTAATTTCTGAAAATTTCATTAAAAACAATCGAATAGTTCAGAAGTTTACCACTTGGTGCAAACTGGCGATACCCAGACGGACCGACGGGCAGCTGCCAAACCAAAATAGTTCAGAAAGCTCTAAAACGTAAAATTTGCGTAAAAAATCTTATTTTTGGGGGAAAAGATTTTTTATTTTTCGAAAGTGATCACAATGCTTCCGCTACTTTAGTCGAAAATAACTAACTTTCTCTCGACGAACCGTAACCAAAACTACCGGATATCCGAAATAATTAAATATCCGGAACTGTATCCGAAAATAAAAGTTTTGGATTTTTTTTTGGATAATAACTGACAACACCCGTTAGAAAACTGAGTTTAAATCGAAGAAAGTTTTTGCTGGATGTATTTCTTTTGATAAATTTTCGCTGATTCGTGTTTGACGTTCACTTTTAAGTAAAATTTTCTCCTTTTTTTTATTATAGAAAATTTTTACTAAAATCGATGAAAAAAGAATATGTTAAAATTTTTATGTGTAAGTGTGTATGTATGCATTCATTTTAATTTTATTTGTCAAATAAAAAGAAAAAAAATGAGTGCGTTGAAGCAATAAAACTGAATATGTTGTACGAACGTTGTACAAAATTATTAAAAATATGTTCAAAGGCGTATAAATTTACGTTAGTGTTATTATTTCAATGTGGTTTTAACGTAATTTTTATGCAATTGCACCAAAATGTTAATAGTTTTAATTCCATATAAACGTCTTTAACATAAAACAAATTTTTGGGAGAATTTTTTACAAAAAAATTGGAACAAATATATACAAAATCGTATTCAATTGAGAGAAATAAAATATAGCTAAATCGCTACCATGGATTAAAAATATCATGACACGCCACTTATAAAGCCTTTTTTTCGAATGTAGAATCGCAAAAAATGAGACTGAAAAAAAAACTGTGAGTGCGAGTGTAATGAAAGATGATTTCTTCCAACATATTTCATAATTTTTCTCAAAAAGTAATTAACTTGGAGCAACGGTGTAAAAACATTTTTTACGCATATTTCTTTTCATACGCTTTTTACTTTTGCTTAGTATAAAAAAAATTTTGAAAACTTGCTTAATTCTAGCCAAAAACTCATTTTGTTGACAAAAAATGTCCGAAAAACCTACTTCTGGGCATCCCACGTGTCTGGCTAACGCACTTAGCCGAGCCAAACCAGATTCCAAATCACTCACCAAATTTCCTGTGCATTAAACGTTTCGTTCTCAAGTTATCGCGCGGATACATAAATATATATATATATATATATATATATATATATATATATATATATATATATATATATATAGTGAATATCATTTTCGCATTCCAGGGACCTCAAAACATATTTCTGTTATAGTCTCCGCTCCAGGTTGCGTCATGAGAACGGCCGTAAAAGCTGAATTTCCAGTTTTGGAAATTCGCTAATAAAGGCCGAAAATCCATATGCTTATCCGGCTGAGCTCTTTTTAAATTGACTTTAATTTTGGTGAATATATTAATATGATATTGTTAATTTTAAATCAGGTATTATTTTTAAAAATAAAAAAAAAGACCAGTTATACCAAAATAAACTTCTTAAAATAAAATTAAAGCAAAACAATTTAAAATAAAATTACAATTAAAACTTAAATATATAATAATAATTAAAACCTAAAAAGGGAAATTAACATAAGAAACAATTACTTAAAAGGAAGTCAAAACAAATTTAAAATAATTAAATCGAAAAGATGAAACTATTAATTAATTAAAATTGATGAAGCAGTAATTAGAAGATCAACAAGTAAAAGTTAAGGAAAGTAACCAAATAAGTGGAAAGCAGACGCGTATTGTAAAGCTTGATTTTGTTTTTCCTAAAAACTTGTGTAGCAATCACCCTCAGCAGATCCCAATAAATCAACATCAGGCAGCTACACATGTAACTGCAAGCTTGACAAGAATGCATGATCAAGCTTTTTGTACAAGCATGCTTGAGCGTTTGTATGATACTTTTGCACAATCATTTTGATTGTACAAGCAGCTTGAAGATTAATTGAATTTCAATTATGCATGCTTGAACGCGTTAAATTGCGCAAGCAAAACTTAGTGTGTGTACCAACGTGCAAGATTGAACAAGCCGATATTAATCTTGTATGAGATCTGTTTGTTACATCTTCCTATTGTTGATGTCAATCTGATTGTTAAAACATCATGTCTAGTGATTTAAAAATAAACCGCGAATTACTTGAAGATTTTATTCATATATACCAAAGTCAGGAACGTCTTTGACATATCAAATCGAAGCAATGCCATGATAAAGTGAAGAGAGATTCAAGATGGGATATGTTATTGAAACAATATAAGTTAATTGATGTAAACGCTGATAAGAATACAGTTATAAAAAAAATAAACTCCTTTAGGACAAATTATAAAAGAGAAGTGAATTTTTTTTATTTATATAAATAAGGACAAAAGCAACTAAAGCGAGCGCATCGCCGTTCGAACTCGACATTTTTCAAGATCAAACTGGCGTTTGTGCAAGCATGCTTGAACCGTGTGTTGGCGAAGGGAATTTGTGCATGCTTGTACAAAAAGCTTGATCATGCATGCTTGTCAAGCTTGCAGGTACGTGTGTAGCCACCTTAAGAAGAATAAATTTAAACTACCTGAGTTCAATGAGGCCACTTGCGATCTTATTCGTGCGATCTGCTATAGAAAAGTCAAACGTTCCTATATAGAGAAATTTACGAGTGCAGATCGTTTTACCAAAAAAATAAATAAATTAAAATATAAAAATATTTATTTTAAAATATTTTCCATATATTTATTTTTTATCCATAGGGTAAAAGCCCCGATTGTGGAACACTATTTTTAGGTATTTCATCAAAATTGCTTATAAAAATTAATAAATGAATTAAACACCCATTTTTTTTCCTTAATAAGCATGAAACCAAGTTTTTTTAATCCAACGAATATGTTTTTAAGAAAATATAACTCAAAAAATTTTGATTTATTAATGTTTTGTTTTATAATTTGTTGACATCTATAAAAAAAACGGACAGAATATATTAACACCCTTTAAAAAATCAGCACATTGACACCTAAAAAAGAACACGTATGTACGAACATGAGATACATCAGATACATCTTCTGCCATCTTTGCACTCTATGACATAGAGTGACATCTAGTAGTAAATAGAATGTCAAATTAAAAAATATAGAATGCTTTAAATATTCGATAAAATAAACGACCAAAATCACAGAATATACCAAAATAATATATTTTGTTTCGCCATCTTTGTATTTTGGTAAAGTTCTAATTAATTCTAAACTAACTTATCAAAATGGCAACAATTTTTCATTATTAATAAAATTTTGCAACTTTAAATCAATATTTTTTTATTTATCAATTGACGATACGCTAAGAAATAAAAAAAAATATTAAAAATTTTACGATTTTAAAGCAGTAAGTAAATATTTTAGACTCAAAAAGAAATTAAAACTATTTATAATATAAATTTTTAATTATTTTACGTACATGATTTTAGTTAAATACAAAGGTTATATTTGTACTGAAAGAAATACACATATATATAAATTACATTTAAACCGAATAAAAAGGTGATTTAGCTCTTATAATCTCTTAACTGGACTAATAAAAATTATTTGTATAGTTTTATTGCGGTAACTTCGAAAATTAACTGGAAAATGTTGAAATTTATAAGGCATGTGTTTCTATAAACACTGTGAAAAAATTTGTGTTAAAATTAACACATTTCACATGTCCAGAACGGTCCACTCAATTTTTTGTGTTATTTTAACACAAAGCATATGTGTCAAATCCATACACAAGATTTGTGTCAATAATTTAACACAGAAGAGGAGCAAGAAAGACATACATTTTGTGTTAATTTTTTAGATTTATCAGAGTTAGAGTTGTTAAACTTTTATATTCACTATTTTACTTCCGCTGTCCCGCTTAAGATATTTGAAAATCGTCAAAAATTATAACGATTTTGTTCAAATATTATTATATGAGATTGAAAGAACTCAAAGTAAGTCAGTCCTTTGAAAAAGTTCTTGTTTGTTTCCATGTATAATGTATATATACCAACATATATATAATAAAAAAGATGAGAGTAGTTTTTATTATTAAACAAAACCGAAAAAGTTTTTTCAGTTATTAACGAATATAGTTTTATTAAACGTTTAAAAATGAAACAATTTTTAAAAGCTTTTATTTAACTTGCTATGTTAGTATGTTGGTTTAGATCAAATCTTGGAATCAAAATTTAGACAGGTTCTAATTGAGCTAGAGGTTTCAAATTTTGCATACGTGTCTAACCTTGATGACAACGCAATATTGTATAATTAGTTTTTCCCTAAATTGCCCCAAACCAAAATTGTTGATTTTTAGTCCTATGCAACTTTTTGACATTTCGAATTGTCAAATATTGTCCATTGATTTTACATTGCAATTTTTTGTTTCCATAGTTATGTCTGATTAGGGTAAATTAACCGATTAAAATATAGGTAAAAAATTACTTCTTTATTTTTTTTTTAAATTAATTGTAATCAGACTAAAGAGTAGAAAATAAAATAAAGTAAAAAAAATGTTTTTTAAGAAAAAGCTTTTATTTAAAAATGGGCTAAAAAATAAAATGAAATAACTACTGAGTGAAGTTTGAAGCAATATGCAACATAATTTATAAAAGCTTGAGGCGTTTAATTAAGTTTGGTAAGTACTGAAAAGTAAAATAGCTACACTTATATCCAAAACAGAAATAATTAATGATAACGCCTTAAGCTTTTATAAATTGTGTTGCATATCGCTTCAAACTTCACTCAGTAGTTACTTCATTTTATTTTTTAGCCCATTTTTAAATAAAAGCTTTTTCTTAAAAAACATTTTTTTTTACTTTATTTTTTTTACATTTTAAGGGTATTTTGTAAAAAGGTTCAGTTAGAAAAAATCATGTAAGCTTACGAAATTGTATATTACATGATACAATCCCGTAAGGTTACATGATTTTTTTTAACTGAATCTGTAACAAAATAACCTCAAAATGTAAGGAAATTGCCTCATTTTTAAACGTTTAATAAAACTATATTCGTCAATAACTGAAAAAACTTATAATGTTTCGGTTTTGTTTAATAATAAGAACTACTCTCATGTTTTTTATTATATACATTTGGGTACATATATATTCTAAAAGAGATTGATACTTATAACATTTTTCTTCTCTACACAAATCTTGTGTCAGTTCTGTGTTGTTAAAAACAGGTTAACATTTTTACTCTGTTAAATCGAAGTTTGTGTTAATATTTTAATTTAACACAAACACGAAATGTTACATTAACACAGGGTTTTGTTACTTATTTGACACAAAGATTTTAACCACTGATTTTTTTGTACGCAAACACAAATGTTTTTAACTGTGAATAAGCATTGATCAAACGCAAAAGAGACACATTCAGCAAAAACTGTTTAATATATATATATATATATATATATATATATATATATATATATATATATATATATATATATATATATATATATATATATATATATATATATATATATATATATATATATATATATATATATATATATATATATATATATATATATAATATATATATATATATATATATATATATATATATATATATATATATATATATATATATATATTTCTTTAATTAAGTAAAGAAACATTAAATGTGATGTCAATTTAAATTGAAAAACAGTCATTCTGTTAATAATAATTTTTGTTATCAGACGTTTCTTTCAGAAATAACTTCATTAAGATATAAATGCCAAACTGTTTTTCTATTGGATCGCGTTCCACAAACGGGTCTTTTACCCTATATTTATTTTAAAATATTTTCCATATATTTAAATTTTCCTTATAATTTTCCAAAAATTTCGTACAAAGCGAAAACGTAATTTTAATGAAACGTATCAACTTTGTCATAAACATATGGGAACAATTTCAACAATTGTAGCAAATTACATAATATAATCTGGTCCGTAGGGGCGAGGGGGGCAGATGTGGACAAAAATTACATTTCCTATTGTAATTTTCCTAATATTAATAGATTTGAGCGTTACTTTATGGTATTCCATATTTGTAAATAATAAACAAATATTTTACTTTGCAAAAATACCACTTTTATTTTGAAACTGTGACAATATTGTTTCGAACCGTCAGTTCATTTTCAAACAGAATAAATATTACATTCTTTACATGCCTTATATACTAATTTTATCTACCTATACTTATTAAGGGGGTGGTGGTCTGTGATGTGGAAGTGGAAAGGGTGGGAGTGATAGGAGAATCCAAAACTCAAGAAAAACAAGATTACATTACATGTGACAAGAGGCAAACAAACACGTGGCAAAAGGTTGAACTTGAAAATGACAAAAAGACAATATTACAGTGAATACAGTTTTAAACAGAAATTAAAATTTAAATAAGTTATAATATTGAAAATAAAGTTGAACTGTAAATATCGGTGTAATCATTTAAAAGGTGATCGGAGTTATGTTTATTTATTTCTATTGCTTCTAGGATTGTTAACTTCTGTCCTGTGCTTGCCTCGTGTAACACAGTAATTTCCCGTTCCGGTGTGTGTCCGGTGTCTATTAAGTGCCTCGCAAAAGCAGAGTCGAATTTCTTATTTCTATATGATCTAAAATGCTCTGCTCTCCGGGTTTCAAAGTTTCTGCCAGTTTGACCGATGTAAAAACCATTACAATCTTGGCAGTTTAATTTATAGATACCCGATTTTTTAAGTTTATCAATTTTTGTTTTATTGTTATATATTAAATTTCCTAGATTAAAGCCTGATTTAAATGCTATATTTATGTTTGATTTTGCTAGAACTTTTTTAATTTTATCTGATATTTTACCAAAATATGTTATAGTTTTAAAGTTAGCTTTTGGTTCTGGTTTAACGGAGGGGTAAATTTCTTTTAAGATTTGTTTAAATTCTTTCTTAGCTATTAATTTATCGATTAGGTTTGAATTATATCCGTTATTATTCGCTATTATTTTAATATTATTTATTTTTTTTTTAAATTTCCTTCCGACAAAAGTATATTAAACGCGCGGTGGATCATTGAATTGTAGGCTGCGACTTTATGTTGATACGGACTTATTGAATCATTTGGAATTGTAATACTTGAGTAAGATGGTTTTCTATATATATTGAAATCAAGCTTATTGTTAATTTTGGTTATAGTCAAATCTAAAAAGTTTATACTATTATCTTTTTCCACCTCTAAGTCAAATTGAATTTCTGGATCTAATGAATTTCATGACTCTACAAATTTTTCTAACTGGCGGATCGATCCATCGAAGCCTATAATTATGTCATCCACGTATCTATACCAAAATTTTACATGTTGTTTGGTTAGTGTATTATTCATTATTATTTCTTCTAAGTTCGACATATAAATTTCTGCCAACAGAGGGCTCAGAGGTGACCCCATTGAAAGGCCACTTGTCTGTCGGAAGAATTTATGGCCGAACTCAAAGTAATTTTGTTTTAAAATTGTATTAAAGGTATTTATTAACTCGGATTGTTTTACTGGATTTTTTATCTTATTGTTTATTATTTCGCTAATCAAGTTTAGACACTCCTTGGTAGAAATATTGGTGAACATACTACGTACGTCCAGGGACGCCCCCTAAATCCTCATTGTCTACATCTGCCCCTGTCCACATCTGCCCCCCTCTCCCCTGTATAGGTACCATATTTTTACATACCAGGACAAGTATACGGGCCGTTAGAATTGGCCGTATAATCGAAATAATCTTTTACCGCATGTGTGGTACCTAGCGTTTCCATTACCACGCCCTTCTTAGCTTCATTAGCTTGATGCTCTATGTATGCAAAACATGTTACAAGTTTAATTATATCACAGCAAACGTTGACATTACTGTTGCATACTAAACACATTCTGTAGATAGAAATTAGGATGTTATGGATATGAAATTTCGGTTACGGAAACGGATACAGATATTTAGAAACAGTTTTTTCGGTTTTGGTTACGGATATGTAATAATATCGGATAATGTTTCGGTTATTTTTACGGATAATTGCTTTTAGTAAATATTTTTTTTAGAAAAACGGGAAAATTTTACCCCAAAAAGTGAGCGTGAAACACGAATCAGTGAAAATCTATGAAAATAAATACATGCAGCAAAAATTTGCTTTGACTTAAGTTTTCCAACGGCAGTTGCCTGTTATTATCTAAAACAAATTAGAAACTTTTATTTTGGGATAAGGTTCGGATTCGGATATTTAATTATTTCGGATATCCAGTAGTTTTGGTTACGGTTACGGATATCCATAATATCCCTAATACAAATAAAGTAATGTTGACAAACTAAAATGGCACACAGTACAATAACACCCCCACTGGTGTATACAGCGATAGCCCAGCCATTGCTAAATATTTGTACCTATACCTTTCAGTATTCTAACGTATCTACAAAATATTATTTAAAGTAGTAGTCTGGTAACTCGCGCTGTTTTTGTTGCCTATTTTTAGGGGCATTTTTTTTGAGAAACTGCAAATGAAAAGTTTTGAATTTTTAATATGTTTCTATTTAGGGTAAAAAACCCGATTGTCGAACGGGGTTATAAGTCCGAACAGTTTTGACATTTATATATTAATGAAGTTATTTCTGAAAGAAACCTCTGATAAAAAAAATTATTATTAATAGAATGATTATTTTTCAATTTAAATTCACCTCAGATTTAATGCCTCCTCACTTAATTTAAGAAATATATATATATATCTATATATCTATATATATATATATATATATATATATATATATATATATATATATATATATATATATATATATATGTATATATATATATATATATATATATATATATATATATATATATATATATATATATATATTTATATATATCGAACAATTTTTGTTGAATTCGTGAATTTTTAATATGATGGATGATCATTATTCAAAACACATGAGTTATAACATTTTTCACGGAATTTTTAAAGTTATTAGCATAATAAAAGTATACAAATAATTGTTATTAGTCCAATTAAGAGATTAGGATAGCTAAATTATATTTTATATGCGTTATATATTATTTCTAGAAGCGTTCCTTCTTGGGATCCAAGTTTTAAGGTTGGGTACCCCATTTTGAGAATTATATATTACATATCTATTTTATAAACATTTTTAATTAATTTTTGGGTTTAAAACACTTAACTAACCGTTTTTATAATTTCACTTTAATATTTTATTTATTTCAGAACGTAAAATCAATTTAAAAATAATTAATAATGAATTAAAACTTCGAAATTGAAATAAAAACGTCAGACATTTAGATTTGAAACAACATATAAATATATACATCATATACTTAATTTAACTGTTTAAAAATTCACAATGGCCTATAGATAAGTTAGAATCATGTTAGAATGTACACAATGTTTTTTAAAAGATAATTACAGGCATCCCCCGAAGAACACGGTACTCGAAGAACACGGGTCTCAAAGAACACGGGTACCCTTCCCCCGAATTACAAGGTTTCAAACAACACGATTTTTAAGTACATATTATATATTTGATATAAAGTTACATCAGTCCTCAATGTACACGAATATGTATATCACATGTGGATTCGATTTACACGAATAAAATCGTGGTAATTGAATCTGTCATTATAAAAGAAAAATGCTGGAAATAAAAACTACTAAAATTTTGAGAATTTTATAATAGAAATGATAAAGAATATGTAGAAATTTACTGTAGAAAATGTTATTTTCGACATCGATAATTTTCGATAACGAAAAGTAGGTTTTGAGTATCTCAATATGTTCGGAATACCCATAGCTTGCTTCGCTTAAGCCTTCAAAAATTTCGTTATTTTTTCGCTACGACGCACCGTTTACGAGATATTTACGAACAAAAGTTTACGTTTACGTCTACGTAAACTTTTGATCGTAAATATCTCGTAAACGGTGCGTCGTAGCGAAAAAATAACGAAATTTTTGAAGGCTTAAGCGAAGCAAGTTATGGGTATTCCGAACATATTGAGATACTCAAAACCTACTTTTCGTTATCGAAAATTATCGACACCACGTAACTTATCATCGATTGGTTATAACTGGTTTCTTTAGGCTCTGTTAGCTCCATTGATTTAGTCACCGATAGCAAATTTTCGAAAAAAATTAGTTTTCGATATTTTTCGTAACTTTACGAAAAGCATCGAAAACTAATTTTTTCGAAAATATTCTATTGGTAATCAAATTAGAGGGACTAATAGAGCTTAAACAATTATAACCAATTTATGATAAGTAGTCCGTTATCGATAATTTTCGATAACGAAAAGTAGGTTTTAACAGCCGCAATATGTTTGGAATACCCACAACTTGCAAATTAAACGGAATGTTTTTTTTATATTTTTTTATTTTCACACTTGTAATAAAAAATACCTATCTTTTGGTGGTCTCGAACTACACGGTTTCAAAGAACACGGAACCAATTAATCGTGTTCTTTGGGGGATTGCTGTAGATGGCGAAAGAAAATGCAGTATTTTAGTGGTTTATTTTATCGAATATTTAAACCCTTCTGTCATTGCTGCTGTTTCACAAGGTGTCATTCTGTGATACTCTATGACACAGACTGACCCCTTGTAGTGGATAGAGTGTCAAAGTGGCTGCAAGATAATGGTTTAAATATTCGAAGGAGAAGATGGTATGTATGGTATGTATTGCATGTCATGTACATTAAATGCGTGTTTTTTCTTAGGGGTCAGTGTGTTGTTTTTTTAAAGGAGGTTAATATATTCTGTCCGTTTTTTCATAGACGTCAACAAATTATAAAACAAAAACATTAATAAATCAAAATTTTTGGGTTATATTTTCTTAAAAACATATACATTGGATTAAAAAAACTTGGTTTCATACTTATTAAAAAAAAAAAATGGGTGTTTTGTTTATTTTTTAATTTTTTAAGCTACTTTAATGATATAGCCAAAAATAGTGTTCGGTCATCGGGTCTCTTACCCTACATCTTAAGGAAAAAAATTTTTTTTTTGAATAATTTAAATTTTGTTTTATTATTATTATTATCACTTGAAGTTGGCACCTCAAAAAAAGCACATGAATGGACCGGCTGATTTTGACTCTTGGGGACATCTGAAATCAAAGATTCTTAATTACTCTTAATTTATATTAAAAATATTTAAAGTTTCAATTACTTTGTCAATTTCACTAGAATTGAGTAGAATTTACTAAACGCGTTTTCAATCTCGCGACCATCATCAGAGTAATTGAAGAAATGTATGTGGGAGTGTAATAAATACTCTTAAAAATGAATTTGGGAAAAACCCGTCATTATACTATTTCATATGAAATAGGCTGTACAATAACGTACCTGAAAGACGATGTTGATAAACCAGTTTTGAATAATAGAGATAATTATTTTTTTTTTTTTTTTCGCAGATATGTGATTCTGGTCAGAACTAGAATTATAAAATATCATCAAAAGTAGCAAAATGGCGGACTTTGAAAAAAAAAGTCATTTTTTTTCGCATAAAAAGGATTGTAAAATGGAAAATTAGGGGTGAAAAAAATTAATTCTAGTTCCGGCGAGAACTGCAAGTATCTCGAACAACCAGTTTAAGTTTCAGAGCATTCGGCTGAATAGAAAAACCTTATGAGCCGGGCTGACAGTAAAAACGCTGTTTTGAGAAAAACGCGTTTAAAGTTTCAGCAGCACGTTTTCACAAATAAACTCTTATTTACATTAATCGTCGATGCGCAACCGCTTACAGCTGCCGACCGACCTTCGGCACGCACCTATGAGCAGTTCTCGAAAATTCGTTGTAACTCAGGTCTTATTTCGAATTTCGGTCTAAAATTTTCAGAGTATATTCTCAATATATTGTACTTCCGAATTAAGCAAAAAGATTTCGATTTTTTCAATCCAAATTACCAGACTACCACCTTAGTTGATTGACAAAACACAATACTTAGAATATTTTCAAAAAAATAAATAAATAAATAAATAAATAAATAAATATTGAAATTCCTGATGTGACTGGAATGCACTGAATAAAAATAATTTTTAAATAAAAACATTAGGTATGTGAAATAAATGTTTAATAAAATATTTTAGATTGAAGGTAATATGCAGATAAATACATATTATACGTATTATAGTGGAATTCTTAAAAAAATACCCTTGTTGCAGTATCATGCACAACAGCGAATTTGCTAGGATTTTAAGAGAATAATCTCCTGTCATACAGAACAAGTAGGGGAGAGGGGACAGTTGTGGATAAAAATTACATTTTCTATTGTACCTTTCCCACATTACGAGGTACATTTATGTAATTATCACAATAAATATTAGAGTTAGTCTTAATCTAAATAAAATTAATAATTTTTAAAAAGTATTTATCGCAAAGTAGTAATCTTGAAAAATAGACTGATGAAAATTCTGTCCCAATCTACTCCGTTGTGGGGTAGTTTGGGACAGGGGTAGATATAGACAGGTCAAGAAAAGGTATTTATAACATGAAAAATAATTAATAATTTATCTAAAGCAACTGAATAATTTTATTCTTTTAACAAAAATAACTTTACATCAATAATATTCACAAGTAATCATTTAAAAACTGAAAAATTTTCTAAGTGCGTGGCAAACACGCATTATGTTAGCGTTTCGCAATTAGTAGCCAGAGTACGTCACAATTCTTAGGATAAAATATACTATAAGTACAATATAAGAAATTTAAGTATAATTGTTTGTTACGGTTCATCATTCTCATAATTTCCTTTGAAACGATTACGAAATTCAAATTTTGCGGATTCAGAAATTTAAAATATAATGTTAGATCTTGATGACGCGCACATATATCACCAGTCAACAATTAGAAAATGTTTTTAGGACGAGGAGTTGTTAGTTAAAACAATAACAACCCTAATTTAATGCGTGTCAAACACGCACTTGGCGAATTTATTTATAGTTTATTTATTAACAACAATGATTTTAAGCAAAATAAAATTTTTGTCATTTATTTGTCCCAGTTTTATAATACAAACAAAGGAGTATTATTAAAAGTAAAAAAATATTATTAAGAGTAGGGTAAAAGCCCCGATTGTGGAACACGATCCAATACTAAAACAGTTTTGACATTTATATCTTAATGAAGTTATTTCTGAAAGAAACCTCTGATAAAAAAAATTATTATTAATAGAATGGTTATTTTTCAATTTAAATTCACCTCACCGCACAAATTTCCTCACTTAATTTAAGAAATATATATATATATATATATATATATATATATATATATATATATATATATATATATATCGAACACTTTTTGAATTGTTGAATTCGTGAATTGTGAATTTTTAATATGATGAATGATCATTATTCAAAACACATGAGCTATAAATTGTAACATGTTGCGCCGAATTTTTAAAGTTATAGCATAATAAAATAATAAAAGTATACAAATAATTTTTATTAGTCCATTTAAGACATCAGGGTAGCGAAATTATCTTTTCATATGGGTTAAATATTATTTGTAAAAGTGCTCTTAAATGCATTCAAAGTTTTGGGGTTTGTATTCCAGTTTGAGGATTATCTATTACATATCTATTTCATAAACATTTTTAATTTATTTTTGGGCCTAAAACACTTAACTAACTGTTTTTATAATTTCACTTTAATATTTTCTTCATTTCAGAACGTAAAATCAATTGAAAAATAATTAATATTGGATTAAAACATCGAAATTTTTATTATCAAATAAAAACGTCAGATATATTAGATCTGAAACGACATATAATTTAACTGTAATTAAAAATTCACAATGGTAGATGGATAAGTTAGAAAATACACGATGTTTTTTAAAACATCACTAGATCACACTAGATGGCGAAAATCGTATACAGTAAGTACTACGGAACCTGTATTAATTTCTTAAACGTACTTCACAGACCGAACACTTTGTGGCACTGCAAGCAATTTATCTTTATGACACACACGGGATCTGTGTCCGCCATTTTACATAAAATGTTAATTGTTTAAAAAAAAGTGGAAATAAATATTTAAAAAAAAACATTTATAATATAAACTGTATATTATGTATGTATTTATCCGTTACTTAAACCATTATAAGAATACATATTTGTGTTTACATATTATGTATTTGTCCCTTACTTAAACCTCTGCCGACATCCAACTATTATATATATACTTATATATATATACATCAAAAGATGTCATTATGTGTCTCGCTATTTTAAATAATTTCTATACATAATCAGCGCTGTTCGATGTAGATATCAAACTGAACTATAGTTGAGTATACGTCAAAAGATGGCACTGTATGCCATGTAGTTAAATACGTGTTTTTTTTTTTTTTTTAGGTGCCTATGCTAATTTTTTAAAGGGTGTTAATATATTCTGCCCGTTTTTTTATACGTGTCAACAGTTTACAAAAGAAAACATTAATAAATCAAAATTTTTGGGTTATATTTTCTTAAAAACATATTCATTGGATTAAAAAAACTTGGTTTCATGCTTATTAAGAAAAAAAAAATGGGTTTTTAATTCATTTATTAATTTTTATAAGCTACTTTCATGACACACCTAAAAATAGCGTTCCGCAATGGGGGCTTTTACCCTATAAAAATTGTATATAAGTATTATTATTATAATATAAGTATTATTAAGAATATAAAAATATTGTAATCTTCACTCTCCAAATTCAAAACAGGATTACACTCTTTTTGTAGGGTATATTGACGTATGTAGTACCACAGAAAAATACGTCTAAAGAACATCAAATAGAGGAGAAACAGCCCATAAGAACTAATGTAAAATCGTAGTATACGAGTTCTAGCGTCTCTACGAGTAAGGCGCGCCATTTTTTATCGAGTAACGACCCATTTTCACCGGACTACATCAGAAGGAGGGTAATGTTTTTCGAATGTTTGTATGTATCGTCTAATTATGTCTGTTTCTTTGGCGCAGCCTGCAGCCTAAACGGCTTGACGGAAAGAAGGTGTCGCTGGATTCGTCTTGATCTGGGGATTGCTATAAGCTACATGAAATTTCAAAATTCATCCCCTAAATAGGGGATGTAAAATTTACATAGTAAATCATTGGGTCTAGAAACGTGAAATTTTGTAGACGAGTTCTTTATGTAACGTAGGGGAGTACTAAGAAATGATTTTTGGAAATTCATCCCCTAAGGGTATCAAGACGGGAATGAAAATTTTTGAATGGTAAAATTTTGCCTAGGGTCACAAGGATCCTTTAATAATGTAGATGAGTATTAAGAGGGAGAATTTTTGTAAAAATTTATCCATTAAGGGTGTAAAATAGGGGATGAAAATTTATGTAGAAAACCGCTGGGTTGAGAAACGTAAAATTTTGTACAAGGGTTCCATTTGTGACGCAAGCAAGCATCAAGAGTGGATTCTTAGAATTTCGTTTCCTAAGGGGTTAAAATAGGGGATGAAAATTTATATAGAAATTGTTGAGTCTATAAAAGTGAAATTCTATAAAGGGGTTCTTTATATAATGAGGCGAGCGCCAATAAGGGGTTTTGGAAATTCATCCCCTAACAGGATAAAATAGGGGGTTAAAATTTATTTAAAAAATACTGGGCCCAGAAACGTGAAATTTTGTACAGGAATTCCTTATGTATCGTAGGTGAGCTCTAAAGAGGAATTTCTGGAATTTTAGTCCGTAAAAATATAAAATAGGGGATGAAAATTTATATAGAAAACCATTGAGTCTAGAAACGTAAAATTCTGCACAGGGGCTTTTTAGTGACGTAAGCGAGTACAAAGTGCAGATTTTTAAAATTTCATACCCTAAAGCGGTAGAACAATGGTTGAAAATGGAATACTAGTTTTTACCCGACTGCATCAGAAGGAGGGTAATTTGTTTCGTAAGTATATATGTATCCTCTGATTATGTCTGTTTCTGTGGTGCAGTCTACAGCCTAAACGGCTTGACGGATTTTGGTAGATAAGGTGTCGCTGGATTCGTCTGGGGAGTGCTATAGGCTACGTGAAATTTCAAAATTCATCCCCTAAATAGGCGATGTAAAATTTAAATAGTAAATGATTGGTTCTAGAAACGTGAAATTTTGTAGACGAGTTCTTTATGTAACTATGAGTACTAAGAAGTACTAAGAAAAGATTTTTGGACATTCATCCCCTAAGGGTATAAAGTAGTGGATGAAAATTTATGAAAGGTAAAATGTTGCACAGGGCCACAGGGATCCTTTAGTAATGTAGATCAGTATTGAGAGGGAGAATTTTTGTGAAAATTTATCCATTAAGGGTGTAAAATAGGGTATGAAAATTTATATAGGAAACCGCTGTATTTAGAAACGTAAAATTTTGTACAAATATTCCTTTAATGACGCATGCAAGCACTAAAGCGTTGTTCACACCTAAGTAAGTAAATTAATAGATTAGTAGTTAGTAGTTAGTAGAACAACTTAGTAACTTAGTAAAACAACTTAGTAGTAAGTGGAACAGGAAAAAGATATAACAATAGGTATTCGTTGTTGTAAAGTATACCTCATTTCAGATACAACTGATCATGAGTTTTCGTTAAAAAATTAAATAATTATATTCGAAACAAATCAATCTTCTGTTCTTTTCTAAACACAAACTGAAAATTTAAAATTTACGTAAATGCAATAATGAAAGAGATAAAGCCAAGAAAACGGAAATTATTTAAATTCAAAGTGACGAAGCATGGTTAAATTTAACTGAAATGAACCATAGTTAAAATAATATATTGCCTCCAATAAACGTTTGTGTATTTGTATTAAATATGCTATAGTGCATACATAATTATATGTATACTCTTAGGTAAAAAATAAACAAGTCAAGTGCAAGTTGTACTTACACAAACAGTATTCCGTACAATCACTTGTTCCATAAAAATTGTACAATAGAGTAATTGTAAATATTATTGTGATATTTAAATATAATAAAGCCAGTAGCAAGGATTGGACAGAACGAAGCCCTCCTTCCCTCCTGCCGACTTTTTGAGTGACCTCGGCAGGAGGCAAAACTACCTATAGATATATTTAACTAATTTTTAACAATAGCAAGTAATAAATTTTTTTTGATAAAAATAGCTATAAATTTTTTAGATAAGTTATAAAATATTAAAAGGAAAATTTTCTTAAAATATATGGAACATTGTGCTATTAATTTAAGACTAAAAAAAATATTATAAGGAGAAATTAATGTTTCAAAACTGTTTTAAATTCTTGATATTACATATTCAGTTAATTAAAATTGACATAGTGTTTGAAAAATTACCAAACTGGATCGGCTGGGACTCGAACCCGGACTCGAGCCAATCCAGTTTGGTAATTTTTCAAACACTATGTCAATTTTAATTAACATAATGAATTGGCCATTTGCCAAAGTACATCGAGTGTTCAAGTATCAGCCAAAGCTGGACATTAAGTGAACATATGAATATTGGTGTATGTTTAAAAATACGGATAAAAATCCGCCATACACTAATAATGTTTCACAGGCACTCGATAACATTTGAAATTACATATTCAGTTTTAAAAATATTAAGAAATATGATTTTTTTTACAATATATTGATATTGTAAAAAATATGTTTTTAACGGTGTAAAAACCCGTACTTTTAACAGAGTACTATATATGCGAAATATTATATTACTATATATATTTTAAAAAATTCGTTTTTATTTAATTGTTGATGATCAAATATTTTTACATTAAATGAGTAAATTCTTATGTATTTTATAACACGATATCGCGTGATTAGAGTTATAGTAAAGTAATCATGAGTATTTATAAGGTATATATTTAAAAAACGCCGTGAGCAGCGGGGCCCCATCACGGTAGTCGAATTTTCCCCTTCATCTTCGGTATTGAATGTCTACAAGCGAAATGTGATTGAAAGTCTACAACCGAATTGTCATTTTGTTGGTTTCAAAACTGGTGATGAGTGTTCGGCTGATCGAGGCTTTAAAAAAAGGTTTTAAGTATTTAAGGGCTGTATCTCAGTAAATTTCAATTTTGTGGCGAAAACAGGTAGCAGAAAAAAAGCCAACACAATTCGTACGAGGACATTCCTGCCCATGTTTATCCGCTAATTGCCTTTATGTTTTAGTTTTAAATATTAAAAAAGGACCTTCAATAGTAAACTGGAAGGCCTTTATAAAGATATTTTTTCTTTCCAAAAAAATCCAAAATTTCTATTTTATAAATACTAAAAATCCAAAATTCCTAATTTATAAATAAACAGTGACTTTAATAACATTTTTAAATTACTTAATATGTATGTATTTCATTTGTCATAAAAAAAGTTCACTTTTTTTTAAATTTTTTAAAATTACTATTCGCCTACTTATATTTAGAATAAACATAATGCTTTTAAAATACATTTAACAATAGCATTCAATTCCGATGTAAAAATGGGAGAAGTGGGGGGAAAAGTGATGTGGACTCCCTACAAGGTACTAGCTGGATACTAACTGAATACACGTACAAAATTTCAGCCCTCTAGGTTTCCTTATGGAGTCTCTAGACGTGTTAGAAAACAAGCAAAAAAATTAAGGAAATATTGGCGTAAAAATCGTGGGGGTAAGGGTTAAAAGTTGAAACCTCCAAAAAACAGTGTCTGGCTATTAGCTTAACCTGTACACCAAATTTCAGCCCTCTAGGTTTATTTGGGGAGATTTTGACCCGAACGAAACTGTTAAAAAACAAGAAAAATCATGTTCTTTTGGGTAAAAAACGGTGGGGGTAGGGGTTAAAAGTCGAGACCCCCAAAAGGCACCCCCTTGATACTAACTCAATCCGAATACAAAATTTCAGCCCTCTAGGTTTATTCGGGTGACCTGTGCGAGTGGTACAAACTTCGAAAACGTCGAAAATGCATGAAATTGTAGCTTAAAAATGAGGGGGGTGGGGGTAAAATATTAAAACCTCCAAAAAGCACAACCTAGGTATGAACTTTATCAACACACCAAATTTCAACCCTCTACGTTAATTCTGGGGGGCTGGGGGCCTGTTAGATCCAGCGAAAATCGTTTTTCCCCCCTCTACTCCCACCATATCATCCTAGGAAGCTGAATTTTGGATATGTTGTAGATAATTGACCGAAACATTATTTAAAACCGATTTGGAAAAGTTTTATTGCTTTTCCGCCCCCCACCACCCCCTTAAAGGTCGGGTCCGAAAAAAAATTTGCCCAAAATTTGACCCCACTTTGATAGTATTGTTGTGCATCGGAATAAGCCCCACTTACCAAATTTCATCTCTTAACTTCCATAGGGGGGCCCTACACATATTAAAAGGTTGCGGGAAATATATATATATATATATATATATATATATATATATATATATATATATATATATATATATATATATATATATATATATATCAGGCATCTTTTTTTTTACATAATCGTGTTCTACGGGTCCGAAAACGGATAGCGCCCCTGGTCTCGCCTCTCGCAGCTCTTATCGTATAGACTGTATAAGTCTAATTTTTCGGAGAAAATTCGACTAAAAAAAATAGGTACAATAATCACTTTTAAACATGTAAACAATAATAAGATTTCTTACAAAAATATGGCAATTTTTTAAATTTACAAATTTCAAGAATATCCAACGTTTTGAATTGCGATTTCAAGAAGATCCAATGTTTTGAATTGCAATTTATGAGTTAGTCCGATTGGCCCATTATTTATGATACCCAATTGTGGATTGCTCTGCAGCCATGCCAGCATCTGCTCGTTCAAATTGTCAAATCTCGCCGGCAATGATATGTATCCAATTTCTAATTCCAATATTGTCTTCATTTTTGATGAATCGAATTTTGACGACAACTGACTTGCTCCCATTATTTTATATACTTTTCCAACCTCCATATCAGAAAGTTTAATCCATCGTTTAACAGCGCCAAGATGATTCAATTCGTCCATAAAATTTCCCGCCATTTTTTGAATTAAGTCTCTGTTTCCAGATGAAGCACCAGCAGTAATGGATTCCATTGTTGGCAATAATTAATTGTTAACACAACAATTAAAAAAAAATTGTTTTACAACCATAAGATTTAATGTTTTCACTAAAGTTTCGAACAAAATTGTAAATGAAGAAATTCTGTCGCGCCCTTTTTATAGTTGAAAAATAGTATGATGACGTCAGCTATCACACGTTATGTGGTCATACAGCTTAAAACCTGCCGCTTCATTTTCGCATATTAGACAGAAATCTTCGCTATTTGATATCAGTATACCTTTAGTGACGTCAGCTGACAATTTATACAAGTTTAAACCTGTGTTCAGATGAAAATATGAAATCAAGGTACAGAGTTCGCGGTGGTTCAGACAAGCAACGCCATCTTTTAACTATCAAAAAGGATTTTCAGCACCATCTATTGATAATTTTTTAAATTTACGCATAGGGTTCACTAGTATCCAGACTAGCAACGCTATCAAAGGTAACTGCGCCATCTATTAGGGGAATTTTCAAACTTACGCACAGGGATCGCCATTATCCAAACTACGAGAGCCATCTAGCAGTGAATTTACAAAGCTCGAAGGTGGTTGCGCCATCTGTTAGGGAATTTTTCAGTTCTTAGGTTAGAAAAAATTTTGTTAGGTTAAGCTAAGTTCGCTTAGGTTCTGTTAGGTGAGGTCAAGCTCCGTTGGGTTCTGTTAGGTTAGAAAAAATTTCACTAGATATCGTTAGGTTGGAGACCAAATTTTGCTCCACCCACCGCCGGAGGCTTCTAGAACCGCCTCGGTAGTTTTGCCTCCTGCCGAGGTCACTAAAAAAGTCGGCAGGAGGGAAGGAGGACTTCGTTCTGTCCAATCCTTACTACTAAAGCCTTTTTTTCTATTTAATTTATATAAATTTTAAACATTCATAGATTTTGCCCTTTTTTGTGACGTCAAAAATGATTATTAAAATCTTTGTGTTAGGATTATGTATCAACATCCAAAACTTCAACGATGACGTCTGTTTCGCGTAGGCAGTGGTATTAGCACTTTAGCCAGCAGATCGAAATCCTCAAAGAACATCAGCATACTCACACTACTCAACGGTGCTAAATTTAGACGGGATACAGTTTCCAATGACAATTCAGCAAGTGAGCAAATTTGAGAAACAAAACCCAGCTATATCAGTCAACGTCTTTGCGCTAAAGAAACAAAATGGACATTTTTAAACCGTACCTGCTGCGCTAACGAGAGAGAAGAAAGAATATCACATAAATCTACTAATGATCCAGAATGAGTATTACGAAGATGAGGACAACGAACAGGACAACGACAACGATCAAGATTTAAGCTATCATTTCTGTTGCATTAAGGACTTATCGCGACTTGTGTCAAGACAACTAGCAAACACCAAGAGTAAAAAATACCTCTGCCATTGATGCTTAAATTACTTTCATACGGAAGACAAACTGATCAAACATACTGAAGACGGCGTAAACATAAAAAACTGTCGGGTGATAATGCCAGAAGGGAAAAGCAAATACATATCATTCAAGAACTACAGCAACAAAAAACGTGTTCTATTTATAATTTACGTCGACGTGGAATCATTCCTACAACCTGTGACGGATAACGGAAATCAGAAGAAGAATACAACAACGTACCAACAACATCGTGCATACAGTATCGGTTACTACTTTCACTGCTCCTACAACAATCAACTAAGCTACTATCGATCATACCGCGGACCAAATTGCGAAAAATGGTTCGCGGAAGAATTGGCAACGTTACGTGAAAACATCTTAGAACCAGTATTTGAAAACATTATACCGATGAACGAGCTAACACCAGAAGAGCAACAACAACTTAAACAACGAAGTACCGGGTACCACATTTGCGAGAAACCATTCAAACCTGAGGATATTTTTGTTCGTGACCATAACCACTTCACCGGCGAGTACAATGGGCTTGTGTACAAGGGAAACAACTTGAATTATAAGGATTTTCATATGATTCCTGTTATATTACACAATTTGAGTGGTTATGACGCACATTTCGTGATCAAGGATATTGCAACAGCATTCGAGGGACGTGGCGACTTACTACCAATCAACAAGGAACGATACATAGCATTTACTAAACATGTTGCCGGCAGCGAAATTACATTCAGATTCATCGACTCTTTCAGATTTATGGCATCAAGTTTGGATAAATTATCTTCATACCTCAACGAGTTCAACATAGTTAAATCGCAGTTTCCGAATACTGACTACAAATTACTTACGCGCAAAGGTGTTTTTCCGTACGACTACATATTAGGCTGGGATAAATTAAAAGAAACATGTTTACCGTCATGGGAGAAATTCTACAATCAACTAAACGACAACCATATCACCGTGGACGACTACACACACGCACAAAAAGTTTGGGATACATTCAAAATAGAGACGCTTGGAGAATATTCAGATTTATATATATAAACGGACATACTACTACTCGCGGATGTTTTTGAGAATTTTCAGGATACGTGCATGCGAACACACGGATTAGATCGAGCTCATTACTACATATCGCCGGGACTTACGTGGGATGCAGCCTTAAAATATACAAAAGTGGAGTTAGAACTGATATTCGACGTGGATCAATTATTATTCATTGAACGTGGTATTCGAGGCAGATTGAGCCAGTGTAGTAACCGATACGCGACAACAAACAGTAAATATATGAACAACTACGATCCGGACGAGGAATCAAAATACCTGATGTATTATGACGTGAACAACTTATAGGGATGGTTAATGTCATAATACTTACCAACGGGAAATTTCAAATAGATGGAAAATACCGAGATAGATGTTCGAGAAATAAGCGACGATTTACCTACAGGATAGATACTTGAAGTGGATTTGGAATACCCGAGAGAGCTGTACGATAAACACAACGATTTACCATTATATCCAGAGGGAATGTGTGCACCCGGTATAAAACAGGAAATGTTACTGGCAACGCTATACAACAAACAGAAATACGTGATACACTATCGGAACCTGGAACAATGTCTACAACACGGGATGAAATTACTGAAAGTTCATAGAGTGCTACAATTCGATCAATCACCTTGGGTCAAATCCTACATCGATTTAAATACGGCTTTGCGACAAATGGCGGGAAAAGAATTCGAGAAGAAGCTCTACAAACTACTAAACAAGGCGGTCTTTGGAAAAACGATGGAAAATGTGCGGAAACACTCGATTGTGAAACTGCTATTGAAATGGTATGGACGATATGGTGCGGAAGTTATGATAGCAAAACCGAATTTCCACAGCCGCACCATATTTGACGAGAATCTCATCGCGGTTGAACTAGGAAAAACGGAAGGGATTATGAACAAACCAATATACGTCAGGCAAGCAATACTGGATATTTCAAAAACGTGTTTCTACAACTTCCATTATAACTACATACAGCCAACGTTCAGGAACAACAGCAAATTACCCTACACAGATACGGATTCGCTAATATACGAGATAACGTGGGCAGATGAAACGTGATATTCAATACTTTGATACGTCGGATTACAGCGCAGATAATTAATACAACATGCCTAGACTAAATAAGAAAATACCCGGGTCAATGAAGGATGAGCTTAATGGACGAATTTTTACGAAGTCTGTGGGCTTAAGATCGAAAATGTATAGTTGTCAAGTGGACAGCGAGGATCACACGAAGAAAACGAAAGGTGTGAAGAACTCTGTGGTTAAGAAAACGATAACTTTCAACGATTACGTGAACTGTCTAAAATACAATACGATCATAAACCGGCAACAAAACCTGATACAATCGAGGAAGCATAACGTGTATAGTGTGACCCAGAACAAGGTGGCGCTCAGCTCGTGTGATACGAAACGACATATTTTGGAGGGGGAAACGGATCCTGTAGCATGGGGACATTACTCGTTAAATTAGTACGCAAGTGGAAATGGCATCGTCATCATCGTCGGCTTACTGAAAACGGCTACAAATATTTTCAAGTGAACTGAATAAACTACGTAGACGGATTGATACCTACGAAAAAACAACTGATATTCTTGTAAAAATGCAAAATTTGAAATTATCTGAACCAGAATCAATGCACTGGGATAAAATGGACATTTAAATTGATGAATTTTTCGAACGTGAACTAATGCTGCTGAATGAACTGACTTTGGAAACATTCCTTCAAATTTAGAAGTGGATCAGTTTGAATGTGTTGAAAAGTTATGGTGCGAAAATCATACAACGCACTTGGATTTGTTTACCATCTGATTATCGAGCCATGTTTCAAGAATGTGAACCAAATATTGATGGACCGCCTGGTTTGAAAATTCGCTTTGAAATGTGCAAGAATGGCGTGAAAATGGAAGAAAACTTTCAACCACCCGTTGGTGAAACATTGACATTTGCAACACGGATTTTACACGTTGAAGACATATTTCTGACTCATCCTTATTTGTATACAAAAGTGAGAAATTTCGATATGTTATTATACTTAACAAAACAACTATTGAAATATGATATTTGGGTGCAACATTTGTATGCATATATGATACCCGAATATGCACAACGAATTTGTCAAGTATGGGATCAGTTACCTGAAAACATGAAACAATTACGTTCCGGTGTGATTGAATATATAAACAAATCATACAATTTTTAATATTTGTTTATTGTAAAAAATATTTCATATACATTTATTGTAAAGATATTTCATATACATACATTTATTGTAAAAAAATTTTAGATATTTTTAAAAAAAAATCTTTTTATCTTACAGATTATCAAAAAATTAGATTGTTTAAACAATATCAGATTCTTGAATCCAGCTGTTGTTTTCCGATGGGAAACCAAGCCACTTGACGAATACTTTCCCATCACGTCTCTTCAGAATTCGTTCCACGAGGTACACATCAGGATATTTAACTTTCTGTAGTTCATACTCGTAAAAGCTGCCTCGGATAGGCCGTTGATTGATATCTTCAAGTAGATATGTGACCGGATTTGTATGTTGAACTTTGACGATTTTAACAATTTCCGTAGACCAATTCGGTGTGTAGCCTTTTTCAAAAATTGACTTAAATTTGCTAATTCGAACAAAGTTGTTAACTTTATACTTGGCTGCACCAGCAATTTTTATATTACTGTATACATTAGAAAATAAATATGCCTCATTATTATCAGTGACATCTCGTAGAGCCATTTTGATTGTGCGATGTTTTGTTCTATTATATTCATCAACTAAATCGTTAATTAATTGCAACCATTTATAATTACCGTTTAGAGAAAAAGCACGCCAAAGTTTATTCTTAATGGTACGATTAAAACGTTCAACGATTGAAGCTTTTAACGTACTATACGTAGAGTAATGATTAATATTATGTTTTTCCATTAATACCTTAAAGTTACTATTAAAAATTCTCGGCTGTCGTCTGTTTGAAGATGAGTCGGTGTGCACTTGCTTTGTTTAAATATTGATTCCATGGCAGCAGTAACAAGCGCTCCAGATTTATCTTTTACCGGTACAGTCCAAGCATACTTCGAAAATGTGTCAATAGCTGTCGGTAAGTACCTATATCCATGATCTTCTTTCGTATAAGCACCCATTTCAACAAGATCAGTCTGCCATAAATCATCGATACCCTTAGTTATAACACGACGCCTTTTGAAATTTTTACGAGCCGGTTTGTGTAATTTGCTTACAACTTGTTCTTTAACCTTACTTATCTTGAACTGTTGGCATGGTATTTACAGTGAGTTGCTTATATAGGTTCGATATAAATTGTATTTTATTTTCTAATTGCTTAAATTTAACATGAAATTGCTCTTTAAATACCGCATTTGCAATAGTTTCCATTACCTTTTCAACTTATTATCCATGTTCTGCAAATGACTAAGTTTTGCGGTCACAATTGATTCAAATTGTTTATGTGAATTTTCAAGTGTTGTCATACCGTCCGAAATTTTAGCAAGCGCTTCATTAAGAAAAGCCAAGTTAACAGCATCAGCTTTATGTTTAGGTGTGCGAACGTTTGTCAGACGTTTACCTTTCATATCGTAATCAACATTCGTTGTTAAATTAATGGAAGTGGCTTTTCCGCCACTGTTGAATCGACCGAATTTGTCAACGCTCATGTTTGAAATGACCATCTAATCAGGTTGATCAACTATATCTATTCTATTACATCGGCCTCACGCAATTTCTCTAAAATAGCTTGTATCTCATTTTGATGATTGGTATGTCCAGCTAGCTGTGATGCAACCAATAATCTTAGCCTATCGATAAGTTCGTCTGTATCATTCCAATAACGATAATCAATCGTTTGATTAGCATCATAATGCATCAAACCGGAACCGGTTGGTTGTCGTTTGGGTGTTGACGTGTACCTTGGTGATGATGGAAAAAGTTTTTTTTATAATTATTCTATACTTATAACTTTGATTTGAATTAACTGGTGTATTAATATTATAACTTCTTTTATGCGCTTTAGTACTTTTTAAAATGGTCTTATAAGTATCTAAATCCGACTCTTATAAGTATCTAAGTATATACATGATGATTTGGATATTTTTAATGGATATTAAAATTTTGGATATTTTTGGATATTTTTTATTTTTTGGATATTAACTCAAAGAGACCTTCATTGCCGGGGTAAACGATGTTGTTAATAATAAAATTATCATCAATTATATCCAATTTAGAATTACCAATCATTTATTTGTTCGCTCAGCTATACGTGGTCCATAGGTACGAACAAGGGTTCTTTTAGCTCTACGTGTGGTTGCTAACGTGAGATATTTTTCAGCTAGTACACCAATATAGGGTTTTGCAGTAGGTTGACTACTTTGTTCCATCACATAAGGTGTTGGTGTAGGTTGACTATTTTGTTCCATAAGCGTTGACCTAAATACCTCAGTATCATCATCATCATTACTAAGACAACGTGACTTTATATCAACATCAGAATCGGTTGAAAGATGTGCTTTTTTAATTTTTGGTTTTTCATCTTTAAGCAAAAAACTTTTTATTGGTTCATTTCTTATTTCAGCAGCTAGTTCCTTAAGTGGCTCCGTTATTGGCTTAAATGATTCTTGTAAATTTTTCTCTCGTTTAAACTGACTATCTTTCAACGCACGATATTTGGCGCGTATGGATTTTGTAGCATTGATGATTTTTCGTTTTAGCTCCCGTTCGTTATCCATAGTGTCTACGTGCTTATGCTATTACAGTTTACTAGTAAATGTGCAATGTGAACGTGTACACAGCCATTTTATGGCTTTTCCGAACCAAACTGATGAACCGAACAGGGATTTCGGTTCGACCGCACACTATTTCGGTTTGACAGCACACTATTTCGGTTCGACCGCACATAATTTCTAGTAAAACTGAGTAAGTTAGTCTATTTCGGTTCGAAACACAATGGTATTTCACATAGAAATAATTTATATGTTATTGATTTTTAAAAATCAGTTTTAATTTGAATAAAGATATCGAAGTTTTTACGATACCTTCCGCTATTCAACTCACTGTCTTTATCTATAACCAAAAAATTGAACCTTTCACACCAACATTCATTGCAAATTTCTTTGAACTGATCGAATAACATGTCACTACCTACATGTTCTTGGAAAACATGTTTGATAGTAGTACTATAGTATAATTTATTGCGTCTGTACATTTGTACACTACAAGTTGGTTGGTAACATAAATTATTGATTAACAATATTTTTACGGTAACAGATTTCAACAAGTTTTTACATATTATAATTATGCTTATCATGTTTTTACATATTATGCTTATTCCATTTTATGCTTATCAAGTACATTAATTGAAAATACAAACATTCGAATTTTATTAATATTTGTATTAAAATTTAAGTAATTATTTTCACACTGGATAAAATTATACAAGGTATTATATGAAGAAGCTAATATTTTGATTTGGTCTGCATTTACTAAGTATTCTAAATAGCTTCGAGTTACTGCACTATACATATCAAAACTCTCCTGATAATTTTGATTATTCCAGACATTGCTGTATCCTAGTGTAATTAATTTTTGTTTAAAAAGGTTCAGCCAATTATATTTTGGTTGGTTTGTTTCATTTTGAATTTGATACAATTTATTATATAGTATTTTTGGTATTCTATTTTCACCCATTTTTTGTATGCTTAACCACCATTTGTACGCTTTTTTAAAAACATCTAAATCTAAATGGATCAAGTTAAATTCAGTTCTAATACAATAATTCGGAGTGCTAGATGGTAATAAAAACAAATTTTTAAAGAATTGGACTTGTAGTTTTTCAATATTAGACGTGTCCTTTAAGGCCCATACTTCAGCACCATAAAGAAGAACTGATAGTAACATAGATCTATACAAAACAAGCTTTCCCTCCCGGTTGTCCATTTTTGCATTTACAATAATATTTCTAACTACGGCAGATGCTCTATTTGCCTTATTATACATATTTTGAGCTGTTTTAACGCATGAGCCTGAGGGAGTGAATAATATACCCAGGTATGTAAATTCTTTTACAATTTCAAGTCTCGTTCTTTCATAATAGAATGAATATTTATTTAAATGTATGCTTCCCTTATGAAAAATCATTACTTTTGTTTTACTAGCATTAACCTCCAATAAATTCTCACTACAGTAAGTTTTCAAAGTGTTTATTATTGGTTGTAATTTGCAACATGAGTCTGTAACAAAATGTTAGATCGTCTGCATAGGCCAGCATCAATATTTTTTGATTATTTATGCGAACTCCAAAGCAGTTTTTGTTCAGAAAGTATTGTTCGATGTCACTTATGTATAGGAGAAAAAGCAGTGAACTTAGACACCCTCCTTGAAGAATGCCCTCCGTTATGTTAATAAACTTAGAAGTTTCGTTATTTATTTTTATGCAAGTTTTGGCCTTAGAATACATATTTTTGATAATTCTGATAAGTTTAGGGCTGATTCCTATGGAATATAACTTTTGCCAAAGTAAGTTATGATTTATTTTGTCAAAACATTTTTAAAAGTCAACAAATAACGTGGAAAATTTTGATTTTGGCTCTTTTAGGTGTATACTGACTAAAGTGTGCAAACTAAAAATATTATCAATGCAGCCCCTATTTTTTCGAAAGCCACACTGGTGTTCTGGTATAATATTTTCACTTTCACACCAAATATATAGTCGATTGGCAAGGATCTGCGTGAAAATCTTTGCAATGGTATTAATTAATGCTATGCCTCTATAGTTTGTCGGGTCAGTTGTCAATCCTTTTTTGTATATCATACAAATTGTAGTTTCAGTCCATTTATCTGGGATATTCTCACTATGATATATTTTATTGAATAATTGAACCAATGTATTTTTGCCTGTATTATTCATATTTTTATAAAATTCATAGGTAATGGAGTCATTTCCTGGTGTTTTATTGTTTTTGCACTTCTTCAAAACTAGACTTAATTCTGTGACATCAATTGGTCTATCGAAATAAGGATGGGCACACCCGACAAACTCCAGTTGGCAGTCCCAGTTAGGCTTATAACAGTTTTCAAGGTAAAGTTCCCAATCTTTCAAGGTAATTTCGTTGATAAAGTGTCTTTTACAATTAACTTGTTTTATAACTGACCAAAATTCAGACGAATTTTTAGTATTTCTTAATTTCATTTTAAGATCATTGTAGTAATTGGTTTTTGCAACTTTTATAACTTTTTTATGTTTTTTTTGAATTGTTGAGTAGAGTTAATGAATTTTCTTCAAAATTATTTTTTTTACAGGATTTTAGAGCATTTTTTACTATTATTTTATGTTTTTTGCACTCGCCTGTAAACCAAGGATTTTTTATCTTATTGCTATTTTTATTAATTTTGTAAGTCTTAAACATGTTCGTTTTTTTTTTTTGCTGTATTAATTATTATTTTACCTAATGAATCGTAAGAGAGTTCATAGTTCTCGTCTGTTTCGGGAGTTGAAGGTATGTTTATTAAACTTTCAATTGTGTTATTATATAAATCTTTGTCCGCGGGATCCCATTTTAATTTATTGACTGTTATTATTTCTTTACTTATGTGTATTTTTTCAGTATGTTGACAATTTAATAGTAATAAACATGGATAGTGGTCTGATAGGTTAAATTCGTAGATTACACACATATCTACCACACTGTCAAGTCCCGAATCATTTACCCATATTAAATCAATAATGCTCTTACCAGTTACACCAGCGTAAGTATATTTTGCGGGTCTATCAGAGTTTGTTCTACCGTTTAAGACATAGAATTTATGCGCTTTAAAAGTCTTCACGAGCTCACTGCCATTTCTGTTAATATTTGTGTCTAAAGTTAATCTATCTGGGTAAGTGTTAGTTTGGATCATTTCATCCTGACTAAAACTGTTTAAGTCTCATATATGTGAGTTACAGTCTCCACCTATTATTACTATACGGTTAGTATCAGTTATTTCTTCTAATATATTGTTAAGTTCTCTTAAGCAAAAATTAAATTCATCGCGATATGTCGGCAAATAAACGTTTCCCAATATATAACTTTCTTTGCCGCCATGAACGTTAATTATTATCCAGTTATCTGAAATGTAAAGAACATTAAATTCTAATTTTAGAGATTTGTTTATTAATATCATTATACCACCTGACGCACGGCCTTTAATGTTTACTTTGTTTGCTGGTCTATTGATGCATGTATAATTTTTAAAGTTTTCTCGAAATGTTGAAGGTAGCGTTATTGCCCAGGTTTCGGTAAGACAAATTATTCCGTAGTTTTCAGCATTACGGTGTTGAAGAAAGTCGTATAAATTCTTTGTTCCGTAGCAATTCCAGAATATAATTGGGACTTGATTATTTGAGATTAATTTTAGTTTTTTGGAGAAGGGGCAGGCTGCGTATTAAATAAATGGACAATTTCACCTGTTGTGGAGGTATTCGTTTCAGTTGATGACTGTGACAAAGATCTGGGGCGAGTGAATTCAGTGATAAGCGGTGTTTTCATAATATTGTTTGTTTTATATATCTTTGTTTTCTTAGTTCTTAAGTCAGTAGTTTGTGTAACGCTGGTTTTCACTGGAGGTTCCGAGATATTGCGTTTCTTTTCATTTACTATTTCTTTTTCGTTTGAGCTTGTTATGTCTAAAATAACAATTTTGTCGTATTTCAGAACGGCTCGTTTACCTTCTTCACGCAGTTTATTTACTTCTACTTGTAATTGTTTTATTTTTTCTTGTATTTCTTTAGTGAAGTCTTCTTTCACATAAAGATCTGATTGTGTCAATAGATTTTTGTTTTTTAAGATTTCAAATTTTTTTCTCCATGAAATCAAGCCAAGTACGACTGGGCGTGTTGTATTATTACCTTTTCGTCCGATTCTCTTTATGAAGTTGATATCATTTAAAGAAAAATCCACTTTCATTTTTTCTTTTATTGGTTTTACCATCATTTCTTCTAGTTCGAAATAATTTTTTTCAGTTTCTTTGAAGCCAAAAAAAATTAAATTACGTTTTCTTGTCTCTCGATCAAAAAACTCCATTTTCTTTGACAGCCCCGATAAGTGGCTGTTAATTTCATTCTGTTCCAGTGAAATGCTTGTTAATTTAGCATCCAGCTTATCATTAATTTTCTGCATTTCTGCTTTTAGGTCTAAGAATAAATTTTTTACTTCTTCTATATTCATTTTTTGTATACTTTTTAAATTTTTACGAAGAACATAAATTTTAACAGTTTAATTACTATATTTTTGAAAAACATGTTTGATATTAGTTAAATTCTGTTTAAATAAAACTATTAAATTAGCATTATCCCTAAGTAATTGTTTTGGAAAACAATTCTAATTACCTTTTGATAGTTTTGGGAATTTAAAACCACGGCTTGAAGTGGCTCGCTACCTTAGGGAAACAATATTACATACAATTATAATAAATATCGAGATTACAATTCCTATAAATGTGGTAATTTATGTTTAGAGTTCCTTTATAATAAATATTACGGTGATGGTGATAAATATTTATAAAAGAAATCAACGCTCACGTATGTTTGACGTTTCAAAAGACGAAGTCATGGCGTTCACATTAACTTTATCGGGAAATACCTCTATACTCACTGCACACTATTTTCCGGCAGTTCAACTTAGAAGCCAATATGAGTGTGCTCTATTAGACTTTCAAGTAAACTATTCAATTCCTAATGTAACTGCTAAAAATAATTTATTACATTACGGTGATAATGAGGTAATATCATTTCCTACCGGCACCTTTGAAATAGATGATTTAGCTACATATATAAACAAAACTATTTACAACAAGTATGGCAATATAATATATAACAACGAAAATGATAAACCATACATACATCTAAGGGCTAATAATAACACACTAAAATGCGAAATAATTAGCAATAAAGCTATTGGTTTCACGAAACCTAATACAATTGGTTCACTTTTAGGGTTTACTAAACGGACATTGGAACCAAACAAGCTTCACTCATCTAATGAGCCTGTCAGTATCATGAAGGTGAATGCAATACGCATTGAATCTAATATTACGAGTAATGCTTACATGAATGGTACACTAGCTCACATACTTCATGAATTTTCACCTCTTGTTGCGCCAGGGTATAAAATAGTTGAGGTACTGCGAAATATAATCTATTCACCAGTAACAGTTAGAGAGTTAACATCTCTTTTGTTGAAAATTATCGATCAAGACGGTGATTTGGTGGACTTTCGCGATGAAACAATCACAGTACGTTTGCATTTAAAACCATGTTAATTTACAATCTGGAGCAACCCGCCGCTAGGCTATATAATATAGAGTTTTTACAGCCTAAGCTCATTCAGTTGAATACCATTAAACGTAAAACATTTAAGCAACAGCGTATTTCACCTGAGCGTTTAGCATTTCTTGAATCATTAGGTTATAAAGTTAAAAGAAAATGGTACACAGCGACATACTAAATATCCCTAGTGGCGCACAAATTGATGACAGCATTACGAACTTTGAATATCATACATATGCGCCCTTTTTGCGATCCTTTAACAATAATGACGAAGTGAGAATATTAATTCAAAACCAGGACTTGTACATTTTGACTAGTGAAAGTTTTATATACATTGAGGGGAAAATTTTAAATAATGAAAATGCCCTTCCAAATATAAAATTGGTTAATAATTGTATTGCCTTTCTATTCGATGAAATTAGATATGAATTAAATGGAGTTGAACTTGAACGTGTTAGGTATGTTGGTCTAACATCGATATTAAAAAAAAATTATCGTTAAACGATGGTGAGAGTAAACAATTTCTAAATGCTGGTTGGTCGATTGATAAAGATTGTACAATAACATTACCACAAGCCAACTTTAACTTTTGCATTCCGCTTAGAAAATTATTGGGATTCGCTGAGGATTATCGAAAAATTATGTTAAACGCAAAGCATGAATTAATTATTATTCGTGCACGAACTGACAACGATGTAATTGTTTTAGAATTGGATTCGTTGAAATTTGAAATAAATAAACTCGAATGGCGTGTTCCACATGTAACTGTTTCAGATGAAATTAAATTATCACTGCTAAAATATGTTGAAAAAGCTGAGCCTATACAGATTAGTTTTAGAGCGTGGGAAACTTATATTCAACCTGCAATACCCACTACCCAACAGAACACTTGGGTTGTAAAAACAACTAGACAGCTAGAAAAACCGCGATATATCATTTTCGCTTTACAGAAAAAGGATAAAAATGTTTCTAAGTTTAATCATTGTGATTTAAATAATTTCAAAGTTTATCTAAATTCACAGGTATACCCTTATGATGATTTGAATATTAAATTTGATATTAATCAGTATGCAATACTTTATGATATGTATACCCGCTTTCAATCTTCATACTATCATCTTTTAAAAAAATAGCTCCGATAGTTTTTATCGATTGCTCACATCAAAATAAGTCACTGAAAAGTGGTTCAGTTGATGTTCGTTTAGAATTTAATTGTAATAAAGATATTCCAGCTGGTAAGACAGCAATAGTCATTTTAGTTCATAATGTCATTTTCGAATACATTTCACTAACTAACCTGGTTAAAAAGCATACCTAATTACCCCCACCACTCTTAATTATTCTATATAAAGTTGTGGATTGTGTGAATAAATTCAGTTCTACGGTGGCGATAAAAAATGGCGTTTCTTGACATACAAGGCTATCAAGGAGCTAACAATGAATTTTATTTTAAAGAAGTTGGTATCGCTGCAGAAAATTCGGATGAAATATTACATCTTATATTCGAAGCACCGTTTGATTTCGACGAGTTGCCGAAGAAATATCAACGAGTTGCCCGTTGGCTTTACCGAAATTGGCATGGGATACCTTGGTCGTACGGATTTATTCCATACAAAAAACTTCATACCATATTGAAACCTATATTAAAGAAGTATGATGTTATATACGTCAAGGGCGGTGAAAAGAAGAAATGGATATCAAGTTTGTTTGATGGTACCGAAAACCAGCCGTGGATTCTGAATTTGGAAGAAATATTTGATGTACCGAAGATTTTCATTCTACGAGATGAATATTATTCAAGACGCTGTATGCTTCACTCAGATAAAATTTGATCATTAGAAAATTGTATTCTTTTAAAAAATTTTTATATGGAAAATAAATAAATTTTAAGTAGTATGATGTCATATAGGTCAAGGGCAGTGAAAAGAAGAAATGGATTTCAAATTTGTTTGATGACACCGAAAATCAGTCGTGGATTTTGAATTTGGAAGAAATATTTGATGTACCGAAGATTTCCAATCTGCGAGAGGAATATTATTCTAGACGCTGCATGATACATTCAGATAAAATTTGTATATTAGAAAATTGTATTCTTTTAAAAAATGTTTATATGGAAAATAAATAGATTTTAAGTAATAAATATACTTAAGGGTATATTCTCAAAAAATAAAAGACAAAATTGGAGAAGTTTAGCTTCTGTTGCTATCCTTACCGCAACCTAATCTCACAAAAATCATGTTTAAATTATGATAGATACGTTAAACAAGAACAGACTCATTTAAAGTTATATAGAAATATAGCATTTGGTTCTCTTATTGACAATTATACCTTCATTAGTAGTAATAAAAATATCTAGAGAAAAAAAACGTAAATATACAACTTTAAAGTAATAGCATCGCCTCTTTTTTTATATGTATATACAATCATTTTTAAAAGAATATGTGTGGAGATTTGAAATGTAATATCCTATTCAAATGCTATATACCTAGTAGTAAGGATTGGAGAGAACGAAGCCCTCCTTCCCTCCTGCCGACTTTTTGAGTGACCTCGGCAGGAGGCAAAACTACCGAGGCGGTTCTAGAAGCCTCCGGCGGTGTGTGGAGCAAAATTTGGTCTCCAACCTAACGATATCTAGTGAAATTTTTTCTAACCTAACAGAACCCAATGGAACTTGACCTAACCTAACGAAACCTAAGTGAACTTAGCTTAACCTAACAAAATTTTTTCTAACCTAAGAACTGAAAAATTCCCTAACAGATGGCGCAGCCACCTTCGAGCCTGTGAATTCGCTACTAGATGGCGCAGCCACCTTCGAGCCTGTGAATTCGCTACTAGATGGCGTTGCTAGTCTGGATTCCTGTGTGTAAGTTTGAAAAATTGTCAATAGATGGCATCGAAAACCTTTTTTTTGATAGTTAAACTAGCCATTAAAAGATGGCCTTGCTTTCATAATTTTATAATATTTTTATCTGAAAACAGGCTTAAACTGTCAGCTGACGTCACTAAAGGTAAACTGATATCAAACAGCGAAGATTTCTCTCTAATATGCGAAAATGAATTTTATCATATGATTGTATATTTTTATTTGAAAACAGGTTTAAACTTGTATAAATTGCCAGCTGACGTCACTAAAGGTAAACTGATATCAAATAGCGAAGATTTCTGTCTAATATGCGAAAATGAAGCAGCAGGTTTTAACCTGTATGGCTACATAAAGTGTGACAGCTGACGTCACCATACTATTTTTTCTGCTATAAAAAGGGCGCGACAGAATTTCATCAGTTACAATTTTGTTCGAAACTTTAGTGAAAAAAAACATTAAACCTTATTGTTGTGAATTTTCAATTGTTGTGTGTTAAGAGTTAATTGTTGCCAACAATGGAATCCATTACTGCTGGTGCTTCATCTGGAAACAGAGACTTAATTCAAAAAATGGCTGGAAATTTTGTGGATGAATTGAATCATCTTGGCGCTGTTAAACGATGGATTAAACTTTCTGATATGGAGATTGGAAAAGTATATAAAATAATGGGGGCCAGTCAACTACCATCGAAATTCGATTCATCAAAAATGAAGACAATATTGGAATTAGAAATTGGATACATATCATTGCCGGCGAGATTTGACAATATGAACGAGCAGATGCTGGCATGGCTGCAAAGCAATCCAAAATTGGGTATCATAAATAATGGACCAATCGGACTAACTCATAAACTGGAATTCAGAAAAACGTTGGATCTTCTTGAAATCGCAATTCAAAACGTTGGATCTTCTTGAAATTTGTAAATTTTCAATTGTTGTGTTAACAATTAATTATTGCCAACAATGGAATCCATGTATTGTGGAAATCGTTCGTATTCATCACATAGCATTTCAGAGTTTTCAACGAGTTGTTTAATAATTTCCTCTCGACGCTTCGCTTTACTTAGTTCTCTTAATTCAGCGTTAGAACATTGAAGAAGATTGATGTAATGATCCGTAAATTACATACAACAGAAATATTCCAATATTTCAATATTTCCAATATTTCGTCTATAATTGAACTTGAAAAGTCTACAAACCACCTCTATAAATTCAATGGTGTTTGTTGAATAATTTTTTACTATTTTAATACACAAGTCGACCAATTGGTGATCTTTGATTCCTCACAGAACACTTTCTTGCATATGCACAAATTTTTAATATAATTATAAATTTTACAAGTTAAAAAAGTGATCATTGTGTACCAATTTTTGTTTAAAACTATACTTAATAAAATAAATTTAAAGAAAAAAAACCGATCTTTTGATTTACACCGATCCCCTAAAAAGAAATCAAACTAATTTTTGATATTATACCTTAAACTTGATGTAAATATAAAAATTCCATTTACAATTATGGAACACCATATATACTCGTAAATTTTACAAAAATGTATCACTCTGTACATTTTTTTTAAATCTGTGTGCATATTCTTTGATGTTATTTAATCAGCTAAATCTTTAATCAACTAAATCAGCTAAAATTGTTACATACTTACGTTATAAATATCTAAGTGTGTATTTTTCTTTTAAATATATAACTTATAAATACTCATGATTACTTTACTATAACTGTAATCACGCGATATCATGTTATAAAATACATAAGAATTTACTCATTTAATGTAAAAATATTTGATTATCAACAATTAAATAAAAATGAATTTTTTTAAAATATATATAGTAATATAATATTTCGCATATATACAGTACTCTGTTAAAAGTACGGGTTTCTACACCGTTAAAAAATATATATTTTACAATATCAATATATTGTAAAAAATCATATTTCTTAATATTTTTAAAACTGAATATGTAATAACAAGAATTTAAAACAGTTTTGAAACATTAATTTCTCCTCATAATATTTTTTTTGTCTTAAATTAATAGCACAATGTTCCATATATTTTAAGAAAATTTTTCTTTTAATATTTTATAACTTATCTAAAAAATTTATAGCTATTTTTATCAAAAAATTTATTACTTGCTATTGTTAAAAAATTAGTTAAATATATCTATAGGTATTAAGTGACCTCTAGTTTTTGTAATAGACGGTGGTAATAGCAATTCATCTTAAATACGAAATTATTTTATCAATGCTAAATAAGCGTTTTTTTTCTCATATTATCATATCATACTCCAATATTGTATATTATTATAATTTATAAAAATGTGTTTTATTTATTAAAAAATTTAGCAAAATTTTAAATAATATCGCGTCAAAATAATATTCAGAAGTCAATAAAAGACAATAGCAGTAAATTTATTAAGATAACTATAAATAAATATTAATCTAATGTTGAAATATTTATTAACAAATAGTACTGCTTAGTAGAAAATTAGGTACCTATTGTTTTGTTTTCAAATTTACCTTTTTGCAATTAAAGAAAATTTTAGTAACTATCGATACCTATATAAAACGATACCCATAATAGACAAGCATGCTCTGATCTCAACAATTTTTTCCCATGTTAAATTCGTATGTTCTTACTTCGCTGAAACTTATTATGTTTATATATTCCCCCAATATTTTCTACCATAAACAATAGTTATAGCAAGCTAGGTAGGTATTGAATAAGTATTTTTTGTTTGTTAATTTACTGATGATAGAGAAAAAAAATTTATGTTTTTATAGACAGTGAAATACTTTTAAACTATTTTTTGCAGTTTAATTTTGTAAAAACACCTAAAAATTATCAGTCACAGACAAATATTTCTAAGCAAACGAATTGAAAATGTAATTTTATATCATAAGAATAAATGCGTATATATAGGGTGGACAGTAAATAACTCTCATAATTTTTAAAGAGCGGATGAAAACTTTAATTTTGGATTACGAAATTTTATTTTTTTTTCCGGAGTTAAGCTGCATTCAATTAATTAACCCTTTCCTGCACAGCAGTTTTACATCATTATTGTTCAACGATACTTTATTTTTTTAACAAATCATTAATAACATGGGTGGATACTTATTGGCAAGAATTACATAGTTTGCACATACGTTCTATTGTGTCAGAACGTCAATGGAGCAATGCGATTTAATTGCCTATATTCAGGAGCAAGCAAAAACATTACCTATTTTAATAGCTTAGAAAATACACATTACATAGTTCGTTGTAAGAACAATCATTTCGGTGATCTTTTTTAACGAATTACTAGAATTAAGGACTGTGGTATGTAAGAAATAACAACACTCACATAATTTTAAAATAATTAACATATAGCTATTGGAAAAGTTACAAAGATTTTTTTTAACAACTTATTAAATGCTGATAGCTTATTTTAATATCTCCTATAGGGCCTTAAGTATAACCCTTCACCCGAAATTTTTTCATCACCATCGTTGGCGACTGTATTCTCGTCATCATCAGCTTCTCCTTCGCTCGCAGTATCTTCGCTATCGCTAGCAGATGTTTTTTCATCATCATTGGATACATATTTTAACACTGGTTCAATAATATCATGCTTTTCCAATTCCCTAGTTATTGAGATAATCCGCTTTCCAATGTCACTTTCCTTTAAATTATTAAAATGGCTTCGTTTTTTCTCGTTTTCGATATAATCCGCGAAGCTGGGATTTATAATATGACTCCTTTCCATTAAATTGCACACAGTATTAACCATTTCTTCTCCAATTTGCGTCTGAGTCGCTAAACTTCTTAGTTCATCAACTAAATGGTTCGGGTCATCAAAATATTCTTCTTCTTCATCAACAGGTTTCGAATGGCCATTATGAAGGTTAGCATTTTCATCATCATATTTGAAACGTTTAGCTCCGCCATTTGTTGAGTTAGATGTCGAAGGTTGTTCCTTTTCTCCTGAATTTTTATTTTCTTGTTCTTCATCCTTTGCGCATGCGTTCTGAAGCTCTTTGACCATTAATATGTCTAGAGCAGTTTGTAAGAGACCAGCCATCTTTGGAGTAAAACTTGTTTCTTTGTAGTTATCAGGCGATGGTAAATGCTTTTGTTCATCAGATCGATTATCTTCATCATTCGCCGATTGTAGAATATTATGCGAGTTTTTTAAAGCGTGGAATTTACGTCTGATTGCTTCTGCTGCAGCCATCATACTTTGATTAAAAGTATTCAAGTTTCTTGTAGATAGATCTGTATCATCTTCCTGCTGATTTTGAAATACTGGTGCTTTATCTTCCTTTTCTTCATTTCTTGCTTCAAAGCTATAATTGGTTTCACCATCATCACCATCTTCATCATTCGATTTTGACGATTCACTTTGTATTGAAAGTCTCCTCTTCTCCGCTCTGTTCACGTGTGTCCCATTATTTACTGACCGATTCGTGGAATTTTCAAATTGGCTTATTCCATTGTCATCATTTTTTTTATCATTCTCAAACGAATTATGTTTAGTTCTTAAATGACGCGAGAGATTAAACTTCCGCGAAAATTTCTTACCACAAAATTCACAACTATGCATAGCTTAACAGTATTACGATTGCAACGTGTTTACGAATAGCTGAACTGAACTCGACTGACTAAAGGTTCCGCGGGTTGAGCCTTATATACCTATGGAGTGATTCTTTTTTTGGGAGTGACTCTTTTTTAGGAGTGACTTTTTTTGAAGTGACTCTTTTTCTGGAGTGACTCTTTTTTTGGAGTGACTCTCTTTTTGGGAGTGACTCTTTTTTTGGGAGTGACTCTTTTTTTGGGAGTGACTCTTTTTTGGGAGTGACTCTTTTTTGGGAGTGACTCTTTTTTGGGAGTGACTCTTTTTTTTGGAGTGACTCTTTTTAGGAGTGACTCTTTTTTGGGAGTGACTCTTTTTTGGGAGTGACTTTTTTTTTTGGTAGTGACTCTTTTTTTGGGAGTGACTTTTTTGGGAGTGACTCTTTTTTGGGAGTGACTCTTTTTTGGGAGTGACTCTTTTTTTGGGAGTGACTCTTTTTTGGGAGTGGCTCTTTTTTGAGAGTGGCTCTTTGATGTCATTTGGTGTCATTTTGATGCACTTTGGTGTCATTTGATGCATTTTGGTGTAAATTTGGTGTATTTTTGGTGTTTAAACTCAGCTTCCCAAGTAGTGTCAAGAGCTGGATTGATAGCAAAGACTTGGTATGATATCCCCACCAACATGGAGCAGCGAATACGTATGGTGGACCGGAGTAGTCGCAGTATCCCCCCACCAACATGGAGCAGCGAATACGCATGATGAGCCGGAGTAGTTGCAGTATCCCCCACCAACATGGAGCAGCATATAATGATGATGATGACGGTGAGCCGGAGCAGTTTGAATTTTTTTTTCGGCGAAGCAAGACCAAGTGAAAAAACAACAATGAGTGAAGATCTTCAACAGCTTATAACAATGGAGGAATCCGCAGTCAAAAATCGATTGTTGAATAAGATGTTGGATAAAGCTATCCGATTATCTGATTTGGAGATGATCCAATCAATAGGATCAAGAGATCGTCAAATTTTTCATCCTAAAAAAATAAACTTAGCGGTTGAATGGGGCTCATCTGTGGAAACTTTCGATATTCTGTTCAACCTTACATTCGATGAATGGGACATTGGTGAAGACAGTCCAGATGGATTTGATATGTTGTCGCATTATCTGGATGCGAAAAGCGATAGAGTATGCTCGTCCGAAACTGCTGGAGCGTATATTGAAGCTTGTGGAAGAATATGGCGTGCCACACAGGTCAAAACCTGCTGCTTCATTTTCGCATATTAGACAGAAATCTTCGCTATTTGATATCAGTTTACCTTTAGTGACGTCAGCTGGCAATTTATACAAGTTTAAACCTGTTTTCAGATAAAAATATTATAAAATTATGAAAGCAAGGCCATCTTTTAATGGCTAGTTTAACTATCAAAAAAAAAGGTTTTCGATGCCATCTATTGACAATTTTTCAAACTTACACACAGGAATCCAGACTAGCAACGCCATCTAGTAGCGAATTCACAGGCTCGAAGGTGGCTGCGCCATCTAGTAGCGAATTCACAGGCTCGAAGGTGGCTGCGCCATCTGTTAGGGAATTTTTCAGTTCTTAGGTTAGAAAAAATTTTGTTAGGTTAAGCTAAGTTCACTTAGGTTTCGTTAGGTTAGGTCAAGTTCCATTGGGTTCTGTTAGGTTAGAAAAAATTTCACTAGATATCGTTAGGTTGGAGACCAAATTTTGCTCCACACACCGCCGGAGGCTTCTAGAACCGTCTCGGTAGTTTTGCCTCCTGCCGAGGTCACTCAAAAAGTCGGCAGGAGGGAAGGAGGGCTTCGTTCTCTCCAATCCTTACTACTATACCTAATAGTCTGGGTATGTTTCGTCATTGATCTTTATGGTCAATAATTCAGTGTTATACATAATAGTTATTTTACAGTAGGATTGTTTTTTTATGGTAGTCCAATATTTCAAATTTCGTTAATATTCACTTGGCAAAAAACGTATCATTCATTAAAAACGTAAAAGATAACAGACAATGACAAAAGAAAAAAATACTTTCCTAAAGATTATCACTTTTATAAGTCATCCGTCTAGTAAAAAGAATATGAATAAGAATTATATTGGTATATTACGTGTATGTAGTTTTTATTATTCAGTAGCTTGAATATGAACTAAATCAAATCAAATGATTAATTGGAACTTAAATAAAAAACATGGGCGTTTCAGAATTTATATTTTTATTACCTATTAGTCAGTAAGGAATTTTCCCCAATTTATTATTAATTTATGAATTCAAAATGTAGTTTCCAAAATTGACGAAAATTGCTTAGAAGACCATTAAAAAAAAATTCCTATTGAGGGGAAAAGTTTTCAGGGTGCAAACTCAATTATACCTTGAAAACGCAAAGACCCCTCAAGAAAACATATCTAAGTAATTACATATCATAAAATAACAATAATATACAATAATTTTTAAATACGTACACAACATAATAAAATTATTTATATGTACTGCATAATTATACATAAAAAATAATAATAATAATATGATTATTTTTTAAAAAACCTTTTTGGAAAAAGGTTTTCAGGATGCCGTTTTTATCATATCCTTGAAGCGTAAAATGCACCCAGAAACATTGCTAAAAATTTATTGTCTTAGAATAAAAACTTATAGTGCATATAATTTTATGAGATAAACTAGTTAGCATCAAATTATTCTCCAAGAAAGCCTCTCTAAGGAGAAAAGTTTTGAGGTCACAAATTTTACTATCTCCTGAAAACGCAAAGCTCCAAATAAAACATCTCTAAATAATTACATATCAAAGAAAAATAATGATATAATACGAATATTAAACAACATGGGGATTATTATGTAAGATGAATGAGATATTCTATGCATATGTGATCCAGAATATACAAAATCAAAGAAAAAAGAAAATTAAATAAAAAAATAATAGTGTTAGTATTGAAAAAAAGAGTGTCATACCTATTTATTGCTTCGAACAAAATTAAAAGTAATCTCTGTACGTTTGGTTATCAGAAATTTTTATTTAGCTACGTGCGGGATTTCGTATAGACATATTCCTCGTGAAGCGTGGGTCAATTAATTCCGGTAATATATAACTAAAATAAAAATCTTCTAATTTATTTTGGATTTTACACTCCCAGAAATTGCCATCAACATATATCTTTTCGTATATTAATCCCCTAGGAGTCCAAAGTATAAAAAAACAATATTTTATTTTCGTTATATGTAGTTGCCCTTGAATTTGAAAATAATAATTATGGCTTCTTTTTAAATTCAAATTCTCATTAACTAAAGTGCGAAATTTAATGTGATTATGCTGTATTGCTTCTTGAGGGGTATATTTAGCAGCACGTGCGGGGTATTTCACATCTATTAGTCCGTCATTACTAATCAGTCCATTAGGGCTTGCAGTAATATAATATAATTTTTCATCAATAAATAAACCAGCCGGTTCGACTTTTATATTAGTTAGGTTTTCGAAATCTCTAATAGCTAATGTTTCTTTTTCTAATCCATATCGAGTAGCGGATGAGCCATAAAAAGTAGAGTACAAAATTGACTTTAAAACACTTTCGTATGAGGTTGTTTTACGCATTTTACAAATTGTTCCAAAATAACTAGCAGTTCTTTTCCTACGTTCTAATTTCCAAATATCTGAAATTGATTAACTCACAGTTTCTTGCTGTAACTGGCTTCTCTCATCTTCGGTTTTCATTAATGATTTTAAAAATTCGTCTTTTAGCGAATTTCCAAAATTGGAAATTCAGCTTTTACAGCCGGTGTGATGACACGAGTAGGTTTTTCGGGCGTTTTTTGCCAAAAAACTAAGTTTTCTGTCAGAATTAAACAAATTTTTAAATTTTTTATACCATTTAAAAAATGAGAAAAAGGGCATAGCCGGTAATTTGTCTAAGCTTGTTTGTCGTTGTTATGAACGTATGTAAATTTATTACAGAAAAAATCCACTTTCTGCACCTCCTTAAGAAGTGCAACAAAAACATCAAGTGAGAGGGTCTGTTCAAGTTAGTTATATGTACCTACATGTAATTTACCTACATATTTTTATAACTACAAGTTTTAGCCGGACTGTTGTTATTACTATACATTGTTGAAGTTTTTTGTTCCAATCTATTAAGTTAATGTTTATTATTATTAAAACAATATAACATTTAAGACGTATTATTGTTATTATTATTATCTTTATTTAAATAAAGTTTCTAAAACTTATAATTTTTGTTGAGTTAGATATAATTTTAATTAGTAAGTATGCTGAGATAATTTTATTGATTTCATTCAAATATTCAGATTCATGGTAAAATTAACCTTGAAAATTATTTTTTAACAAGCAGAAACATATTTTTTATAACAAGTCAAAATATAAATTTTTTTAGACCGTCACAGGAACTCCGAGAACTGCAACTCAGGGGGGAAGAGAACATTTTATTGCACTCCTCAGAGTTCTACTGTGTTTTAGAAATCAGGCAGATGCTTTACTTTATGGTCCTTTTTATACATAAGTCATATATGTAGCACCGAACATGACATGCATTTGTATTGAAATATTACTATGTTCTACCAACTAAAATTTTTCCGTAAAAATATATGTTATAGAGTACTAAGAGACATACTATTGAACAAAAAATGGTGGGTGTCGCTAAAGCGTAAGTGCCAAAAAAAAATTTACTTAAATTTAAAAATTTAAAAAAATTAGTATAATAAAGGGATATAACGTTAATTTTTTTTTTATTATTTTGTTTAAGGTGGGTACACAATATATATTAAACTCAAATAAATCGGCAGTAGATAGGCTATGCCGGTACGGGAGCACCGTAGAACCTCAATTTTCCGGACTACTTTTTTGACGATGTTAAGAACCGTGTAGTTTGAGGTCCTACTGTACCTAGTGTATGAATTGACCTTTGACCTGGCACGTACATGTATTAAAAATTTTGTTGTTGACATTTGACCCCAACACTCGCTCATACTGCTGGCCTTGAAATTCCTAAGAGGTGAGTCATCACCAGCAACCAAATTAATTTATGTTAACCTATTATGCGTCATCACAATTTACTTATAACAATTTCATTTTGTGTTAACCCATTACCAGCCAAACCTAACGCATGCGCAGACTGAATTTAAGTACACGACGCATGCGCAGACTGAATTTTAGGTTACAATTTGATAGCTGGTGTACACTACCGAGTCAAAATGTGGGGAATACCCTGACGCGGGGGTGGCTCTAAACTTTTGACGTCGTACTGTACTTAAATTTTTGGTACACTGCCGTGTCAAAAGTGCGGGCCCCCCTGAGCAAAAAGGTGTCCGATCATTTGTTGAAGCGCACTGTACGTGCAAACCTTAACCCCAACACGCGCTTGCCTTAATTGCATCATCTTAAACGAACTACCGCGTCAAAAATGTGGGATTACCCTAACCCACGGGGTGGCCCAAACTTTTGACGCCGTACTGTACTTAAATTTTTGGTACAATACCATGTCAAAAGTGTGGACCCCCCTGACCAAAAAGGTGTCCGATCACTTTTTGAAGCGTACTGTGCTTATTACGTGCAAATCTTCACCTCACGTAACTGCGTCATCTTAAATTGGGTGCGGTCGCTAATGATAAATTTTGTCGGGGGCGCACTGTACCAAGCGCTAGATTTTAAGATTAGACTCCGGGGTCCAGATTTCTGACCGCTACTGTACTGTAAATCGAGTGTCTACTGTACTTTTCAACAAGTTTAAACCTGTTTTCAGCAAAGTCAGCACTTTTTTAATTTGTTTATTTATATATGTTTTAATTTAAAAAAATGTTTATTTAAGATTTTGATGACTCAGCAATTTCTTTGTTTGGATTTCAAATACGAAATAGTCTTCTTGGAATTTTTAATTTATGGCCTGATTGTTGAATTATAATTATAGTATGATTCATACAAGCGGGGATTTTTGTTATATTTGTTTATTTATATAATAATTTTGGATCATGTAATTATTTTACAATTGTTTATTTAAGATTGGGAGGCCGCTAAATTTTGTGGGGGCACTGTACCAAGCGCTACCGCAAAACTAACTTCAGACTCCAGGGTCCAGATGTTTGACCGCTACTGTACTGCCGGAAATTTGGGTGTCAACTGTAACTCAGGGGTTTTTTTGTATATTTAACCTTGGAAAATTCCAGGAATTTTTATCAGTTTTAACATAAACAAACAACTAATAATTAAATGTTTGTTTTAGCTGAATTATGATCGTAAGACTCATATAAGGAGTTTTTTTGGTATAAGAAAGATGACGTCATGGAATATTAATGAGTTAAAAAATTGTTTAGTAAAAAATATCACCCATTGTAGGCCTCAAGCAAGAAATTATTTTTATCAGTTTTAATACTTTAACATTTAACCTACAGTGACCAATTTTTTAGTTAACTAACAGAAGTTCTTGAAATTTTAACAAGTTACAAAAAATATTACTTCTTATGGTGCACAACATTTTGAATTTGACTGTAGCACAAAACTGTTTCTATATCAAACGAAAATTATCTGAGATAATTCAGTATGTACATATGTATAGACTCTGTATATTAAAAATATTTTATGTATACACTCTGTATATTGAGAATAAGAAAGAAAATTTGTATATAATTTTAATTTTTATGAATACTAGTAAACGAATTGTATAGCCATTTATGAATAAGTATTAAATCTAATTATAAACTAATTTATAAATATTGCAAAAAATTTGTTTAATCAGCAAAATCAATGTATATCATTTTAATACTGATACATATTTATATTAGGGTATAATAGTATTGTATTTCACATTTTTAAACAGAATAAAAGTTCAATTTTTGGTTTTAAATTACTATAAGTTAAACACGTCGCTTAATATAAAAATGATAACAGCATTGAGTTTTACTAATTTTTTAAGTCTGTAAAATCAAAATTTTTTATAGACTGGAACATTTTGAATTTGCTACTCTATCATTAACATACAAATAATATAATGTATATATAACGGGTGTACATTTAGTATTTTTAATAAATATTTTAGTATACAGGATGTATCACGAAATATGCTTTTCAATTAGAATAATAAATTTCATAAGATTTTTGTTAATACTCTTATAGGTTAACGAAAGAAACTTTTTGCTGTAAAAAATAGGGGAATGCAGGGTAATAAGTAAATAAAACGCACATATTTTTTTTTTAAATTTTATTTATAGAATATGTATACAAAAAATTAAATTGCTTAAATCTATGTATAACTTAAAATCTATTTATTTTCCATATAAAAATTTTTTAAAAGAATACAATTTTCTAATGAACAAATTTTATCTGAATGAAGCATACAGCGTCTTGAATAATATTCATCTCGCAGAATGGAAATCTTCGGTACATCAAATATTTCTTCCAAATTCAAAATCCACGGCTGGTTTTCGGTACCATCAAACAAACTTGATATCCATTTCTTCTTTTCACCACCCTTGACGTATATAACATCATACTTCTTTAATATAGGTTTCAATATGGTATGAAGTTTTTTGTATGGAATAAATCCATACGACCAAGGTATCCCATGCCAAATTCGGTAAAGCCAACGGGCTACTCGTTGATATTTTTTCGGCAACTCGTTGAAATCAAACGGTGCGTCATATATAAGATGTAATATATCATCCGAATTTTCTGCATCAATACCAACTTCTTTAAAATAAAATTCATTGTTAGCTCCTTGATAGCCTTGTATGTCAAGAAACGCCATTTTTTACCGCCACCGTAGAACTGAAATTATTCACACAATCCACAACTTTATATAGAATAATTAAAAGTGGTGGGGGTAGTTAGTTAATTTGTGGAACGTATTCGAAAATGGCTATTAATAGCTATTGCTAGTTTACCATCAAATTACAAACTGTTAATAATATTTAGCACATTTGTGAGTACCAGGTTCTTTTCACTTTAAGACCTAGTGATTTAAGGAATGCTAAATTTTCAGGTGAAATGTGTTGTTGCTCAAAAGTTTTACGTTTAATGATCTTAGGTTTCGAAAGTCCTTTGCTAGGTTCTCTAGCGGTGGACTGCGCTGAATTGTAAATTAACATGGTTCCAAAATGTAATTGTTTTACCACGAAAGTATAATTTTCAACGAAAGAGATGTTAACTCTTTGACAACCACCGGTAAATAGATAATATTTTATGTAAGTTCAACTATTTTATACCCTTCAATCATGATAAGGTGTATAAGCTGGAGTATAACTCAGCAAATTATATAGCGGTGGTGACGTAACACACAAATGCGGTGGTTGTGTTGCGGTTGTGGCGGTGGCGGTGGTATTTGTGTGGCGGTTGCGGTGGTGTTTGTGTGGCGGTGGCGGTGGTGTTTGTGTGGTGGCGGCGGTGGTGTTTGTGTGGCGGTGGTATTTGTATGGTGGTTTCGGTGGTTGTGTGGTGGTTGTGGGGGTGGCGGGGTAGCAGCGGTGTTTGCGGCTGACGTGCACAACTTTATCATTAATTCAATCGAAGCAGCAATTTACTGTAGACAATAAATCGGTGGTGACATCTCGCGGTGTTTGTTGAACGCAATATCTAAATTAATCAATCTGGTGACGTTCCTGTTCCCTGCTCTTATAATGGAAGATTATTAAATATCGATTTTAGATAAAATATTGGAAAATTTCGGTTACAAAATACTATAAATACAACTGAATTATTAACCGGATGTCATTTGTTGGTTAAGTTCCAGAAGGTAAACAACAACAGCAACGTGCCGATTTGTGGTATTTGTAAATTTCAACCGTCACAGTGTAAGTGTGCCTTCTACGAGTACAGTGATAGGTGTCGAAATGAAAAACGAATTTGCATGTGTTGTAAACGATGTATGATGCCATTTCCAAACTGTGTTTGCAATTATATAAACTGTACCACATGTAAAAGCCGCTGCAATTGCAAATAATTTAGTAAAATCAATCATCTGATTGCCACATAATACATATTGACCAATTCCACGGTTGCTCAAACCAACGTAAACATTTATTTATAACGCAATGACCAGCGATGTAATGGGGCATAATGGATATTTTGTGTAACAGTGGAATTGATCAATATCGATTAAATATCGATTTTTTATAAAATATTGGATTATTTGGTTTCAGTCAAAATTCTATAAATACAACTGAATTATTAACCGGATGTCATTTGTTGGTTAAGTGCCAGAAAGTAAACAAAAACAACATGCCGATTTGTGGTATTTGTAAATTTCAACCACCACAGTGTAAGTGTTCCTTCCCCGAGTATTGTGATAGGTGTCGAAACGAAAAACGAATTTGCATGTGTTGTAAACGATGTATGATGCCATTTCCAAACTGTGTTTGCAATTATGTAAACTGTCCCACATGTAAAAGCCGCTGCAATTGCGAATAATTTAGTAAAATCAATCACCTGATTGCCACATCATAAGTATTGACCAATTCCACGGTTGTTAAAACAAACATTAGCATTTATTTAGTAATGAGGTATAACGTATATTTTGAGTAACAGTGGAACTGACCAATACCTATTAATCAGTATTAAAGTTTTTGTTGAATACTCAAAATATACATTATACCTCATTACTAAATAAATGTTAATGTTTATTTGATATTTTCCATTGGTTGTGGTGTATAAACACTGATCATATGAAGGTGTGGTTGCTTTAGAGTAACTTAATTTGTAGCTGTGTGGGAATAAACATATCGCTGGGGTAAAATGAGCAACTCAAATTTTGTAGTTGTGTTGGGGTGGTGGTGGTGGTGGTGCTGGTGGTGGTGGTGGCGGTGTTGGTGGTGGTGGTTTTTGTGGTGGCAACTCATAATTTATTTAAGCGACGTGCTGTAACAGAAATTGGCAGTGTATTGGCAAAATGTCTGAACAACACGGTGTTGAGTTAAGTATAAGTGATCTGTGGACCACTTTTACTGCCACTGATACAACAATGGATCCGGTTTTGGAGAAGTTGAATAAACTTGGTGCTGGTAAACCATTCAAATCGCTATCTACACTCAAACCGTATGAAACGTGGAAAATTCTTGATGTACGACGCATGGAAACTCGATATGGGCCAGCGGTTGCGGTGGAACTTGCAGATGCTCAAGTGTTCCTTCCAAAACGATTCGCGGATTTGGATGAGCAGACCATTCAATGTTTACGTACAGGACAATATTTTATTACATATAAAGGAACTGATTCTAGTGGTTTTTTACATATTGTGGAATTTAGTAAATAGCTATCACATGTATGATGTTAGATGTAAGATTAAGGTAACTGTCAGATATGAAAATGAATTGATTTACTTTTTAATTTTAATATTGTAAACGTATATTTCATTAAAAAATAAATTATTTTACGTATCAGTTCTTATATAGTTCTTATTTTACAACACACTAGAACCTCCCAAATTATATCTTGAATTATGATAAGACTCTCAGTAGGTATGGACACAGTTGGCAACGCAATGTAATTGCCTATATTCAGGAGCAAGTATTTTAATGTTGGTGTTGAGTCACCTGACACTTGCATATAGCACTACATTCATTTTTCTAAACTAATTTCCAAATCGAAAGAGCGTAATGGGGGCAAAATGTGTAAGCCGGATGTCAAGAGCTACTTCACGGAGTAAAATGAGCAACTCAGATGTGGTGGTTGCGGCGGCGGTGGTGGTGGTGGTGGTGGTGGCGGTGGTGGTGGCGGTGGCGGTGGTGGTGGTGGTGGTGGAGTATATAAGTAATCGCTAACACAATTCTGAATTAATCTTGTACGACTAGTTGAGCTTTACACATCTATTATAATGTTCAAGTGTACGCAGTGCTATAAAAGCTTCTCGCGGAAAGATTCTCTTTCACGTCATATAAGAAATACACATATGCGGGAATTTTCACCAAAAAGGTTTGAAAATAGTTACTCTCTTGATCCGCTAAAAAGACAAACATTAGACACGGCTGATGACTTATCTAGTTATGATACCGGGAGGAATGATGTTGATGATGAATTTCTAAACAATAAAGTTGAAGAAAGGGTCAATCCACTTGAACAAAGAATTAAAGCTGCATCAAAAGCAATTCAAACCAAATTTAATAATTTAAGAAATCAAAATAATGTTTACACACCCAGCGATGAGTCTAATAACAGGATTTTAACCACTTCTGATAGTGGAACTGTTATCATTCCCAAGTTAACTACAGCTCTACAAACCCTTTTGGATATTTTATTAATCAAAGAAACTCAAAATAAAGGTGAGGATTCTAATGAACGAATAGCAATAAAACGTCCAGTCAATTCAACGGACCAAGAGCTACTTGCTAAGCGTATCAAATACAACGACTCGGAAAATGTTAATGGGCAATCGAAAAAAATAAAATACTGGCATAATCCTAATACTTTAATAGATGAATTACGACGTTTATACGAGACTTCAGAGACTGGTGAAAAAATACTCAATATTATTCGGAGTTTAGAGGAAAATAAAAACATATTGTTTAACGTTGACGATAGTGAAGCTTTAATCGAAGAGTTAGATGCTTTAAGAGAAACTACTGTCGGTCAAGAAATATTCTCTATACTTCGTGAACTTCAAAAGGCTGATGTTATTGAGCCACTAGGTGATTATCTGGATGAAACTGATAAAGAAGATGCTAGCGATTATGATGATGATTAATTTAGATATTGCGTTCAACAAACACCGCGAGATGTCACCACCGATTTGTTGTCTACAGTAAATTGCTGCTTCGATTGAATTAATGATAAAGTTGTGCACGTCAGCCGCAAACACCGCTGCTACCCCGCCACCTCCACAACCACCACACAACCACCGAAACCACCATACAAATACCACCGCCACACAAACACCACCGCCGCCACCACACAAACACCACCGCCACCGCCACACAAAAACCACCGCCACCGCCACACAAACACCGCCACCGCCACAACCGCAACACAACCACCGCATTTGTGTGTTACGTCACCACCGCTATATAATTTGCTGAGTTATACTCCAGCTTATACACCTTATCAAGTTTGAAGGGTATAAAATAGTTGAACTTACATAAAATATTATCTATTTACCGGTGGTTGTCAAAGAGTTAACATCTCTTTCGTTGAAAATTATACTTTCGTGGTAAAACAATTACATTTTGGAACCATGTTAATTTACAATTCAGCGCAGTCCACCGCTAGAGAACCTAGCAAAGGACTTTCGAAACCTAAGATCATTAAACGTAAAACTTTTGAGCAACAACACATTTCACCTGAAAATTTAGCATTCCTTAAATCACTAGGTCTTAAAGTGAAAAGAACCTGGTACTCACAAATGTGCTAAATATTATTAACAGTTTGTAATTTGATGGTAAACTAGCAATAGCTATTAATAGCCATTTTCGAATACGTTCCACAAATTAACTAACTACCCCCACCACTTTTAATTATTCTATATAAAGTTGTGGATTGTGTGAATAATTTCAGTTCTACGGTGGCGGTAAAAAATGGCGTTTCTTGACATACAAGGCTATCAAGGAGCTAACAACGAATTTTATTTTAAAGAAGTTGGTATTGATGCAGAAAATTCGGATGATATATTACATCTTATATATGACGCACCGTTTGATTTCAACGAGTTGCCGAAGAAATATCAACGAGTAGCCAGTTGGCTTTACCGAAATTGGCATGGGATACCTTGGTCGTATGGATTTATTCCATACAAAAAACTTCATACCATATTGAAACCTATATTAAAGAAGTATGATGTTATATACGTCAAGGGTGGTGAAAAGAAGAAATGGATATCAAGTTTGTTTGATGGTACCGAAAACCAGCCGTGGATTTTGAATTTGGAAGAAATATTTGATGTACCGAAGATTTCCATTCTGCGAGATGAATATTATTCAAGACGCTGTATGCTTCATTCAGATAAAATTTGTTCATTAGAAAATTGTATTCTTTTAAAAAATTTTTATATGGAAAATAAATAGATTTTAAGTAATATATATATTTAAGCAATTTAATTTCTTGTATACATATTCTATAAATAAAATTTAAAAAAAAAAATATGTGCGTTTAATTTAATTATTACCCTGCATTCCCCTATTTTTTTACAGCAAAAAGTTTCTTTCGTTAACCTATAAGAGTATTAACAAAAATCTTATGAAATTTATTATTCTAATTGAAAAAAAATATTTCATGATACACCCTGTATACTAAAATATTTATTAAAAATACTAAATATACACCCGTTATATATACATTATATTATTTGTATGTTAATAATAGAGTAGCAAATTCAAAATGTTCTAGTCTATAAAAAATTTTGATTTTACAGACTTAAAAATTTAGTAAAACTCAATGCTGTTATCATTTTTATATTAAGCGACGTGTTTAACTTATAGTAATTTAAAACCAAAAATTGAACTTTTATTCTGTTTAAAAATGTGAAATACAATACTATTATACCCTAATATAAATATGTATCAGTATTAAAATGATATACATTGATTTTGCTGATTAAACAAATTTTTTGCAATATTTATAAATTAGTTTATAATTAGATTTAATACTTATTCATAAATGGCTATACAATTCGTTTACTAGTATTCATAAAAATTAAAATTATATACAAATTTTCTTTCTTATTCTCAATATACAGAGTGTATACATAAAATATTTTTAATATACAGAGTCTATACATATGTACATACTGAATTATCTCAGATAATTTTCGTTTGATATAGAAACAGTTTTGTGCTACAGTCAAATTCAAAAATGTTGTGCACCATAAGAAGTAATATTTTTTGTAACTTGTTAAAATTTCAAGAACTTCTGTTAGTTAACTAAAAAATTGGTCACTGTAGGTTAAATGTTAAAGTATTAAAACTGATAAAAATAATTTCTTGCTTGAGGCCTACAATGGGTGATATTTTTTACTAAACAATTTTTTAACTCATTAATATTCCATGACGTCATCTTTCTTATATCAAAAAAACTCCTTATATGAGTCTTACGATCATAATTCAGCTAAAACAAACATTTAATTATTAGTTGTTTGTTTATGTTAAAACTGATAAAAATTCCTGGAATTTTCCAAGGTTAAATATACAAAAAAACCCCTGAGTTACAGTTGACACCCAAATTTCCGGCAGTACAGTAGCGGTCAAACATCTGGACCCTAGAGTCTGAAGTTAGTTTTGCGGTAGCGCTTGGTACAGTGCCCCCACAAAATTTAGCGGCCTCCCAATCTTAAATAAACAATTGTAAAATTATTACATGATCCAAAATTATTATATAAATAAACAAATATAACAAAAATCCCCGCTTGTATGAATCATACTATAATTATAATTCAACAATGAGGCCATAAATTAAAAATTCCAAGAAGACTTTTTCGTATTTGAAATCCAAACAAAGAAATTGCTGAGTCATCAAAATCTTAAATAAACATTTTTTTTAAATTAAAACTTATATAAATAAACAAATTAAAAAAGTGCAGACTTTGCGGAAAACAGGCTTAAACTTGTTGAAAAGTACAGTAGACACTCGATTTACAGTACAGTAGCGGTCAGAAATCTGGACCCCGGAGTCTAATCTTAAAATCTAGCGCTTGGTACAGTGCGCCCCCGACAAAATTTATCGTTAGCGACCGCACCCAATTTAAGATGACGCAGTTAAGTGAGGTGAAGATTTGCACGTAATAGGCACAGTACGCTTCAAAAAGTGATCGGACACCTTTTTGGTCAGGGGGGTCCACACTTTTGACATGGTAGTGTAACAAAAATTTAAGTACAGTACGGCGTCAAAAGTTTGGGCCACCCCGTGGGTTAGGGTAATCCCACATTTTTGACGCGGTAGTTCGTTTAAGATGATGCAATTAAGGCAAGCGCGTGTTGGGGTTAAGGTTTGCACGTACAGTGCGCTTCAACAAATGATCGGACACCTTTTTGCTCAGGGGGGCCCGCACTTTTGACACGGCAGTGTACCAAATATTTAAGTACAGTACGACGTCAAAAGTTTGGGGCCACCCCCGCGTCAGGGTATTCCCCACATTTTGACGCGGTAGTGTACACCAGCTATCAAATTGTAACCTAAAATTCAGTCTGCGCATGCGTCGTGTACTTAAATTCAGTCTGCGCATGCGTTAGGTTTGGCTGGTAATGGGTTAACACAAAATGAAATTGTTATAAGTAAATTGTGATGACGTATAATGGGTTAACGTAAATTAATTTGGTTGCTGGTGATGACTCACCTCTTAGGAATTTCAAGGCCAGCAGTATGAGCGAGTGTTGGGGTCAAATGTCAACAACAAAATATTTAATACATGTACGTACCAGGTCAAAGGTCAATTCATACACTAGGTACAGTAGGACCTCAAACTACACGGTTCTTAACATCGTCAAAAAAGTAGTCCGGAAAATTGAGGTTCTACGGTGCTCCCGTACCGGCATAGCCTATCTACTGCCGATTTATTTGAGTTTAATATATATTGTGTACCCACCTTAAACAAAGTAATAAAAAAAAATTAACGTTATATCCCTTTATTATACTAATTTTTTTAAATTTTTAAATTTAAGTAAATTTTTTTTGGCACTTACGCTTTAGCGACACCCACCATTTTTTGTTCAATAGTATGTCTCTTAGTACTCTATAACATATATTTTTACGGAAAAATTTTAGTTGGTAGAACATAGTAATATTTCAATACAAATGCATGTCATGTTCGGTGCTACATATATGACTTATGTATAAAAAGGACCATAAAGTAAAGCATCTGCCTGATTTCTAAAACACAGTAGAACTCTGAGGAGTGCAATAAAATGTTCTCTTCCCCCCTGAGTTGCAGTTCTCGGAGTTCCTGTGACGGTCTAAAAAAATTTATATTTTGACTTGTTATAAAAAATATGTTTCTGCTTGTTAAAAAATAATTTTCAAGGTTAATTTTACCATGAATCTGAATATTTGAATGAAATCAATAAAATTATCTCAGCATACCTACTAATTAAAATTATATCTAACTCAACAAAAATTATAAGTTTTAGAAACTTTATTTAAATAAAGATAATAATAATAACAATAATACGTCTTAAATGTTATATTGTTTTAATAATAATAAACATTAACTTAATAGATTGGAACAAAAAACTTCAACAATGTATAGTAATAACAACAGTCCGGCTAAAACTTGTAGTTATAAAAATATGTAGGTAAATTACATGTAGGTACATATAACTAACTTGAACAGACCCTCTCACTTGATGTTTTTGTTGCACTTCTTAAGGAGGTGCAGAAAGTGGATTTTTTCTGTAATAAATTTACATACGTTCATAACAACGACAAACAAGCTTAGACAAATTACCGGCTATGCCCTTTTTCTCATTTTTTAAATGGTATAAAAAATTTAAAAATTTGTTTAATTCTGACAGAAAACTTAGTTTTTTGGCAAAAAACGCCCGAAAAACCTACTTCTGGGCATCCGATGTGTTTGGCTAAAGAACTTAGCCAAGCCAGATCAAAATTGAGTCTCCATACGAAATTTCATAAACATTAAACGTTTCACTCGAAAGTTATCGTGGCGACACACACACACACACACACACACACACACACACACACATATATATATATATATATATATATATATATATATATATATATATATAAATTTTAGTGAATAACATTTTCATATTCAAGGGACTTCAAAACATATTTCTGTTATGGTCCCGGACTTAGGTCGTGTCATCACACCGGCTGTAAAAGCTGAATTTCCAATTTTGGAAATTCGCTAAAAGACGAATTTTTAAAATCATTAATGAAAACCGAAGATGAGAGAAGCCAGTTACAGCAAGAAACTGTGAGTTAATCAATTTCAGATATTTGGAAATTAGAACGTAGGAAAAGAACTGCTAGTTATTTTGGAACAATTTGTAAAATGCGTAAAACAACCTCATACGAAAGTGTTTTAAAGTCAATTTTGTACTCTACTTTTTATGGCTCATCCGCTACTCGATATGGATTAGAAAAAGAAACATTAGCTATTAGAGATTTCGAAAACCTAACTAATATAAAAGTCGAACCGGCTGGTTTATTTATTGATGAAAAATTATATTATATTACTGCAAGCCCTAATGGACTGATTAGTAATGACGGACTAATAGATGTGAAATACCCCGCACGTGCTGCTAAATATACCCCTCAAGAAGCAATACAGCATAATCACATTAAATTTCGCACTTTAGTTAATGAGAATTTGAGCCTCCCAATCTTAAATAAACAATTTTAAAATTATTACATGATCCAAAATTATTATATAAATAAACAAATATAACAAAAATCCCCGCTTGTATGAATCATACTATAATTATAATTCAACAATCAGGCCATAAATTAAAAATTCCAAGAAGACTATTTCGTATTTGAAATCCAAACAAAGAAATTGCTGAGTCATCAAAATCTTAAATAAACATTTTTTTTAAATTAAAACTTATATAAATAAACAAATTAAAAAAGTGCTGACTTTGCTGAAAACAGACTTAAACTTGTTGAAAAGTACAGTAGACACTCGATTTACAGTACAGTAGCGGTCAGAAATCTGGACCCCGGAGTCTAATCTTAAAATCTAGCGCTTGGTACAGTGCGCCCCCGACAAAATTTATCGTTAGCGACCGCACCCAATTTAAGATGACGCAGTTAAGTGAGGTGAAGATTTGCACGTAATAAGCACAGTACGCTTCAAAAAGTGATCGGACACCTTTTTGGTCAGGGGGGTCCACACTTTTGACATGGTATTGTACCAAAAATTTAAGTACAGTACGGCGTCAAAAGTTTGGGCCACCCCGTGGGTTAGGGTAATCCCACATTTTTGACGCGGTAGTTCGTTTAAGATGATGCAATTAAGGCAAGCGCGTGTTGGGGTTAAGGTTTGCACGTACAGTGCGCTTCAACAAATGATCGGACACCTTTTTGCTCAGGGGGGCCCGCACTTTTGACACGGCAGTGTACCAAAAATTTAAGTACAGTACGAAGTCAAAAGTTTGGGGCCACCCCCGCGTCAGGGTATTCCCCACATTTTGACGCGGTAGTGTACACCAGCTATCAAATTGTAACCTAAAATTCAGTCTGCGCATGCGTCGTGTACTTAAATTCAGTCTGCGCATGCGTTAGGTTTGGCTGGTAATGGGTTAACACAAAATGAAATTGTTATAAGTAAATTGTGATGACGCATAATGGGTTAACATAAATTAATTTGGTTGCTGGTGATGACTCACCTCTTAGGAATTTCAAGGCCAGCAGTATGAGCGAGTGTTGGGGTCAAATGTCAACAACAAAATTTTTAATACATGTACGTGCCAGGTCAAAGGTCAATTCATACACTAGGTACAGTAGGACCTCAAACTACACGGTTCTTAACATCGTCAAAAAAGTAGTCCGGAAAATTGAGGTTCTACGGTGCTCCCGTACCGGCATAGCCTATCTACTATCGGCTCAGTAATTTCGTAAAAAAATTTTTTTTGAAAATTTTTGTCTGTTTGTGTATTCATAAACTATTAGCCTCAGAGGGTTGAAATTTGGCAGGAATGTATCTGGGGCTAAGAGGTATTAATTCCTATAAAAACAATCAATTTTGTGTCAAGGGCCGTTTTCCCTATCTTACCCGGCTATGCCCTTTATATAGGACATGTTTTTGAATTTTTACTTTAGGTAAATTAATTCCAGAGAAAAATTAAGAAATTTGTTAGAAATGGATTAAAAAATTTCCAAAGGGATATTTGTTATCTTTTTTTATTATATGGACAAACTATCTCCATTTCAATTTTTAAAATGGTACATTTTCAAAAAGGAAGCTTTTTGAGTGATATGTAATGAAAAAATTTTTTTAAACAAGGCAATCGACGATATACATTTGTTCCACCCCCTCACCCAGGGTCCATGCGTGTTTCTATCTCATGTTATTTTTTTAAAAAAAACTCCTAGTTCTGTCTTTTTATGTCATGATAATTTGAAAATTATTATGTGGGAATTTCCACAATATATAAAGCGTAAAGTGTAAGGAATATTTTATGTAATATTTCTTATGTAATGTAGCAAAAAAAAATTAATTTTAAATTAAGGTATTAATATAGGAAAATTAATATATTTACATGATAAATGCTTTTGGGTATTGGTGTGGTCGAATTAATGATAAATTTAAGCAGAGGTATATCCTTGGTTAGTCCCTAGGTGTTGGTGGGAATGCAAGAGTTAAGTGGAAGCGATTTTACCGTGGATTTTCCCCGACCTAATTAAGAGGACCCCTGAAAGTGTATATGGAAATAAAACGAAATTTTATTACAATATATAAAATTTTTCTATGAGCGTCAAATACAATTTCAAAAACATTTTATTATAGTTAAGAACACAATTCAAATTTTAAAAGGCTTGTGAACATATGAAACAATTATGTAATAGATTGATAAACAGTTCATTATTGAAAATAAATATACGTGACAAGTTAAGGTGGTACAATCCAAAAATATTTAAGTTCTCTTTTGAGTTAAATTATATAAATTCGTTAGCTTATGAAACCATAATTTGTCCATGTTACATCTCAGTATTGTATTTAATAAATCTTGTAAGTAATTATTTGTTTTAATTGCAAAGTTTAATAATAAAATGTAAATAACACATGAAATTAATTTGATAAAGTTAATAAAATATATTTAACCGGATAGTTAAATCGTTTTTTTTTTTTTTTTAAATGAATTTGATTTGATATTTGAAAGTGGTGAAAAGTCAAACCAGAAATATTTAACTGAAAATACGTGATATTCCGAGATTAAGTTTGGTGTGTCGTAAACTTATCAACTACTCTAAATTAATCTTATTGTTAGCAAATTACGAAATACTATGTAAACGAAACTTATCAACTAATTTGGCTAGTGGCACGAGCTACTGGACTAGGGGTTTACTCAAAGGTGTCGCGATGGACGTTCTTGATACCATAGTATAAATAATAACTCGACCCAAAGAGAAATTTATACATTAAAATAAAACGTGGTATGAATCATTAAACTAGGGGTTTACTCAAACTTTGTCGCGTTGGACGGATTCTAGACGGTGTAAAACTTTTGGTTTTACCGAACAAGACCGTTTTTCAACATTTACGACGTGAATTGATACCATAGTAAAAAAATAGTGACTCGACCAAAATATAACCTACATTAAACTAACTAAATAAATTTTAAACTAGCCAAGAAAGTATTTTTTTTTCCAAAATACCCAATTACCCGTATCACACCTTATGTGGTTTTAGAAAAGAAGAAAACACCGGATCACTCATATGATTATAATTTCGGAATATCACATTAAAAAAAATTCGCCACGAGGGCATTTTCAATAATAATGAGTGAATAAAATATTACAAAATTTCACATGATTAAATTTAAATAGATTTCGTTTGTAAGAATAACATTAATATATAAAAAATTTGAAAATTGGATAAGACATTTAAAAAAATTATAGAACATATCACCTGAATTTGAAAGCGTGGAAACTTATTTAAATTTACAAATGGAAGAAATTACCAAAAACATGTTTACGCAAATTGCTAAAGATTTAAATAAATTTCCTTGATTAAATGATTTAGTTTAATAAAGAAATTACTTAGCTTTTATATTAGTCGACCAACGAAAATATTTTTGCTTCATTGTAATTACTTCGAATTCATTTGTGAATCATCTGACGGATTTTTATGTAAATTTTTATTTATTTATTTATTTATTTATTTTTGAATAGATGAAACATTTTTATAAGTACTTTTTGATGTTTTCAGTTCGACAGCTCGGCATCAGGAGAGAGTCCCTTTTTTTTTATCACTTAGAAAGGATCTCACCCCTTCCACTTGTTTTTTTACAAGTTTGATAAACATCGAGAATCACAAAGAAAATATTACTTAATCATTCAAATGATTCTAGAAATTTGTATTACATAATTTAAAATAACAAAATTTATATTAACTCAATACAATACCACTAGGCGATGTATTATTTTTTTCTTTTTTTTTTTTTTTTTTTTTTAATTAAAATTGGGGTACTGCTGCCGGTGGATGGCGCGGTCAGCAGCACCCGGCGGCATCGCCTACTAAGGGCATGCGCCGCCATACACGGTAAAAATAAAACACACAAAACAGACAGGAACACATAAATGCATTAGACAACGGACAAACATACACATGATAAAATTCACCGATGAGCCCTGCCATCCCAGGCCTTCATAACGAGCGGACAGTCCTTGGTGGCGGTACGCTAAGTACTAGCCAGAACGTCCGGTCACCAAGGACTGAAAACCAACGATGAAACTCCGAGGTGTAAAGGGCCTCGGAGTGGAGAAATCTGAGTAAAAATATCACAATAAAACAACATCACATAATATCACAAAAAAAGAAAATAAGAGGAAAATCTTATTACGTCACTGGGAAGCCACAGGCCGACCAGTGCCGCAATAAGTAGTTAAAAACAAAACCGCTGAGGGGCCACAACGGCAAGCCCACAGCGGCACAATAAAATATCACAGATAAGAATAAAAAAAAAATGATGTACCACCTCGGGTGGAAAAGGCCCTCGGTGGTACATCGTTAAAACAAAACGGATTAAACACAATCTTATTAAAAAATAAAAACAACAATATCACAGATTTCAAAAATTTCTTGCTCTGTGGCACGATTCCGCTCCCCATAGTCTAACAATTCCGAAATGGCTTCGTCAACACCTAGGAACTCACACGTGTAGGGACAGTAACATCTGATTACTGAGCAACATGTACTGTTCTGTCAGATAACTGATTACTGGGTACATGTGCCGTTCTGTCAGATGTCGGGGTCAACCTACACGGGAGACCGGTACGATGACTAGGCCACGTTCCTCCGAGTCGAGGCTACAGAGAACGGGACAATGCCACAGAGTATCACAAAGTCAACATCTGACCTGTGTTCGTATCACTTCGACGGGGCGGAAGCCGCCATATCAACGCCCACGAACGCATCCGTACGAGGGACGACGACGTCTCCTTACTGGGCGAGCTCGCTCAAGCTGTTCGGGCTGACGTCGACTCGTACGTGTGGCCGATGAGAACGAGTGCGTCGAGAGCCGCATTCCTACCCATCGAAATGACAAGAACAAGGCCAGGGAAATATCACAGGAATATTTGAAAAATACCACCGCAGGCATGAAAACCCAGGGTGGCATAACAAGGATCACAGATTCGTCACAGCTTGGTTAAAACAAAATCACAGATAAAATATCACTTTTCGACTCGTCTGACGCGATTCACGAGACTGCTAAACATGCCCATACCAGCTACTACATTCACTTTCGTCAGTCAGTTGAGCAGCGTCAGCCCCAATGCCCAACTACGCACAATCTAGACTATCGGTGAAGTTTCGCTCAATACGAGAATGCCACACTGTCGATCCTACGACAATCATCCTTGTCGAAAAAAATACCCTAGCCTCGTTAGCCTGCTAGCCGAAGCTAACAGTTGCCCGCCGGGCACGAACGGGGACGTGAGGTTGGTTGGATTTTAGCCCAGCGATGTATTATTATTATTATTATTATTATTATTTTTTTTTTTTGATAAATGATATGATCTAAATCGATTATAAATTTACGTGTTCTACCAGCAGATGGTAGTGATTTAAATTTTTAAATAAAATTGGTGAAATAAAAATTTGAATTTACTCGTTGTGCCAATAGATGGCAACAATTTAATTTTGAAAATGCAAAATGCTAATATTATTATAAATAATTGACTGTAGCGACAATTTAGTTATACAAAGAAGGTGTTGTCGCTAGTTCACTGTTCACTGTTAGAGAACTAAATTATTTTAGATGGATACAACTATGCTGCACAAAGCCCGTTCGGGTTCTTGGGTCCCAAAAATATCAAAACTAATTACCCAGCCGATTTTAAAAAATCTTTTACTCTTAGAAAGCTAAACTATTTTAAATAGGCACAGTTCTTAGATGAGATCCGCCAGTGCCCAATATTTGGAAATTCGCTATGTTATGCAGAGGCTGCGACAGGGATATTTTAATTTTGAATTCAATTGGATCCATATCTGGTTTTTCATTTTCAACGGCACCATAACGTTCATAAGCATCTAAAGTAACTTGTTTTCGTCTTTTAAATTTTTTGCATAAATTTTGCCTCATCTTTTCCGAAATTTTTCTTTTTATGTACTTTTTTGTATGATGACCGGGACTTTGATTACCAAGAGCTCTATGGAGGGATTCGTGGTAATTTTTACCCTCATTAAAGGAAAAGATTTGTTACGAACCGGTGTTTTGATTATTATTATAGTAAAATATTTTGTTTATTATTGTATTAATAATAAACAGTAATGAAATACATATTTATGTAATATTAATAAATAATAACAAACACATTATAGTGACAAACACTGATTTATATGCAAAATCGCTGACCACAGCTAATATGTAATAGGAGGTCAGCACATAGGTATAAATGGACAGCTGTTTGTCAGCACAATCATCAGACGATTGGCATTAGCTGGTCGGATGATCCAATGGTCTCACGACCATTGTAATCACCAAACCATTCCGGGGTTACGCTATGTGGTAAGCTCTTTCTAAATATACATATGTATAATTCGGGGAATACAATATATCATAGGCTTAGGTTAAGTTTAGTTGTATAACTCTCTTTAATAAAACATTTTATACTTTTATAATAAACCTATGGACTATACTTGTCTTACCCTACCATGCAGCCATCATGGTTCAATCAGAACCAAGAGTTCGGACCCATCCGCTCGGGGTCCACGCTATCGCTACTAGGATTCTAGCATTTAGGCCTCCCCCGCGTAACATTGGTGGCAGCGGTGGGATGATGGTTCAATGGTGGGGCTTAAACAAAGGTTAGGTAAACGGGTTTATTTTATTTTTAGGGAATCATTCTTTTCTTAATTATATTATATTTAGGATCATTTAGTATTTCTTTTTAAATAACATAGGTAAGAATTTTTTTTATTCATTATAGGAGTCAGCAAATATTTTTTTTTCAATGTCAAATAAAATGTATGTATAGGCATTCTCGCGATTAAAAACATATAGAGGTATCACGTATCATATACGTTTTATCATCTTAACAATTAAAAACATTTAGGAAACTAAACGCGTATTAAATTTATTTATTAAAAGGGACGGGTTCACTATTTTTTTCTAAGGGGGTCACTAAAATTAACAAAATAAAGGGGATATAAGGAAACCACAAGCTAACAAGGAAAGGGACAGGAAAAGGTTCAACAAAGAATCGGGCTCACTACTGTGGAAATGTTCATCAGGGAAATTTGAATTATACGGTAAAAGGGATATTTTATAATATAACTAATAAATAACGATCAGGGATAATTAGATAACCGGATTCATTACCAGTAATATATGAAAAATGGAATAAGTACATAAGGAAACCTCAAAACTAACCGGGGGATGACAAGGAAGGGTTCAACCAATAAAAATCGGGCTTACTACAATTGAAGAAACCATTAGGGGAAATATTGTCGGTCTGGGCAGATAACAAATGGATGGAATGAATAACTCCAGGAAAAACCATCGACTCCATGGACCACCGGGACTACGACCGAAACAGCAGGATCACGATCGTCACCAATTCGGGCAAAATTGCATGGCGATCAGGAACAATCGGTTGCCCACCGTATCGTTCCGCCCCATAAAGGGTAGTACTATACCCGCCAGATCCAGAGCTAATGGTGTAGCGCTCCGGTACCTCAACGATGGAACAGTCCGATTGGGACATGCAAAGCCATGACTCCAAGGTGTCAATTAAAGGAATACAAAAGGAAGAATTCAAGGGAATTCATTTAAAGGAAGAATTCAAAGGAATTAAATTAAAGGAATACAAAAGGAAGAATTCAAGGGAATTCAACTAAAGGACTACAAAAGGAAGATTTCAAGGGAATTCAATTAAAGGAATACAAAAGGAAGAATTCAAGGGAATTCAATTAAAGGAATACAAAAGGAAGAATTCAAGGGAATTCAACTAAAGGACTACAAAAGGAAGAATTCAAGGGAATTCAATTAAAGGAATACAAAAGGAAGAATTCAAGGGAATTCAATTAAAGGAATACAAAAGGAAGAATTCAAGGGAATTCAACTAAAGGACTACAAAAGGAAGAATTCAAGGGAATTCAATTAAAGGAATACAAAAGGAAGAATTCAAGGGAATTCAATTAAAGGAATACAAAAGGAAGAATTCAAGGGAATTCATTTAAAGGAATACAAAAGGAAGAATTCAAGGGAATTCAATTAAAGGAATACAAAAGGAAGAATTCAAGGGAATTCATTTAAAGGAATACAAAAGGAAGAATTCAAGGGAATTCAAATAAAGGAATACAAAAGGAAGAATTCAAGGGAATTCAATTAAAGGAATACAAAAAGAAGAATTCAAGGGAATTCATTCAAAGGGATACGAAAAGAAGAATTCAAGGGAATTCATTTAAAATGAAGAATTCAAGGGCGAATTCGATTCAAGGGGGAATTTTAGGACGAATTCCATTAAAAAGGGGACACTCAAGGACGAACTCAAGGATGGACTCACCGGAAAAACCACAAAGAGGGATTCCAAGGGAAATATCATCAGAGAGGAATTTTGGAGTTTTCAAAGGAAGTTTCTGAAGAAAAATGGGAATAAAAGAAAAAGGCAGAACAAGGAAGCCGACCGACAAAAAGGAAATTAAAATCGAAAACGATGGGAATATAAAAACTTTACTGGTATATTTTATTAAGCACCAATCAAGGATATAAAAATATAATGCAAGGGAGGAAAACTCACAGAATAGGGGTCAAAGGGATTCATCGGGGGAAAGAGACATTTGGACCACAAGGAACAATTGAGAGATGGTTAATGGTTGGTGCCGAAGGAAGTTGATACAGAAATAAGCAAGTCCATGCATGGGTATGCCATATAGGCACTACGGATACTGTCTGTCCAGTCACGGGACACGTTAATACTGGGAATGTATCGGGAGCAAGGCGACCCAAGGACGAACCACAGCAGAAGGAACTTTTCTGGAACGACTAGGATCAACCAATTGGCCACCTCACCCGGAACTCAGAAGAGGAGGACAAGGTCCCAAAGGAAAGATACATAGACGCGAGGAGAGGCAATACCAAGACGACTCCCGACGGAGAGAAGAGGAGAGAACGTTAATGGAGGCGCCGAAGGATGAAACCGTAGAAGCGACTCCTTGTCCGAGTTAGAAGATTGGAATAACGGCTCGAAAAGGAGATAGAAGACTTATTACTTATTAAACACTTATTACTATGTTTGTACTACCTGTTGATTTCCTTTCAAATGTAACGTTTACCTGGTTTCTTTATTAAGGGGGAATTTTAACAGATTTAGGAAGATGCAAAAGGCCACTTTTTTTCCGAAAAGGCTGGTTCCTCAAATGAGTAACCATCTTTTTCGCAGAAGGGAGTGTTGTTACGAACCGGTGTTTTGATTATTATTATAGTAAAATATTTTGTTTATTATTGTATTAATAATAAACAGTAATGAAATACATATTTATGTAATATTAATAAATAATAACAAACACATTATAGTGACAAACACCGATTTATATGCAAAATCGCTGACCACAGCTAATATGTAATAGCAGGTCAGCACATAGGTATAAATGGACAGCTGTTTGTCAGTACAATCATCAGACGATTGGCATTAGCTGGTCGGATGATCCAATGGTCTCACGACCATTGTAATCACCAAACCATTCCGGGGTTACGCTATGTGGTAAGCTCTTTCTAAATATACATATGTATAATTCGGGGAATACAATATATCATAGGCTTAGGTTAAGTTTAGTTGTATAACTCTCTTTAATAAAACATTTTATACTTTTATAATAAACCTATGGACTATACTTGTCTTACCCTACCATGCAGCCATCATGGTTCAATCAGAACCAAGAGTTCGGACCCATCCGCTCGGGATCCACGCTATCGCTACTAGGATTCTAGCATTTAGACCTCCCCCGCGTAACAGATTGCAGCGTGACATCTAGCTTCATATGCACCACGTGATGTATAATTTACCCTTTTACCATTAATAAATTTGGCTACAACTGCATTAAAAGATTCCGCCACGTTATAGTTTAAATTAAAAAATAGACTATTTGCATGATCAACTAGTAAATTTAATGCTGACTGAATATCATCCTAAATACCACAAACCCGAATATCGTTTATTACAATTTCCTCACTAACTTTAGGTTCTTGACAAAAATATCCTATTTCCTGACACTTATCGTGTTCCCCAAACACATGACTTGGACCATTTTTTAAATTCCTAACTAAGACTTTAACTTTTATACCTAATGTGGTGTTTTGATTACATCTATAATTAATAGCACATTTAACAGATGTTCTTAATCGTTGTAAATTTTCCTTTAATTTGTTCCGAATAATTACTGGAATAGACTCGTTCTGATAAACAGTTTTCTTGGTAACATCTCTGAGTCTATTTATATAATTCCTTAAAATGTGATTCGAACACTCAACTTTTCTAACTGTAATATTTTGTCCATAAGGCATCGTTTTCATTATCTGACTAATTACACTACTATCACCATCACCAATTAACCTATTATATATTAAACCATGCATCACTTTACTGTTTTTAAATCCTTCCATAATAATATCTGCTTCCATTTCCGTCGCCGTTTTCGACCAATTCTTGAAACAATGATGTTCGGGTATCTCTATATTTTTTGTTTTTGCTCAACTGCAAATACAGCAGTATGAATTTCTCACCCCAATAAATAAAATCTTCTTAGTTCTATATCCTACAATACAGGTAACTCCGGACAACGAATTATAATTTCTTCGATACGATCTTTTAGCCCAAGAACCATCTACAACAACTGTTATTTGCGGATAACCATCAACACTCACATTTCCTTCTTGTATGGCTAATCTAGCTTCCTCTTTACCCGCGTCTTCTATTTTTTTCCCAAGCTAATTCTATAATTGTATTGCTGACAATTTCTTGATGCTTTAAATATGAGCGTACACTTAAACATGGCATATTTAATAATCCCGATGTTCCTTCTAACTGTGAACATCCATTTCCCATGCAAATTGTGGCTTTAACCATTGCTAAGTTTGATTCAAAAACTTCTTTGCCATCAGATTTTTCTGTTGAAATAATTTCCTGTGTCTGACACATATTACACGTAAAATGAAATTCACTATAAAATCCCGACCTAACTTCCTTTTTCAACTGCAAATTAGCAAAGGTACATCCAAAATTACTATGCTGAATATTTTTTCAGTTGTATAAACAAATGTGCTACATCAAAGAGTCTTTTGCCCTGTACGATCAAATCTGTACTAGTTTCTTCTAATTCCGCTTCAACTTCAAAATAGGCATCGTCACAATTATCTGTATTAACTACATCAATATTTCGCGAAAATGAAGTTAAAGGCTCGGATTCTGCTAAATTTTCTTCTGCTAAATTTTCTTCTGGTATATTTTCTTTTTTTGAGAGAAAAAAATTTTTATTTGTGCGTGTTTTTCTTTTTGCTGACAAATATAATCGCTTATGTTTATTGAAACGACTTGAACCTGAATTCATTGTTTCAATAAGTAATCAAAAAATAAAGTTGTGTAGAATTGTTAATATGTAACAAAAATTTGATAATTTTTTCAAATTAAGTCTTCTCAAATGTGAAATAATCAACATTTAGAGATAAACTAAATTTTACATCTATGCACAAACAACTTATATTTTTTTCTATATGACTACAATTTCTAGTTCTAATTGTTCTGAAATAATGAGCACACTACTCTGAAAAAAAACTGGATACGTTTCAGAATAAAAATACCGCTGTCGCAGCATCCTGCATAACATAGCGAATTTCGGTTTATAAAAATTAGTTTTTCTTGGAAACTAGTTGACATAGAATAATAGTAAATTTTTTATGTAATTTTTTCTCCTCTTTTAAATGATGTAAAAAAATTTGGCAAAAATTTTTGAATAAGTGGAAATTTTGGCAAAAAACCAATTTATTGCAAGAACAAAAACCATGTTCCTGGCATCCGACGTGTCTGGCTCAAGAACTCATCCAAGATTTTTGGACTTCCAACGTTGTCACCAAATTTCGTAAACCTAGGACATTTCGTTCGAGAGTTATCGTGCTAATACATACATACATACATACATACATACATATATATATATATATATATATATATATATATATATATATATATATATATATATATATATATATATATATAAATTTTAGTGACTATTATTTTCGGTTTCTAGGGACCTCAAAACAAATTTCTGCCATAGTCCCGGGCTCAAGTCGCGTCATGACACCTACTGTAATAGCTGAATTTCCAGAATTCTTTCTGGAAATTCGCTAAAAAATAATAATAATAATTGTTAGAATCAAATTTTGAGTAAAAAACGAAAATTAAAAATTTAGTGTCTTAAAACTTATAAAATAATTTTTTTGTTATAGGTACCATCCAAATTTTTTAAAATCCTTTGAGATTTGGACTGTTTTTACTTTCCCATCCTTATAGGCTACTGTGGGGGATATTTTCTTTGGGATTTTTTTTTACTGTAATCCATAAGTGTTTATATATTAGCACCTTATCACTTACCAACTCCAATATCCACCTCTCACCTATAACTTGTCAGTTTTTTTGGTTAATTACATGTAACATTGATAGAATCTAATCAAACTGACGTATTATCAACCTTGGGTTACCCTTTTTTCATTTACTATGTTAATACGTAGTTTGGGCTACAGTTGATGTTTTGGGAAATATTAGTTCTATTCTTTATTATTAAAAAATTTCCTATATTTAGAAAAGCTCCTTATGCTATGTAGCATCTAGAAGTCCATCATCATTCACACGTACCGTAAAACCGTCTAGACCTGGACAGGGAGTCTAGACCCGGACACTTTGCACCAATCTTCAAAGTAGGTAGTTTCTACATTAACCTGCTACAATGAACATTTGTCTTGACGTCATTAGAGAGAGAAAAGCATCCTCTAAACAGCTGTACCAATAAAAACTACGGATTTCAACTTTTACTATCTCATTTTACAGGATTACTATTCTCCAGTTTTTCAAAGAAATAAAATGTATGTCTAACTTAGATATGAAATTTTCGTCATAATTGCCATATTGCTTTAATTATGATATGTATGTGTTCAGAATTTTATCGCGCATCATTTAATGATGTTTGAAGTTATATTCGATGTATATATAAAATACCCCTGTCGCAGCATCTGCATAACATAGCGAATTTCCAAATCTTGGGCACTGGCGGATCTCATCTAAGACCTGTACCTATTTAAAATAGTTTAGCTTTCTAAGAGTAAAAGAATTTTTAAAATCGGCTGGGTAATTAGTTTTGGTATTCTTGGGGACCCAAGAACCCGAACGAATTTTGTGCAGCATAGTTGTATCCATCTAAAATAATTTAGTTCTCTAGCAGTGAGAAATTTTTTAGCATCGGTTCGATAGCTTATTACTGGCGTTTTCGGATCTGCAAGATCCCGGTGGACCTCATTAAAAAATCAGCTCGACCGTATATTCTAGGCGGACTTTATGTATATATATATATATATATATATATATATATATATATATATATATATATATATATATATATATATATATATATATATATATATATTCAAAACCCGTTGTGTAGCATTCTACGCCGCATTTGCATCCGCAGGACAGTTGTGGATCTCAGATAACATAACCTGTACCTATCTAAAATAGTTTACCTCGGTAATAGTAAAAAAGTTTCAAAATCGGTCAGTTATTTTATTTTTGACACTTTTAGGTCCTACTGACACTGTCAGACCTTACATAACGTAATCTATATGTATCTAAAATAGCTTAGCTCCCCAACAGTGAAAAAATTTTCAAAATCGGTCGGTTAGTTTATTTTTGACACTTTTGGATCCGATGGACCCTGGCAGACTTTACATTACGTAATCTATATTTTTTTATACTTTTTAATTTCAAATGTTTCGGTGGCCTAGTTGGTAAGGCGCTTGGCTGGTAACCAAGAGATCCGGGTTCGAGTCCCAGCCGATCCAGTTTGGTAATTTTTCAAACACTATGTCAATTTTAATTAATCTATATTTATCTAAAATAGTTTAGCTCTGTAACAGTGAAAAAATTTTCAAAAACGGTCGGTTAGTTTATTTTTACCACTTTTGGGTCCCATGGACCCTGGCGGACCCTAAATAACGTAATGTATGTCTATCTAAAATAGCTTAGTTCCCCAACAGTGAAAAAATTTTCAAAATCGGTCGGTTAGTTTATTTTTGACACTTTTGGATCCCATGGACCCTGGCAGACCTTACATAACGTAATCTATATTTATCTAAAATAGTTTAGCTCTGTAACAGTGAAAAAATTTTCAAAATCGGTCGGTTAGTTTATTTTTGACACTTTTGGATCCCATGGACCCTGGCAGACCTTACATAACGTAATCTATATTTATCTAAAATAGTTTAGCTCTGTAACAGTGAAAAAATTTTCAAAATCGGTCGGTTAGTTTATTTTTGACACTTTTGGATCCCATGGACTCTGGCAGACCTTACATAACGTAATCTATATTTATCTAAAATAGTTTAGCTCTGTAACAGTGAAAAAATTTTCAAAATCGGTCAGTTAGTTTATTTTTGACACTTTTGGGTTCTATGGACCTTGGTGGACCTTACATAACATAATTTATATTTATCTAAAATAGTTTAGCTCTGTAACAGTGAAAAAATTTTCAAAATCGGTCAGTTAGTTTATTTTTGACACTTCTGGATCCTATGGACCCTGGCAGACCTTACATAACGGAATCTATATTTATCTAAAACAGTTTAGCTCTGTAACAGTGAAAATATTTTTAATATCGATCATACAGTTTATTTTCGACACTTTTGGGTCCTATGGACCCAGGCGGACCTTACATAACGTAATCGATATTTATCTAAAATAGTTTAGCTCTGTAACAGTGAAAAAATTTTCAAAATCGGTCAGTTAGTTTATTTTTGACACTTTTGGGTCCTGTGGACCCTGGCGGACCTTACATAATGTATTCTAAATCTATCTAAAATAGTTTGGCTCTGTAACAGTGAAGAAATTTTTAAAGTTGGTCTTTAGTTTATTTTTTATAATTATGGGATCAGTAAATCCTGGCGAAACTCTACAAGTCTAGTACTCTAACAGTAAGAAAAGGGTTCTAAGGATCTCATATAACTTATGGCAGTTCGTAAGCTTCTTGCGGACATCATTTAATTAATTAATTCAAATACTTTAACTTACTAACTGCGAAAAAATTTTCAAAATCGATTGGTTAATTAATTTCTGGCCTTTTTAGGTCCCGAAAACCTTGACCTCACATAAAATACCTTAAATCCATTTGAAATGGTTTAATTTTTTAACATTATTAATTATTAGTGAAAAAATTTTCAAAATCGATTCAAAATAATTTTCGGTGCATACATATGTACATTGTACATATTTTGTTTTGTTTCATATTTAATAATATTATATCATAACATAATCTTCAATTTCTTGTTTACTTAAAAATTCAATAAAAAAAAAAAAATTCTTCATTACATTAGCTTAGAAAATCTGTTTAATTTTCATTTTTCAACTTGAGATAGAACCATGCTAATTATAATGCAATAAATGAGAAACAAAACTCTATACATGTATGTTTGTTATAACACATGTATGTGAATAGACTACTCTTGTTCTCACAAAATTCTTTAATAAAAAAGTGAAATATTTTTATACTTCATAAAGAACTGAGATATAAAAATAAATTACTTATTAGACTAACAAAGAAAGAAAACTAATATAATGGTGAAAATTTAATTCTCGAAAAATACTTAAAATAGAAAGAAAATTATAAGAATATTTTCTTCATAATTTTTTTTTCCTTTTCAACGATGTAAAAATCGAACTGTCTTATGATAGGATCGAATGATAAAAAATGGCCAGAAAACCTACTTCTGGGCTTCCGACGTGTCTGGCTGACGAACTTAGCCGAGCCAATTCAGAATCCAGTCCGCACACAAAATTTCATAAGCATTAGACGTTTCGTTCGAGAGTTATCGTGGCGACACATATATACATATATATATATATATATATATATATATATATATATATATATATATATATATATATATATATATATATATATATATATATATATATATATATATATATATATAAATTTTAGTGAATATCATTTTCGTATTCTAGGGACCTCAAAACACATTTCTGTTATGATCCCGAGCTTAGGTCCCGTCATAACACCTGCTGTAATAGCGTATTTCCAGTTTCACTTTTGGAAATTCGCTAAAAATACATGATATATACATATATCCCCTTAGACCCGGACACATTAGTTTATTACGCTATGGCCGCGATTCGTACTGGCTAAAACTTCCACTATCCATACGTTATGTTCCCGCCAGAATTACGCGGTTTATGCCTCCTTCTGGTGTCATATTTTATGTTTACTTCATAGAGAGCCGCATGGGCGCCCATATGATGGATTCCAGGGGGGGGGGGGCGAAGGGTGAAAAGTGAACTTCCGGAGAAAATTTCGGCACATTTTTTTTCGATTTTTTCCCCCCCACAAATCGCGAGGGCTATACTATATATAACCCACAAAAAATACCATTAACGACGTCGTTTTGCTCTCTTCGAACTCCTTTTTTCGAATTTTCTTCTAATCCTGGCTAGCTAGGGGGGGGCCATGGCCCCCCCTGCCCATAGGTATGGGCGCCCATGTAGAGAGGCATACTATGTATTCACTCCTCTCCCTTTCCACAAAATATTTTGAAGCCTTTGACAAGTTCAAAGACATCAAGCGATATAAAACACTGTCCTAACCCCGACGGGAGAGGTTAGTTTGCATGTTATTACATTATTTAAGTAAGTGTCCGGGTCAAGACGGATTTGGGGTGTAGAGCCGGACAATTACTAATTATTTTTTATTTATTTTATTTTTACTTATAATGAAAAAAATTGTTCAGGGATATAACAAATAATAGACGCTCTTTCTAATGGTAATACTTTTATTGGTGATATCTATGAGGGAAACATGTATAAACATAAAATTATACCAAAAGATGTAAAAAAGTGTCCGGGTCTAGACGGTTTTACGGTAGTGTATTGTACATAATTGCAAAAAGATGTTCACTTCCACTTGACTTTAATGCTATTGATATTGTTAATAAATAAAAAAAATGGGGACAATGAAAATTTTATGATTCTTTTGTTCGTTTTATATGAAATATATATAAACATAGCAAACCGGAAAGCATTTATCTTACAAATTGTTTGACATTATTTTCTAAAAAACTGTCAACTCAATAATATGCAAGTATCCATAAAAAAACAGATCCACAGGATATACAACATACCCAATGTATAACATTTTCATTTATTTATAATACTATTTTTTCAGATGGTAAAACCCTTTTTTTAGAGATTTATAAATTCACTTTCTATCAACAATTTTTAAAACGATTATATAATACCCCTGTCGCAACATCCTGCATAACATAGTGAATTTCCGTTTATAAAAATTCCGTTTTTCTTGGAAACTAATTGACATAAAATAATAGTTTAAAGACCTTTTTTATGCGATTTTTTCTCCTCTTTCCAATGTTGTAAAAAAATTCACAAAAAATTTTGAATAAGGGGAAATTTTGGCAAAAACTAATTTTTTTCATAAAAAATCTCCAAAACACTATATTCCAGGCATCCGACATGGCTGGATAACGAACTTGTCCAACTGTTTGGGGCTTCCAACATTTTCACCAAATTTCGTAAAAATAGGACATTTCGTTCAAGAGTTATCGTAAAGTAATATGTAATAAATAAGAAATTAATTAAAACTTTTTAAAAATATTATTTGGTTGTAAACAACACTACAAAAGATCGTGATGTCTGTAACGTCATTATGGTCATTATGTTAATACAAAAACATTTGTAGCAAGTAAAAATAGCATAGCAACAATAATTCAAATTAAAAAGATTTATTTTTATTTATTTATTATTAAAAAGTATTTTTAGATAAGTGACCATTATGACCATATTATGTAACCCAAATAAAGCTCAAAAAATTCATTAATCTATGCACCAACATACGTACATAGATACTTAAGTCCAAAATGTCCAAATAAAAGAAAAAAAAGTCCGGAACATTTCCACCCGGACTTTTGGTTTTCTGGGTTCCCTAGCTTCCAGTACAACAAAATTCTGTAGAAACTGGGAACTTTTTATGATGCAGGGCCTTATTATTTCCTAGAAACGCAAAGCGATCCCAAAAATTATTTCTAAATGATTTCATGCCATAAAATAAAAAATTAGTAGTAT